>BMAW01080533.1:35864-101538 GCA_019974015.1 Nephila pilipes
CAAGGTTATATTACATGTAACGGAGGCAATAGTCTCTAATGGAGACAAGGTTATATTACATGTAACAGAGGCAATTCTTTCATGCGCATTTTTTACTTCAGTTCCGCTAGCAATTGAAACTAATCGGGTAAATAATCAGAATCTTATTTTTAATTACCATGTCAAAACGAATCAGTTTACTAGTTTTTTTTAAAAAATGTGTAATGCTATGGTACGAGTCTTTAGTGGTATAAGGGCTCAAACCCGCGACTCGACGGAAAGAAGGCCTGCCACGAGTTTGTTATCATGACCACTCCACTACCGCAACCAAGAAATGTAGTTATGAGATATAGAGTTTGAAAGTATTAGACAGATAAGAGGAGATAGAGATATTAGCGATATTGATGAGCATACTGTGTAAGTAATACTCTAAGAGTGCATATCTACTCGGATCCGTATTCTAAAAGTCAACTGGACTTCACCCAGTTTGTTTTACCCTATTGTTTGGATTATTTAAATATATATAGCAGTCTGTGTTATAATACTTATTAAAGATGTTTCTAAGCTAACGTTCCACATTAGTAAATCTTATCGATTTTACTCATTCTGGGATAGAATAAAATGGTTTTTAGCGGTTGAGAATTTCCTACCACACTAGGAGATGTTTTTCTACCCCATGGCGACGGAGAACAGTTGACCTTGGGAACCGGTGGTGTTTCAAACCTTTAATCTTCGAAGAAAACTTCTGTCGAGGAAACCTACCGCACACTCCCTCTCCAGTATCATCGGGATGATACGAACTGGAACATTCTGAACGATATTTGTCTTCACAGCCACAATTACAACTGATATTCATTCCCTTTCCTGTTTCGTTTTGGGGCAAATTCCATTTGACATCATCAAATGTCTCGGAGGGTCTATTTGATGAGTGCGCCCTTACCGGTGTATCACTAGTTGTAAATTATGTGCAGATGTATTAGACACACAGAGGCAAGTTTTTACTTTTGGGATGCATGTAGCCAATTGTTTTAGGCTTTGCTACCATTTAATGTTCAAGTCCCAGATTAGAACTTCGGCAGGACGATCGGTGTTTTTCTCACCTCATCGGGGTTGGAGTTCAGATGACCTTGAATGATGGCAGCATTTCGAACCTTTAATCCTTAGGTTTTAAAATACTTCTGTCGTCGTGGCTGAAAAAAAGCCTCGCAGATTAAATAATTTGGAACTGACCTTTATTGAGGGATTATGTCTCTTAATGTTAACAACAATGCCAGTTCGTTGAAACTCGGCGCAATTTTCACACACAAATTGTTTCGATATCAGTGTTATATTTTAACTTCTCTGTTCTACAGAAAGCAGCACATTTTAGTTACTTCTCTTTTTGGTGAAATTTAATATCTTTTTTCACCGTGTGAAATATGTTTCTTACTTCGTATCTTATAATGTAACTAGGTGGTATGCCCGTTTTTTCCACCAATGACTTAAAAAATATAACGATCCAACTCAAAGCGTAAATTTTTTATAATGAGGATCGACTTTTAAATAATATATTGTAATTTTAAGTGAATCGATAGTGATTATTAGAATGATGAGATTATTTAAATTGTTCTGTTCTTTTATTAAAAATGGACAACATGTTCGAAACGTACGGTTTCATTTGTGTCGATAGATTTTTGCATGAAACGATCGAAATTTTTTTTAAAAAAAGTCTTCGAATTACACTTCTAATTCTCTAGTGTGTGTGACATTATTTACAAAAATTTGCTAATTAATTTACATCCCTCGGGTAGAGATAGAATCGTATTTTATCCACATTCGTTCGAGAGATACACCGCAATGTATATAAAATACTGCGTCAACATTATTAAGAAAAATCTTGAAAACAATGAGAGGAAAAAATAAAATATATTAATTTCAAGAAAATAAATTCAAATAGTAAATTGATGCCGCTGCATCTGTTAGTGGTGAAAACAGGTGGAAATGAGGGTTTTTCGAAAATGAATTTAAAAAAAAAATTGGTGGGGATATGCTAATGGCACCTTTCAAACATTAACGAAGCAATGCAATCAACGGCGTGGATTTGCATAACGGACAAATAAACAAACATTCAAATTTATATGTAAGATGCTAAATTGCTACTTAACTTTGCTTTTAATACAATCGAAGATCGATATCAATTCATTTGTTCAATTAAAATGACATGAATTTTACTGTGTGAGATGATTCATCCCCTCCCCCCTGTTTCATCCCTATATTGCGGCCGCGGTAGCCTAGTGGTCAAAGTTTCGGATTCGTGGCCGGCGGTTTTCGTTCAGTCGCGGGTTCGATCTTTGGCACGAAAGACCCACCGTGTAGCCGGGGCTGATGCACGTTAAATCTATCGGGGCCCAAAGTCCTCCCATTGGAGTGGTGGGGAAGTAAGGAGAGGAGGTGCCAGCTCGGGTATAATACTCTTCACTTGACCGAGGTTCAAAATTACGTGGTCCGTCGCCAATTGCCCTTGTGTAGCTTCTAGTGCGACGTTAATAAAAACTAAACTAAAAAAAAAAAATTCCTTCCTTTATTTTAATTATCCCCCTCCCATCTTTAACTTGTTAAATTATTTCATTACGAATGTGAATCGAATTTCGCATTCAGCGTTTCAGGACATAATGCTTTTTTTTTTTTTTAAATTTTAATGGAAATAATATTGAGCATTATTAACTTTCAAAAATTACAGACTAATTTAATTCATCAAGCACATATATGTAACGGAAAAATATGATTGTGCTAACGTCTGAGATTAGATGTTATTTTTATAGAAATGAATAATACTGAGTATCACTATATATAAATTTTTCCCTCCATTAGATGCATTTCAAAATTGGCTACAACAGCCTCAAAAGAAGCAAGACCTTAAAAGTGAGAAAAAGGGGATTCTGGGTGCATTTAAGTCTTTTTTGTTTCACTACTGTCCGAAGGACGACAGTTCAAAAACAAATCCTAACAAGCAAACAGTACAAAATAAAAACGGATCATCGAATACTTCGAAAGAAATAGGCGAAAAACCAAAAACTAAGAATGAAACATCTACAGCAATAACACCTATGATAAATAGGAATAATTTTGTGAACTCAACAGTAAAAGCAATAGTAACTAAACGTAAAAGAATGAATATCTCCGTTCACAAAACAAGAATGAAGATCTCCGAGTAAATCTCTTTACATCTAATCGAATAAATAACAATGTGTCGCCCTCATTCGCACCGGTAGATGATAAGGATGGAAAGCGAAGCAATAAAATATCTTAAAGCAAATTAAAAAAAGAAATAAAAATGAGCCGACAATAGCTAATGAAACAAATACTGAACACCTAGGAAAATATGAAAACACAACTGAGAAGAATCCAAAGAATTTATCCAATGAGGGGGTGAAAAAAAGCAACTTATCGAATTGTTCAAAGAATGAAGAAGAAAAGTTTAATAAATATTGAACAGAGAACAGTAAAATTTCTGAAAAAAAAAAAAAAAGGCAGAGAGCATAATTTAAAAATATAGATAAATATCTCAAAAATTACAATGAAAAGAAAAAAACATAGTTAAAAAAAAGTCAGGAAATGCTAAAAATATTCTTTAAGAGAACTTACTGAATTTTTCTATAAGTGATACAAATATACATTTGGGTAAATCATAGAAACATAGCAGAAAATAAACCAAAGAAAGATAGCAGAAAATAAATCATAGAAACAAAGCAGAAAATAAATCATAGATACATAGCAGAAAACAAATAATAGAAACATAGAATATTTCTATTAATGATAAGTCAAAGATCAATTTAAGTTCTCTAAAATTCTCAAATAATGATTGAAGTAAAAAGCGTAAGTATCAAATTTAATATGCTACATATAAAGGCAATTAAAAAAATAGGAAAATATTTCCTTTTAAACCATCAGGAGCAATTCAAATATATAAATATTGAAAAAAAAAAAAAAATCCACCTCAAGTTATAAATACATCTTAAAATATTTTGCACTGAAAATAAAAGCATAATAAAGAACTTTCAACTTATAGTTCCTGAAAATCCAATAAAAATGAGGCAGTTAAATAGCTTTGAATTATGAGTCCGCTTCTTTTTAAACTGTGAAAATCGAAGCTTTTAATGTTTTATTAAATATTTACTATATTCTAACAAGACTAATCATTCTTGCTAAAACAAATATATTCCATTCTGATACACTGATTGTACCACGAGGTAGCATTTCCTTCACAAATTTACAAATTATGAAAACTAAGAAATATGATAAATCCATATAAAAATCGTTTACAAGGGATGAGTTATTTTAATTGTTGTTGTTAAGTTTAATTTTTAAAATTTTATAAAACTATTTTTCTTTCTTTTGAATAATAAAAATAATGTTATATATTTCCCCTCTTCAACATAAATACCAAAAATTCCATTAATTTGATATTCTAGTAAATTAAGAATTCCAAGATAAAAGGAAATTCCTTTATCATTGGGGGAAGAAAAAAACAGATCCTGAAAAACGATTTTTTCAAAATGTCTCATCTCCTTAACGTTCTGACGTTTATTTAAAAATTAGAATATTTTTGAAAAGTAATACACAATAAATAAAAGATACTGCATATTATTTATATATATATATGAAGTTCCCATAATTTTTATTGCCTTCTCCCCCCCCATCTGTTTCTGCAGCCTTGAAAGACAAACACTTTTTGTACAGGCATAAATGTATTTTATTTATAATCAAAGTGCTGAAAATATAATGTTTATACTTATTCAACCTGTTAACTATAAAGTATGTATACATGATTCAAACCAAACATATCAAATCAGAAATATAATATTAAGTATTGAAATAACAAATGATACAGTATACAAGATTGCAAAAAATAAAAAAAGAAAAGAAAGAGAAACAAGTATTTAAGCAATACACAAACACACTTCTTACAAGTTTCTCTTGTGAATGTAAACAGAAAATGTAATGTTACAATAACAAGTTTCACTACTGATACTAAAAATAAATACAGAAAATAAATAATATGTACAATCTACACATTAAAAAAAATCAAGAAACAGTTGTCATAAACGAAAAAAAGATTTTTAAATAGTTTGATTCTAAGACCATTGTTCTTTTACTTAGTCAGAAATAAAAAAAAAAAAATATTTGCCACCATGCTATAAACATTCTCATCTAAAATTGCACTCTAGAAATATTGAGAAAAAATGGTTTTTTTTTATTTCTGTAAAGCTACCATAATATATGTATAATATACCCATGGCAAAATTTATAATTCCACACATGATTTTTCTTTTTCTTAAAAAGTGCAAAATGAGATATTTGCAAGTTATGCAACAATAAAAAAACCTGGGATGTGCAATGATTCATAACACCTGAATCTTAGCAGTGGGTAACAACATACTTAAGAGAAGCTTCTTATCATATTCAAATGAAAGTCAATATATATATAGAAAACTTCTCTAATACTTGTAATAACAGTTAACAGAAAAAATGTGCAACCATTTCCAAAGAACCAACAATTTCACATTTTATTAACACAGTTCCTTTTAGTTACTTGAAACTCATCTATAGAAATTCAACAGTTCAAAATGGAAACAACACACTAGCGTACTATTTTTAAGTAGATGTATTTGGTAAGAGCATTCAAATATTGCATTTTTATCAGTCTACTGTGAATGATGTATATATCTTATCTACATATATCATTCTACATAACAGAGTTTAGAAATTGTACAAATTTCCAAAATTTCATATGTTTCAATCAAATTATTCTTAACTACAGGTACACAACAGTATTATTACATTTTCAAATATACTTGAGCCATATTTTTCGAAATATGACAAGAAAAATATAATTCTAAGGCCTCAATTTAACAGATTACAGTATTTAAGAAGCACACAATCTATTAATATACTTGAATATTTAAAAAAAAAATATTTAAAAGTTTTTGAACATTTTTTTTCATTCTCAAAACAGCTATTAAAACCATTCATGAACTCTAATTAAAAACTCTTAATAATTTCTCTACAAAGGAGTAAAACTTTTACAGATACCTGAGATGTGTTCTGGCATTTTATGAGACAGAACAATGCTGCCTAATGTAATCCTTAGAACATGATTATATTAAAATATGAGATAGAAAATGATTGATTTTATTCTATTTACATAAAAATCTGAGTTCAGGAATAAAAAAATATACAATGATGACACCTACGAGAGCTTTCACTTTTTTAAAATGATGCATGTGAATGGAATTATTTGTTTCACTGTTTTTCAAACAATAACTACAAACCTTAACAATTATTGTACTCTCACTAGGTTAACATTTTTTTTATACATGAAAATGCTCATAAATAAAACATGATGCTTTGATAAAGTAAACAATAGAATTACAGTTGCATTTTGATTTCGGGGGGAAAACATACATTTTGTGACTTCTATCGATTGCAAGAAATAAAACTTCTTCATTTGAAGTTCGTTCATATATTTAAAGTACGCTGAATTTCACAAAATGTTTACAGAAATGAACTAAATGATAAATACTTTGATTATGTCACATAAAATATTAAAGCTCATAAAAGTTTTTACAGATCTTATAAATTAATGTTTCCACATCAAACAAAATTATTTAATAAATACTTATGATTATTGTTCAATACTTTTTTAAGTTCATTTTGAAAGAATTCTTTGATATCAAAATAAAGAATTTGTACATAAAAAAAATACCCACAAATTGTAAAGATAAGTACACTCATTACAAAATGAAGTGAACAGAAAGAGTGCAACATAAATTAAAGTATTCCCATAAAAAATTAAAATGTTATTACAGACTCATTTTTAATTCTAGATTCACGAAAAAGTATTTTCAATGGGGAGAAAAAATAATCTTTATCATTTTTAGATTTCACAGTTCATTAAATCATGCATACCAAAACTTTAAAAGGACTTTTTCCACATTTAATTCACATATATAATTAGAATTACTATCAATAAAGGTTGGCTCTAAGAGTTAATAGAGCTTTTAAAAACCATACAAGGCTTCCAAACTATTTTCATAAATTAGAAAAGTTATACATGTGAAAGAGTTTTCATAAAATGATATTTAAAAAAAAAAATTATCTTCCATCAGTTTTTAGAAATATTATGTCATATTTTTATTTTTAAGAAATTAACTTTTTTAAATAAGAATACAAAAAATGTTGAAAAAAGGCTTGTACCAAAAAACAGCTATATGAATTCTATTATTGAAAGGAAACATTTTCACATAAAAAAGTAAGCACTTTAAATGAAAAATCAATACATAATAATTCTAAAAAGAGGGTTAGAATATATTCCCTAAGGTGCGAGATAAAAATAAAATACTATCGTAAAATGTGTGAATTAAGGAATTTAAAAAAAAATCACAGAATAATACAAAAAACATGGACTAATTAATCTACTAAGAGACTAAATAAAAATGAAATATTATTTCATAGCAATCAATATAAGAGATATAATGCATGATTATCACAACATTTAGAAAGAAAATATTAGTTAAAGAAAAGAAAAAAAAAAATTGAAAAACATTTGCAAGATGACTAAAAGGATAGACTAGAACATTAAAATCTGAAAAGAATAAAAATGTAGAAAATTGCAACCTATGTCAGAAATCTAGAATTGTTCAATAATATTTTCTTTTAGAAAAATAAGTAAAGGAAATATATAGAACATCAAATGTATAAAGTTTTTAATAGGGTTTTAAAAAATACTTTACTAAAAGGAATTTAAAAGATTAAAATTTCTTTTTTATACAGAGAAAATACATAACAAACAGTAAAATCCAAGTATTTTTAGGGCACTATTTCTAAATTATACACAAAACTATTCATTTCACAATGATGTTCAAAGTTTTAAATTTAAAAATAGAGGTTGTTAACACACAATTAACAAATAAAAATCAAGTTATTAGATTTGAAACACAAAATCTTGAAAAAAAAAAATTCAAGAAATTATTTTTCAGTTTTTTTCAAGTTATGAAATAATGATAATTAACGTTTAAATAAATCTATTAATTAAACGGAGAATCATAAGTTTTTTTACATAACAAAGACATTTATATACATATAGACAAACTAAGTTAATTGCCAACAGATCAAAAATCTCACATGCTATTTCATTAACAATTTGGAACAGAAGCTCCACATAATATAAAAATCATTCACTAGCAAACAAATACACATTTAAAAGTAAAACCAGACAATTTTTATACCAGAGAAAGGAATATATAAAAAATTCTCAATTTTAAATAAATTACTTCATAACCATTATTTATATACATAAACTGTTGCAACAATATGGTATAAATAGTATTAAAATCACAGAATAGATATATCATTTAATAACAAAAACAGATTTTATATATTTTTACTGATACTATCACAATATCTCATCAGCATAACTCAATATTAGCTTGTACCTTCTCACTATCATAAAATGTAATGACAATTTCATTACATGTAAAGAAACAGATATACAACATTCTAATACATTAACATTTTTTTTTTTTTAAAAAAAAAAGCACAAATATAACTGAGAAACAAAGACTGAGATTTTGTTTTTTATAATGCCCTAAATTCCTCATCAAATCAAGTTTAAGCTCTTTCACCCGAAGAAGGGGTGACACTTTCCATTTCATCAGCACAATGATTGAGTGATACAGGCACTTGGTATGTCTTACATTTGACTCCAGTGGAAGGCATACCGCTGTCGTGTCTGGATCTGGTTCTCGACTGGTGGACATTGGTTGTTTCTGGTTGAGAACGATATGAATCCATAGCACCATAGCCAAAGTATGCAATCCGAGATGGAGGCAAGATAGAAGACTCTTCTGATATTGGCGTTAGATTTGGTTTTGTAAATATAGCTGTTTATATAAAAGATTATTTTTAGAGGCTGGTATTAAAAAAAGATAAATATATAATTTACATATAAAACATAATTACATTATCACAGTAACACACCTAGAAAATAATTTTGGGGGTGCATATCATTATTGCAAAACAGAAGCAATTTTAGTTTATAATTGCCACTTGGTAAAAAGCGAAAAATACAGTATATGAGTCATTTCTCCTATTTAAAGCTGCTTAAATATTGATATAATTTGATCAATTTATAGAAATTTAAAAAGAAACAATCATGTAAGAAAAGTAATTAATATATCATGGATATAATTTGCTTCTTTTTTAGCGGGGGGATGCATTTTTTAGGATTGCCCCTTCCTTCATCTGCACTGAAACAGAGGCACTAACAGGTCAATTGAAAAGTCCCCGGCTTGACACATAGATGACGCTACTAGAAGTAAATCCATATGTTTCTTAGTTAACCCTAACCCTCAAAAGATGAGTGTATAAATTAGACAGCTGTTGGATCATTAGTTTGTGAATTATAGCATTTTTAGAGAAGCAACTTTTGTTATTGTGAAAAAAATGGATAAAAAGGAATTTCGCGTGTTGATAAAATATTGCTTTTTGAAGGGAAAAAATACAGTTGAAGCAAAAACTTGGCTTGATGCCGAGTTTCCGGACACTGTCCCAGGAAAATCAACACTCAAGGATTGGTATGCTAAGTTTAGACGTGGTGAAATGAGCACCGAAGACGGTGAACGCAGTGGACGCCCAAAAGAGGTTGTTACCGATGAAAACATTAAAAAAATCCACAAAATGATTTTGAATGACCGTCAATTGAAATTGAATGAAATAGCAGACACTCTAAAGATATAAACTGAACGTGTACATCATATCATTCACGAATCTTTGGGTATGAGAAAACTCTCTGCAAAGTGGGTGCCGCGCGAGCTCACTTTTGACCAAAAACAACGACGAGTTGATGATTCAGAGCAGTGTTTGAAGATGATCAAGCGCAATAAACCCGAGTTTTTGCGTCGATAAGTGACAATGGATGAAACATCATTTAACTCCTAAGTCCAATCGACAGTCATCCGAGTGGACTGCACACGATGAACCCGCTTCAAAGCGTGGGAAAACGCAACAGTCGGCTGGCAAGGTTATGGCGTCTGTATTGTTGGCCTTCCTCAAAAGTAGGCCTTTGATAATTTAATTTAATATATAATGCCACATCAACAGAGAAAGACAAATTCTAATATTTTAAAATCTATATTTATTTACACTATTATATTTACATTATTTACAATACATTATCAGCCAAAATCTCATCACAATTCAAGCAGTAAGTAGCTAGACAGTCAGTCAGTCATCCATTCGATCTACAAAGATCTCCTTTATATATATATTCCGGAATTTGCATTCGACATCGTCAACTCGACAGTTAAAAATCGGCATCCAATGAAAAACAACTTCATATGACGTAATAGAAAAACACCGTCGAATGCAAATTCCCAATTCCATTGCCAGATGCGTGAGATGACGTCATATCGGAAAACGTAATTCCCCATGATTACCGCGATATGACAACATGTATTTTGGGATGCGCATGGAATAATTTTCATGAACTACCTTGAAAAAGGAATGACCATCAACAGCGACTATTACATAGCGTTATTGGAGCGTTTGAAGGACAAAATCACCAAAAAACGGCCGCATTTGAAGAAAAAGAAAGCGCTGCTTCACCAAGACAATGCAATGTGTCACAAGTCAGTGAAAACGATGGCAAAAATCCATGAATCGGGCTTCGAATTGCTTCCTCATCCACCGTATTCTCCAGATCTGGCCCCCAGCGACTATTTCCTCTTCTCAGATCTCAAAAGAATGCTCACTGAGAAGAAATTTTCGTCGAATGAAGAGGTGATCGCCGAAACTGAGGCCTATTTTGAAGCAAAGTACAAATCGTTCTACAAAAATGGTATCGAAAAGTTGGAGGGTCACTATAATCAGTGTATCACCCTTGAAGGGAATTATGTTGAATAAAAAAAAAACTAATTTTGCCAAAAAAATGTGTTTTACTATGGTAGGCCGGGGACTTTTCAGTTGACCTGTTATTTCAGACACAGCAAAGACTTTTCTATACATTTCTCAGGAATCAGTTGAAATTCTTTCTCCTCTTCATGGTTCAAAACAAATTTAAACATAAGCAGAGAAAAAAAAGTTCTGTTTAAAATTTAGAATATCTGTAATAATAAGATAATCATCCTGAAATATTTCAATTCTAAGAAAAGTCTTGGGAGATGCATATGTTCCTGTGCAACCTCTCTGGGTACACCACTGTATTATCAAATACTAACTGAATTACCCATACTTCTTGCAATTAACAAGTAAATAAAAACATTCTGAAACAAGTTTTTAACAAAGAAAATTATCAGACATTTTTTTGTCTTTCAAAAACTACTTTTATGTAAAATTTTATGTGTATACTATTGATATGAATTATTCCTAGTAATTTTATAAGTACAAGTACAATCATTAAATTGCCCAGAAATAACATAAGAAATGTGAATTATAATTTTTTATCTTGTGAATGTTGCTGAATAAAAGCATATAAAATCATTATTTTTAATTAAATTAATTCTGATAAAATAATTAATAAAATTAAGCCTTTTAATTATGAACAGCAAAAATGTATATGATATACTTCCTGAAATGGATAAGGGAAAAAAAAATTCAATAAAGTTGGCAGATAAAAATTAGTTCAGGTCATCATGGCTAATTTGGAATTTAATCTTCACAGATGTAGCTTTTCTCGCTATTTGACTGACAGAAAAAAATTAAAATATTATGAGTTACACAGTCCATTAAAGACAATTTTAATTTTGAAAATTATGAAATATAAGGATCTAAATAAAATTTAAACAAATGAAATATGATATCACAGCATATTTATTATATTAAGGTTTCAATAATTTTGAATTATGTTATAAAATAATTAAGTTAACAAAAATATTAAAAATAAATGAAAAAAATCACTGTTAACAATTTATAAGAGCACTTAGCTAAAAAAAAAAAGTATGAAAATTTGCATGGTTATATACAAGTCCTCCATTTTTCTTGATAACCTCCAATGTTCTATTTTTCATTTGTATAACTAGTCAAATACTCTGTTTTTCATTTAAATAACCAGACAAAGTTAAATTTCTTTTCATACGAAAATGTAATTCGTTTCCACTAATTGTATCATGAAATGACATTCTTAGCCAATTTTAACCTTTCTCTGGATGACATTTCAATAAATTTAGTGTTTTTTTCATTTTCCACACACATAAATTTTGTATTCATATTTGATTTATGACTCTTCCAAACTGTTACATGTGAAGTTTTTTTCACAAAATGTTCCAAAGTTATACGAGTTTCCTATCAACTATCCTTTTTAGTTGATAGGAAAAATTTGTTGATTGTCCCATGCTCTCAAAATACTTTTTCTTCCGGATCGTTTTATTTTGTTTGAATCATCTTTTATAAATATGGCATGGTTAATGGCAGTTTTAAAATGCTTCATTAACCTATCTATTTCATATTTATCAGCTCTTATAAAAATATACCTTATCATATTTATCAATACCCTTATATAATAAAATTTTTCTTTTTTCACACTCAGATAACTGCTTACCCTACAAGTAGCATCAAATAAATTGTGGATAACATAATGAAAGTCTTTACCTCTGCTTCTCAGGTAATGTGGTCCTGAAATATTAGTGCATGCATTCTATAATGATTCTGATGTGATGTATAACAAGCTAATTTTCTCAGGTGATCTTAAGACACCTTATTAAATTTTTAGAAAATGAGTAGATCTCAATACAATTCTGATTAATTTTTTTAAAGTTACAGAAAGAACAGAAAGTATTTCTTAATCTATTTTAAATACACATAATTGCATATTATGACAGCTTCTTCAGAATTGCACTAATTCATTAATGGCCATATAATTTCATAACACACTGTAAAGGTTATTTAGGATTTCAAAAATGTTTGAATTGAATAAACTTTTCCTTTGAAATGAGAATTATTATTGACAATCATTTGAATTATTTGTCATGATATGGTTGAATTTTGTAAATCAGGGCATACAATGGCATTTCTTAAAATTTTGTAGGATGCAGCCTAACTGAAATGCCAAGGAAAAATATAATTACAATTTATTTAAATCATGTTTCTAGCATAGCAATACTTCCCATTTAAGTAATAGATCAATAAATAGTAAAGGTTCTAAATCTTTGACTGGAAATGAAAATTGAGCAGATCAAAGATAGAATATTTGTACATTATATAAAATTTGTTCTAGAGTGTATTCTCTCTAATTCATTTTCGAGCTACCAACTTATTCATCAGCAAGCATTTCCAAATCCTTCAGATAAAGAGGATTACATTTGACCTTGCACTTAAAATATTAAATTTCTAAGCCACTTTAAATGTAAAAAGTTCCACAATAAATGTATGGTTAATAACTAGCTGCTTTATATTATAATTGGAAGTAATCAATAAAAATAAAAAATCTTACCTGGCGAGGAGGCAGATCGTCTCAATCCAGAATTCTCAGAAACAAACACATTCTGGATTGGCAAAATGAGTTGTTTGTATGAATCAAGAAATCTTGTACCAGGACTGAAAACTGAAGTTGTAAACTAGCAAGAAAAATTCCACAGTATTTTAATTTGTAGCAATCTTTAAAACAAAACAAATTAGTGAACATTGTAACTATCTATACCTCCAATTTGTGTCTTACAGTTCTTTTTGAGAGATTAAGTAAATATTTTATGCATTCAAAAAGTTAAGAAAAATTATTATTGATATCACAATATTTTCCAAATTTTGATTATATAATCATAGTTAATAGTAAAATAAGTTATATAAATATATTAAAATCAAAAAGTAAATATAAAAAATGCTTTGTAATAACATTCAAAAACATTAATAACATTTAGTACCAAAAAATAATAAATATTTTTAAATAAAAAAAAAGTTATATAAATATTTAAAATAATTACAATTCACTTTGAAACTTATACCAATTTTGAAAGTTTTAAAAAGGCAATATTTTTTAAAAAATTATTTACTTCTTTGAAAAGGATATTAACTTTGAGAAAAGACTTATGTACTTTTGCAATTTTACAATAAACTTATTTTTAACTCTTACAAAATCTGTCTTCAGTTATCTTACATTTACCATCTAAATATTGCTTTTCAACATATCCTGGTAATCTAATATATCTTTTATTTTCATACTTGATATCACATTCAAAACTCATCATAATTTTATTTTACAGTAAACAAGGCCAGATATCTCCAATTTTTTTTTGTTTAAAAACCAACTGGGTCACAATAGTGATAAATAATTCTTACTATTTTGACCCAGAAGGTACCAGTCAAAATGGTTTTGAATATTTTAATCAAATGTTTAATTTTCCCAGTAACCACATTATTATAATAATCTGCCCCTACAAGGATGGAGATGGGTTCTGGAGTGTCAGCAAATAATATTTCATAATTGTGTTTAATTATATTTTCATTGAAATCTCGCAATTCAGGCAGATGAATTTTAGAATCTTATCTTTATCTACCAATAATGCTTCTATTTCTAAATTAGATTCACAAAAACTCTTGTTTTTAAGAGTCATTTTAACTACTTTCTATGGGGGTTCTGTTCCCAAAGTAAATATTGATAATGTGTTATACTGAGCTTTAATTTATCTGCTGTTTCTAGAGAATAAAAGGGTCTAATTGAATTGCAATCCAATAAAATTCACAACAAAAAAAAAGTTTCTAATCTTTGCACAATAAAGTTTATAGTTTTATTTTTTCCTGTACAAGTAACCACTAAAATAATTTTATTAGTATCACTTTGATCCATTTCTGATTCAGTTTTTTAAATCTTCCTTTCTGAAAACTGAAAAAGAAATAGTTTGATTTCAAGGCACACAAACAGTTAGTGACTTTCAATCTTTAATTCTGAGTCTCACACTGAGGCATAAAAACAGCTGCCTAGTTTCTTAATTTTTTTTTTCTTTTTCTCTACATTAAGTAAATCATATTTAACAGCAATGTTCTTTTTTTTGAAAAATAAGCAGTAAATTGATATTTCAATGACTGCAGCCATACATTCATGAACTGTCAATACTTCTGCTTTTGAAAATTTACTTTCACTTTTATTTTATCTGAATGTTTTTGGTTGGAAAAAATATGTTTTTTTTCTCCGCTTTATATCACTGATTGTAAAAACTTCAATAAAATGTACATGTCTGAGTTCGTGATGAATCATTCATGTACCTTCAATTATATTCTCAGGATAAATGCAGACTAAGATTAAATTATGCAGACTAAGACTAAGACCTAATGTAGACAAAGATTTATTTCAACATCGTCATGTAATTTCCTAAATTTTAAAATATTTGAGCAGAAAACAGGGTATGTTCATATGATTCTTTATTAAGTTTTCTAAAGTTATGAATCTGATTAAGTTTTTTTTTTTGAGACATGTAGAGCAGTCATAATTCTATTCTGATACTTCAAAACCTTTTATGGTATTCACTACCAAATAAATACGAATTTAGTCGGTTAAATTTTTCTGTTTTTGGAAGTGATCAGTGTTTAAATAAGTACTTATAGAATTATTATTTATATAATTTTTCATTTCACATGAAATATAGCACAATTTATTTTACTACCATAGTTAAAAGTTCGCTTTCATTTTCTTCAACTTTAACCCATTACTGGCCAAGGTAATTTATCATGAATTTCACAAAATTTTTCATTAAGTATATTTAAAATACAATAACTAATGCAAAATGAAGCAATAAAAATAAAAAAAAAATTAAAATTTCTATAATTAATTTGAAAATTATTCATACCTATTCTTAAAATATATAATGATATAAAATAAGAAGTGCTAAATATTGCCTGTGAACTCGGGAATAAATGTTAGTATGAAATGTAGTGTTTAAGTACCTTTGGCTTGCAATGGGTAAAGGGAAGGTTCTATGATGGAATTTAATTCTTTTAAAGCTTCAGCTTTAATTTGTTAAAATAATTTAAAAGTTCTGCAAATATGAGTATTTCAATATAAACAGACTCTTCCAAAATAGAATTATACATATATAATTTTAGAAATAGATCTTCTTAAAATAGTTATAATTTTCATTACTTTTTCAAAATTTTCCATAAGCTTTATAAGAATGAAAAGAAAGAGTTTTTACTTTCAGTCATCTTTGCACCAATGGTGCTAATCTTTTAGGACAACTTGATAATCTCAAAATTACAATAAAATGAACAATTTGACAAGTTCCTTTTATTTTACTGGCCATTACATCACGAATAAAAAAAAATTAATTTCTACATGATATCTGGTACTCCAATCAAAAAAAGCTGATACATTCGATTCTAAAGAGCTTTAAGCATTAATTATTCATACAGAAAATTAATCAACTCATATGAAGGAAACATCTTTTAGGTAATTACCGAAAACATTTATAGAATTTATAAACAATGAACATGTGTTTTTTCAAAATACAATCCATTGTTATTCTATTACTTAATAATCTATGTTCTACATATTGATCGTCATCTAAGCTATATATCTCTGACTAAAAATCAACAATTAAGTCATGTGGTTAAGGAGTAGCAAAAATATTAATTGGTGCAACATATTGTGATTGTTTTTTTACACAAGGATTCCATAGCTTTGAAACTACTGTACTACATTCCGTTTTGTAGTAGGTTAGCTCAAACATTTTTATCATTTCTTCCAAAATATGATGTGAAAAAGTAGAAATCAGCTAATGATAATAATAGTCGATAGAACATTTGTGTTTAAATACAGGCTAAAGAAGGTTCCATTTAATCACATTGCAAATAAAAAAACAGAAAGAACCTTGTTTAGTTCAAGCTTTCCTTTACTGGTTGATATTTCATCTTCCAGCGATACTTTCCCTTTTTAGTGAAATATCACTGTGTTCATTGACACTTTTCATTATTGATGGCTAATTGCATTATTAGTTGGCTTTTTTCTGTTTTGATGAAAAATATCAACAGGATTTTATATACAAACCAAGACTTTTTTTTGACTTATGAAATTAATTTGATTGATTGATTGATTTTGAAATTAATTTGTGATTGATTGATTGATTGATTTAGATTAGAATAAAACTGCAGTTTAAATCCTCACATTTATTCTCATAATTAAGTAACATAATTTTGAGGATTCGGTTAATACTTGTAATTAAATAATAAATATTTTAAAAATTAATTAAAAATAAAAGAAATATTAATTAAATAGGGCACTTTTTCAATTCTCAAACCATATGAAATTGCAAAATGGAAATTTTACATGCAATATTTTATAATTTGTTTAGTCGGAATCTTTAACAAACATAGTTATGAAAATAATACTAACTCCATCTCCTGAGCAGCCAAGGAGTCTTTCATCTTCACTGGATAAGCAGCCTCTTGTTGGATAAAATACAAATAACATCACCCAGATAGGGAGTAAATACTTTATGATCTGAAGTGGAAATTGAAGTAAAAAAAATATATATAAATCAATTGTAAAAATCGTGAGTGAATTTATATTTTATAAATATAGAAAAAAAAAAAAAAAAAAAAAATTCAACCTAATTTTCAAACAGCAGTACTAAATGTAGAACTTATGTCATATTACTTTTTAAAATATGAAACAAAAATAAACCTTAATATACTCAAAATGCAAAAAAAATTTCTTAATGTAAAATTTTAAATGATTAGTGATGGTTTAAAGAATAAGACAGCTCTACATGGATTAAAATATAAGTTGCCCAGTGTTTGCAACTTCACTGCTACTTTTAACATGAGAACACTACTGGGTTTGGTTTTATTAACATCACACTAAAAGCAACATGAGGGCTATTGTAGATGGATCTCATAATCTTGAACCTCAGTCAAGTGACGAGGATGACACATGAGCTTGCATACCCTCTTCTAACTTCCACACCACTCCAATGGGAAGACTTTGAACCTAGACAGATTTAACATGCATCAGCCCCCAGCTACATGGCATCAAGCTTGAATCCTTGACTCGATGAAAACCACTAGTCACGAATCCGGAATCATGACCACTAGGCTACCATGGCCAAGTGGGGGGAAGAAAAAAAAAAGAGAAATAGCAGCTAATGATAATATCTGATAGAATTCTTGTTTAAATAAGGGTTTAACAAAGCTACAAGGTAAATAGCAAACTAAGAAATCAATGTTTGATTTCACTTCCCATTATAGGTGAAATATTGCATTATTTAGCGATATTTTCTATATTTGGCAGAATATCACGTATTTTGGTAACATTTTTCTGTCTTATGAAAATGTTCTCAAAGATTTAGCAAAAGTACCTGAAAAAATATTATAAAATGTTTCTTAAAATTGAAATTTAAAAATATTTACCATAAACAGTGCATACACAGGAGAATAGATATTCTGTGCATGATTCTGCAAAAAAAAAAAAAAAAAAAAAAAAAAATATGTATATTTTTAAAAAAAAAAAAAAAAAAAAAAGTGATCTAATTTGTGCATTAGAAAAATATAAAGTCATACACATAATTTAATACATTTGACCCAAAAATATTAGACCAACAAAGAAAATTCATATTTTACAACAGTTAATCATGTTTTCCATGTTTCATAAATTAAAGACATTTATAATAGTTAAAATACTTCATTCATTATTTTAAAATATTTCATTGGGCTTTTAATCATATTTCTTTTGAAGAGTTGTAAATATATTAAAAATATCAATGAAACAAGAACATAAAAAAATTTCCTAACAAAAATTCTCCAATTTCAATTACTAATAAATTATATTTTTTAAAATATTTTAAATGTTTGATTTCAAACATTTATTAGGAGAAATACAGCAATTAGTTAATATGTACAAATTTAAAATACATCTTTATATAAACAACTCCATAAAATAAATTATCATTAAAAACAATATTTGTAAAATTTAGTTAGCTTTCGAGATATTTTTAATGAATAACATAATATCATACACATTTTATTACAAACCAAAACTTTTTTGTTGTTATCCACAAACTGCTATTATACAAAAATATATATATTTAACATGAAATGTATATGCTCTCTCTATATTGCGCTATAAAAATTTTACCACAATAATTTTTTCAGTCAATACTTTAAATGTTATAACCTATAAAAATTTCCAGTAACAGGAGCTTGGCAAAATATTTATGTTTAAGATTTTGGTTATAGTGTTAGAAAATAAGTAAAAGAAGATACAAATATAGACATTGGAGTATATAAGAATGAATATAAGGAAAACAAAATTTTAATTAAATTTTCTACTTTCAGCAAAATTAAGTTATCTTCAAAAGAATTAGAAAAATTGCATCGAGTAAATTTCAATGTAACTATGAAATTTCACACATTTTAGAAAAATGTGTATGTTTTAATACAATAACACATGTTAATATCACACCACTTTATAATAATTTTTAAATTGATTTTCTAACAAATGGGAAAAACACTTGAACAAAATTTATTAGTGAAATATAAAAGCAATAACCCCTACTTTGGAATTCATAAATTTTTTTTTAAAAAAAATTAAAATTACAAATTAAAACAATTTTCAATATTCATCACAATTTTAGAAGTCACATTCAAAAAGTTTTTAAAAGTGGAAAAACTAAATTTATACAAATAAGCAATATATATTATAATAAAGTTAGGCATATATTGTAACTAGGAAATATTCACTCAGATTACAGCTAATTGACAATTACATACTGCTATATTAATAACATGATAAAAGAAAATGAGCTCGAATTTTGATAATTGATTTCAGGAAAATGTGTTTGCAGTATGATTTTATAACATTTAGCATTTATGATATCCATGCAGAATAAAATATAGCATCACAGAACTTACAAATATTTCGCTACAACCAGTTGTGCTACTCCCAACTGGAAAAAAGAAAAGAAAAGAAATTAGATTAACTTTTATTTTAAACCATGAATCAGTAAATCAAATTCTTTCAAAAAAATAATAATCAGATTTCTTAAAATTCTTTTTGGTAATAGTGCAACTAATGAAATCATGATGTAAGTATTTCTTCATGTCACTCTTGACCATATTGAAATTAGTGACAATAATTTTGCCTAAATATAAGAAAGTTTTACAAGGTTAATTATTTTAGTGTCCCTTTTTCTAGATAAAAATAACATTCAATTAGCTGTTTTAATTAAAAAGTCATAAAAAAAAAAGAAATGTTATCCTTTTCAGAAAAGTACTTTTAAACTTAAGTAATATTATATAATATATACTTTTTGAAGTATATATAATTGAAACCGCAAAAAAAAAAAAATTATATTTAATGTTTAACATATTTAACTTACTTGCTCGTAATGATACAAAGTATGCTAAAGATGCAGCAGATGAAAATTCATATATGATAATGACGCTGAAATACAAAATTCACTCTATCAATGCATCATTAAACATTTTATAAAAACCAAAATTTATAATAATATACATTTTTAATACATTTTGATTGAAATAACTTTTTAAAATTACATTAGATAAATGCAAATTATTTAAAATTTCAAAAACCTCTACATTGTTTTAATACAAAAATCATACATGAATATATTTTATATTAATGCACAACTTTAAAATTATTAATTTATATCTATAATGAATAATATGAATATAATTTCAGACATACATCAAGAATACATACAGTTTCATTAAAACTAAAGCTTTGTGTTGGTCCACATGGTCAGGTGGAAGGTTAAAACATGCACAAGTTACAGCTTTTGAAAAAAGCTTTACAGAAGAAGCTGCTGGAGAGTTGAACGTAACTCTCAATCAAAATTTAATTCTATTTGTTTTTTAAAAATTATTCCAGAAAATTTAAACTTGTTCCCAAAGTGTAATTTTCTTGTGCCATACATTAATTCATATATTTGATAACATGACTTTGGAAGATGTTTATATAACATGAATCTCTCATGAATTGAAAGGAAACTTTGCTTTGATTGACAATAATGGAGTCTGTGTAAAATTTCCATTGCAAACTACAGAATAAGCAGTTTTTATCTTCATCGCAAAGTGAAACAAACTTCACAAAACTTATGTTCTAGCAATCTGGTCTTCATAAAAAACAAGGACTCTTATCTCCTTTTAGCCTCAACAATGACAGAGCAAATGAAAAGTAAGGTGTTTCATAATGGGAAATATTGCTTGATTCAAACATACAAACAGAGAAGAATTTATTTAAAAAGAAATTGGAGGTTGTTGAAATTACAGATAATAAACTAGAAGCATATAATAAAATACTGCACAAGTTATTTGCATGGGTTCTTATTCTATGCTGTACAATTGAGCATTGTATTGGAGCAATTAGTTAAAATGTTATAATTAGTTTGATGTGTGATTTAAAAATTTCATATCTTTATGTTTAGTTCTTAAGAAGTTTACAGATATTTAGGATGTTCTACAATTGGCTGTTCTAATTCATAATTCATCTGCAGTCATAAATGTGAATATTTCATGATGCAAGGACCCAATCTAGCAATGATGCACTAAACAATATGTACTTGTGATTTGGATGTTAAAAAAATGGAAAGTAAAAACTGAGTGACAATAAGGAGAGTTAACAATAGAGAAGGATTGCTAGGGTATCTTGAGGGTGTACCCATATTTACCAAAGACAGTAAACCCCATGAGAAAGAGAAAACATGTCTAGGGTGCCATGGGATACTCATACTTACATAAAGAAGGTAAGCCTCTGAGGGAGATGTAAATGTGAAAGAAGTAATATTAGAGTTAATATATCTTATTGAAACAATTAGTAGTATCAATGATTAAAATGCACTAGATGATGTTGAACTCCCTAGTGAAAAGCTAATACATGTTGCAATCAATAGAGATATGAAAATGCAATAATATGGAAAAACTAAGGTCTCACTGGTCTTTTAAACAATAATCCTAAAATTCTACATTTCCTACCTCTTTACCAATACATTCTCATAACAAAGTACTTCAAATATAAAAAAAAATGAAATATGTTTTGAAGGTTTCAAATTTCATTAAAAGCAAATACCAAAACATGAAATACTCAGTGATTTATCCTAATGGTAGGTTGAAAGATAGTAGTCATCTTGCAAGGTTTTGAATTGTTTTGTAGAACTCCTAAATTTCATCATAACATTTACAAAAGTAAAGAGGGGGGATCAGAATTAGAAATGGAAACTCAGCTATCTGATTTAATGTATCTTACACATATGCTAGAACATTTTAAAACACTAAATCTGGCTTCATAAGGAAAAGAAAAACATTCGACTAGTCAAAACTCTCTCTTTGCATTTAGTTTCAAAGCATAACTTCAGTTCTTTAAGAAGAAAATATCTTTTTCCACAAGTAAATGCAATTTTAATTAACATGAAAGAAAAAAAATTACTTTAGAAAGTTACATGTGTTTATTTCATGACATGCAAGAATTTGAAATATTTTTAGAAGTTAACCAATCACCTTACATAATTGAGATGTGATGAATGATAATTAATTAATTTTGTGTCAAATTTCAAAGATAAGAAGTTTTCATTAAATGCCATATATATTTTTTTTTTATTTAAGTCTTTATAATATTAAAAGTTTGAAGAAATTATTTGGTATTTTCTTTCTAATAATTATAATTTCTTCTATATGTATACTCTTACATACCACTAAAGATCAATATACAATATGCAACCATATTAATTAAATTAAATTTATGCATTAAATACAATGTAAAAATGGTGCAGTACCATATATTTGCAAAAACAAGAATGCAGCTCTCATTGACTGCATGTGTGCCCAATCCCAAACATATATGAATATTGATGAATAAAATAAGAATGTTTTTACTATTTTGATTTCTTGACATCTGTATAAAAGAGATTCTTGAATAGTATTCTAGCAAATTTTATCAGTCATTAAACCCTGCATATGCAAGAATTATTGTCATAATTTTATACAAAATATTGTCTAAATTAATACAAAAATAGTTTGTAAAAATATTAAAACATTTAACACAAATTAATATATGAAATATATGTACAAAAATATTACTCTGGTTTCCAGGATACTGTCCAGCATTTTATACTGATGAAATTTGTTGGAATGCTATCCACAGGAATCACGTTAATCCCAAAGTATATACTTCGAAACAGTAAATAACACCAAAAATAACTTTGGATATATGTTTTTATATTTCTCAGAATAAACAGTAAATTATTAATATAAAAATAATTTAATAACCTAATGAGTAAAATGCTTCTGTAAAGCAAATTATAGAAGAATTCGGACATGAATGTAAGACGATTACAGTGTTATGTAAATACAATGAAAAACATATATTAACACAAGATAAATTTCCTAAACTTCCAGAAATATTTTATGTTTCAGAAAATTTGACATTTTACATCTATGCTCTTAAAAGAAACATATAATGATAACATATTCATGTCTGTAACATGTTAAGCAGAATTACAGAGAAATAAATGCATTGTAGCAAAAACAAAAACACTATTTTTTTCCCACCTGAGAATCAGTTAAAAGTATTTTTTTTATGAGGGATAAGACATTTTTAAAGAACTTATTTTTATGCAAAATAACATGACATAACTTAAAATATGTATTTCAATTAAAAGTAACACTTATCTTTCAAAATTTAAGCCTATTTTTATTCATTCCATACATGTGATCTTTAATTGATCTTAGTTTATATGTATTAATACAAATATTATATGCCTAAAATAAACCTTTAAGTATTATATTCTCAGAAATTGATACATATGAATAATTTTTAAGAATTCATTATGTGAAACTATTACCTCCAAAGGTCTCTTTTTTGCTCCCATTTAAATGAGTCCAAAGCTGAAACTGAGTTAATTTTTCTTGTTATGTAAACACCAGCAACAACATACAATTGAATTCCCAAAAATTCTGCCATTGACAATAGAATCCAATGTGGAGCTGAAGAAAGGGGAAAAAAATGGATAAGAACATGTGATATACTTTAATCTTATAATATGTTATACTGTGATAAATTAAAAATGCAATTAATCAACAATTAGTTTATTTTTGCCTACTTTACAAGTAATAATAATTCACAATTCCTTTCTTGTAAAAAATTCATATGCATTAAAATGACACACCATTTTACAATACTTAAAAATGATTATTTCAAATGTTAACTTTCATCTGTTAATTCTTTGCTTCACATAATTTGGAAATATACTAAATAAAATACTTTAATTTCTTCACATTAGTTAAAAAAAGGGGAGTTTTACGAATGGTTAAAAAAAAAATTTTTTTTCAAAAAAAGATCAAACTGGAAACCTTTTTTCTTTTCACAAACAATACAACTTTATAAAGAGGTTAATCTAATTGTAATATGCTTCTCATTTTTATTTGAATCTATTGAAATTCTTCCTAATCACAATAAGTTTTATATTTTGTGTCTCTTAGTATTTCAACATCTTTGAAATAAAAAAAAATTCTCCCAACTGAAAAAAATGTATATTTATTGAATTTTTTCTGGACTAATTTTTATAAATGGATAGATACCTCATAAATACCAAACTTCTTATCAATATAGGTGAGCTTCCTTGCATAAAAAAATAACTGCAGTCTGTATTTTACTCAATGACACCAGTTGAAGGCATCATTAACCTAATTTTTTCATCACAGTCATTTATACAGTCAGAAGCTTTTAACTACAATATTTTCATGCTTTAATTTTTTATACTATGACAAAACAGGGCTTCATTTCTATGATTACTGAGAGGAAATTAAAAAACTTAACGAATCATGCAACATCTATTAACCAATAAAAAAAATCACACCAAGAAGTGATTTTAATACTTCTATAGTCTCACCTTGAAGATTCTTAGCAACTTATTTCAAGAACACCTACAAAAATCTTGTATAAAAGTAGCAGCTACTGAAAGAGACAGGTTTAAATATCATACTGATAACCAATGGGTGCATTTAAAATTAATGCATCACAGCCACTTGGATCCTGTATGACAGACTATGCAAATTTGACACAATATTATTTAATTAAATTTATAAATTATATATATACACACACATATACATAAAAGAATCATCTGGTTAGGGTAATGAGACGTATCATAACATGCAAAATTGCACTAATCAAATTTAATAAGCAATGGAAATAATTATGAAGAATCCTAAAAAATCTAATGCTATTAAAGATTTGCATCATTAAAAAACGTGCATTAATTAAAACTGCATTTTCCCAAACTGCACTAGTCAAGAATTTCTGTGAATGTATGTATATATTGCAATTTTAAAAGTCAGAAATTTGAATTACCTAAGCACTCTTCTGAAGGTGTAAAATGAGTAAGCAACCCAAAAGAAGTAATTAAAGAAAAGAAAGATAAAATTGCAGCAAGCAAAGGAACAATTATCCTGAAATGAAAAAGAAAAAAATAATTTATCAAATGCTTTACATAATTTTAATAAAAATATATATTTGATACTGATAAGCAAGATAAATTTTACAATCATATTGCACTTTTTTTTTTAAAAAAAAAAGATGAATTACCTGAAAGATGAAAATACCTCAATTAGGTATTACATAACCAATAAAAGAAAATTTACAATACAATTTAAGAGAAAAACTTTATCCAAACATTTTTATAAAACAAATTAAAATTAAATGAATAGACATACATTATACAAGGGTTATTCAAATGAAAAAGTACGAAATGACACAGTGGGTATAAATGAAGACTTTATTCAAAGTATACACTATAGGCCAGCACAATGATCCTAATGATTGACAAGCCGGAATATTCCTTAGTTCAAAAATTGCTGTGGCCATGACGAGACCAGTTCTTCACAGCATCCTAGAGTTTGTCGTCTGAGTTGAAGCACTTCCCCAATTCCATCTTGTTGGTAAGATTGGTCATGATGACCATGTTTGCCTAGCCTGGTCTTGGGTCATTAACCAAACTATCATGGCCTGCAAGAAAATGGGCATTCCATTTTCTCACAGACTAGTCAGACATAGTAGTCTTTCTTGTATACGGTCACCATTCGCCGATGAATAGTGGCCATTTTAACATCTTTCACGGCCAGAAATTGGATAACACCTCACTGCTCCTCAATTGTCGAATTTTGCAATGTGAATGCCATCATGTCCTCACACACACTGTAGCGTCAATTCGATGGCACTCTTTATAAGATCCTCGGCTCTCTCCCTGCACATACTCTAATTTCCAATCACATCACTAGATGTCTTGCTACATTCTCCCAAAGAGGCATCGGCAAATATGTCAACAGTTATGTTGTTACGTTGTTTCGTATCTTTTCATTTGAGCATTCCTATATTCAACCATATATTCAAGAATATATGAATGTATATATATATATATACATTCATATATTCTTGCCAGTAATTCAATATAGAACTCTTAATTTGTTTTTTTTTTCTTTAAATCAAAGTGAAATAATTCAGTTCTCATAACATATATATATATATATAGTCTTTTTTATCAGACCTATGTTCAATCTAGTTAACCTTATAAACAATACACTTTTTGAATTGAAGATGTTGAAATGTTTTGAAATTGTTTTTTTAAAAAAAGAAATTGCATTTAATTTTCTAAATTTGTATAAGAGATAGCTCTTACAGAATAAAATGAAAAAATAAAGTTATATTGAATAGATTAAACATTTGGCATCTTACCAGTTTATTAACTTTTGCTGATGCAAAATTCTTGAAACTAAAGACCAATGAAAATGGCAAAGGAGAACAAATTGGATCATTTTTAAGAAAGATGCAACATATTCCAATTGATACAAACTATTTACAGCAATCCATTTCAATATCCTAAAATCAATTATAATATCTTAATTTTCACATATACTCATTAAATACATGAAAAGGATTCAATTCATTTAATAAATTTAGTAGCTTTTGAGAAACAATAATGAAAACTGAAGACAATTAAAGTAAATAAAAATTTAGCAAAGTAACTGAAAAGCAGTTTAAAAACAATCAAATACATATACTGCGTAGTTTTTTATATAAATGGTATATAATTTAATTTACCTCAAATATGCAAGTATTCTACAAACAAAGTATAAAAATTGGCTTATTTCTTGAGCAAAATACAATATAATGCAAACTAAAGCATTATATATATTCTGCATTGAAGTTATATATATCAATCAAACATCTTAAATTAATAAAGAACAGGTAATATAAAATTGTGCATAAATAAAGTAAAAGATTTGCACATCTCTCAATGTGTTCTCACAATAATTATAAAAAAAAAAAAAAAAAAAAAAAAAAAAAACATATATTGACCCGTTCAAGACAAGCAAAAGGAGAAAGAACCACTTCCCCAGGCCTGTATGCTCTGAAAATGTATGCACACATGGGACTGGCCAATTTTCCTCATTAAGCCTAATTTCCTATAAAAATTCATATAAAATCATCCCTTCAATTAAATATGTGGAAATTTGCAGATCATTATCAATGATAGCATTTAAATATACGGTAGCAAAATTTTTTTGTGATATTTAAAAAAATAATTGCAAATTTTAAAGAAAATATATTTATTTTGATACAAAAAAATCATATTGCAATGAAAATAACAATATAAAGGACAAAAGAAATTTTAATTTTTGAGTATTTAAAGTATGGATAAAATATTAGAGAACTGAATACAAAAAATATAATATAAATTATATAAAATAATTCTTAAAACTTTTAAAGCTTATGAAGCTCAACTTTCCCTGATATAGCAGCAAAAACAAAACAAAACATATTCGGAACCAAAAGCAGGAATTGAAGGTCAAAACTCTGTGGAACGATATTCGAAAATATAACGGGCTTCAACCGCCATCTAGTGACCATTAGAAATTCAAATAAAACATTCCAATTTGAAATCATACCAGGGTGATCATGGGCCCTGTGGCTTACAAACACCCATCACAGATGCCATACTATGGGCCGTGAAATCATGAGATCCTGTAAACATGATCATGCTCTTGAATGGGTTAAAAAAGATATACTAGAGGGATTTAGAAAAGCAAATGATATCTTAAATTTTAATACAGCTTTTACAGACTGTAAATCAAAATCATAGAAAATATTACTAACAGACAACAACACAATTCATATACCATAGGAGTATTATGAGTACAAATATGAAACTTTAAAACAATACAAACAAAGCAAAAAAAGTGTAAGAAATTAAATTTATACTGCTTTTTTTCATATCTACAGGTAATTCAGAAAAACAAACACCTACATCTCTTTCCAAAATTAATTTTTTCAAACATTAATTATAAAGTCTGTATGTAATTTGGAAACAAAAAAATAACAAGCTTAGAAATACAAAGATCAACTTTAATCCACATAAATTTCTTTAAAAACCACAACTTAATTTAAATAAATTATAAGGACATTTAAATGAAATTTGGGATAATGGAGTGCCAGTCACAATTATGCATCAAAATACCAACTCTGGTCACACATTTATTCCAAGGTACAAGTAATTACAGAGTGATACAATTATAAATAGGCAAGAACAATAAATATCAATTCTACTAATATACATCTACCTTTCAACCAAGTGGCATCCCTTTAATCAAAATAATACCACAAAACAAACATGCTTATAAAAAAAATGAATGGCAACATTCTCCGCCTTTTCTTCTGACGATAAAAATACAGCCCCACATAATTTTTTAGCAAAAATAATTTCAGTATCATCACTTCTCTGACATTTTCACGTTCGAGACTACAGAAAGATTTCTGACTGCACTCGACCAAGGATCACAGAGAACTAAAACAGGATAAACGTCTCATTTCTTATATTTTGGTAATACTTTATCACCACCTAAACAGATCCCAGTCCAGAAGCTGATTTCAATGAAATTGTACCTAGTGGGCCAAACAGCAAGCAAAACAAAACAGACTTAGTGCTTTAAGTGTTGAATTAATGTACGTGTCAGTGTTAACAATGGACACACCTAGCCCAAGTAAGTTTGAATCTTGCAAATGTGCTTAGCATAGCTACACCACAGTACCATCATACACACTTGAGAGCAGAACGTAGTCTAACCAGGATTTCCTCATAAATACATGTGACAGCTATCATTTTAAAATAATGATCTAATTAAAATTATTTGTTCAGATGGCATTTAAATCAGGGGAAAAAACTTAAAAAAAAGTTCATGTTTCAACAATTAATCCTATATAGATAAATTCAAATCAATTCACTAAAATGCTGCACTTACAAAAACATGAGTTCAAAGCAAGCAGAATAAAATATAAGGTACTGATGAATCTGTGGATGACGAAGAATATGCAACTTGGCAATACGATAAGCGCAATGCAACAGGGAACCAAATCCTAAGACTGTCAATATGAAATTCCTGAAAAAAAAAAATGAGATTTCAAATATGAACATAATTTAATATATTGCTTTATATCATATTTCTACAATTCATTAAAGATGTATGGAGTTATAGCATATTCTGAGAACTTGAAGCATCATAATTATTCAACTAATATCACAATATACATAGGTTGTAAATCAAAGGTACAGTAAAAGACTTACAAAAGTATAATAATGTCAAAATGTGTCACTGAGCTCCCCCCCTCCATTTACATAAAAACTAATAACTCCAATTATTTTAGACGACATACCTCTACTATACACATATGCTAACAAACTGCCATTATGAATTAAAATTTTAAAAAACATTTGATGGATCACTGATAAATAACATACAAAAACCTCCAATCCAATAGGTGACATTAAAGTCCATGCACACATTAAGGTATTATCAATCCTATGTATTTAATACTCTAATGCAATTTAAACATTATATAGGATCCTTAACTATCTTAATGCATATGTAAATAATAAAAAAAAAGCTTAATATCATCTTGATGGGAAAAAAAGTGCCAACTTCTTAGATAACTTAGTCCATCTTTTGCAGAAATGTATAAAACTGACATTGTTTTTGTTCTATTTACATTTAAGCTGGAGGAATCCAAATAAATATAAAAGTATAATTATAATAATTCTAATAACTAATGGTACATGCAGATAATTTTTTTTTTCTGGGAGTGGGTTCCGTATTTTAATATGTTGAATATAGACATAAAAGTAGAAAATGAGCAATGTACTTGAATAGTTATAGTAATTTTTCAGGAATCCTCATCTTATGAATCCATCTTCCCAAACTTGTATACCACTAATAATTGCATATCATTTAAATTTTTTATTATTTGTGATGATAAATTTGGTTGTGTAATATAGTACAGTCAAACATCAACAGATGCAAAAAATACAGAGTATCACAAATAACAAATAAATACCAAAATATTTTCCCCACACTATTTTTTAAAAAACATTCTGCAGCTTCAGAGGTAAAAAAAATAATTGATGTACTTTATTCTAAAATTTCTCTTCAAGGAGATGAAAACTCTGAATAATTTTTTTTACATAGAAATAACATTTTTTGCTCAATTATTTGATTCCTTTTTTTCATCCATTTAATCTTGGACACTTAAATGTAAATAAGGTTTATATCAATTAAGTTTCAGCCTTTTAGCAACAATGTCACCCTAACTTACAATATTTGGTTAAAGTGAAGTATTGGGTGCCCTTTGGCAACTGGCAATTTATGGCGTGATAATGATTTCAATCTGGCAAATCAATTTTTGTTGATTCTGATAGCTTTTTTTTTTTGGAAAATTTCTACATAAGTCATGTGTTTTCTTTCTAGATTACTGAATGTTATAAGTGATAGATGGTTTCTGAAAAATAGCAGATGATATTTAAAAAATACATAACTTTGTTCTTTTATAACCATTTTTTCCCCCCAAATCATTTTCTGTTTTCTGCAATAGCTGAATGCAGAGGAGTTTTCCTTAAATTATTCTGTTAAGTATGATTTATGTTTTTCTTTTTAATGATTTGGAGTGATGCATGGAAAACAATTTAATTTTAAAATAGATTTATTTATCCTCTTTCATGGTTTTTTTTGTATTAATCCTACTGCATAACATTGCTATATGTTATACAAATTCTGTTAATTAACAATTTTATTATAAATTTTGATCATTTATTTCACTCTTTATATTCTATTATAACATAAAATAATTTTAATGCAATATTATTATCTACTTACCAACAACAACTTGGTTACAAATAAGTTATATTGATATATCTATAATACTATTATTATTAAATTTATTTATAATTACATATCAGAATTATGCATTAAAATTATTATTTTCTTAATTATAATTATGTATCAAAACTATTATTTTCATTAAAATTACACATAATATCTTAATATTAATAATAATTAAAAATGTTTATGATTAAATATTATTCTTTGTCCTATAAAGGTACTATAACCTTAACATCTTCATTTAATTATGTTTAAATTTATCATTTTCTTCATCAAAATTGGTTTCATTTAGATTTTTGACATCATCATGATGTCAGTTCTTATGTATCACTACTTTGGTGGCCTATTTTGAAACTCGCCACATTTTCCACTAAATTGCCATGGAGAACTTGATATTTCCCTTTAACCTAATATTTTTATTTACAATTCAAAGTGGTTGATCAAAGATTCAAAAATAAATAAAATGAGAAGATGAACGTTTTTTTTAAAGTAAGAAAACATTTTAAAGTTTGCCTCTAAATTTGCATATCATACTGGCATTTAAAAAAAAAAATCATAATTTTTACTAAGTAATTTACAAACATTTGTTTTATACATTCTTTTACAAAGGTAATTGATCAAGAATTCTAATACAATAATATAATACAAGCATTATTTTTGCAACAGTATTTAGCTTACTCTACAGTTTTGCACATTGAAGGTTCACTACAGAATAAATTACATATTTAGAATTAACATTAGTAATAAATACAAATTCTTAACTAGGTTACTTGTTAATGACTAGTTACTAATATCCTGGACTATCTAAAAATTAAATTACTAATACACATAATATCACATAACTATGTAGCCAAATACAAAATTCATATAAATATATGTTTTAGATTATGTATAACGATTATTTACATGAAATTACTAATACTCTATTCATCATTAAACATAATTTCATTCATAATTAAAATACTTTAAATGAAATTACATGAAATGCAAAACGCAGATAAAAAAAAAAGTAAAATACTTACCTAACACATGCAGTAGTATCATAATAATCAAAACATCCTTTAATGACTACATCAATAGATTTGTTCTCCCAAGATGCATTTCTATAATTATGTGGCAGCAAATCATGCCAAAAATTCTCCATTGTTATCACAGAACATCAAACCTGTAATTGAATCGCAGCAAGTATAATGTAACAGAAGATGTATAATAATTATACGTAAGAATAGAGAATTTCTTTCATATAATATTTAATACTGGCTTATCTCTTGACAGCCAATACCAATTCACAATATTGATTAAATTACATTATTTTATATCATTAAAGTGAAAAAGTTTTTGAAATGATTTAAATAATTTATCATTATAATTTTTAATTAATATTCTATATAATAACTTGCCCATAAACTTTCTCTTCCACACATCATAATCTTTTTGCCAGCATTATGATCCATTACTCTATTCTTAAAATGATTCCATTTTAATACATAAATAGCTATAATATATATATATTTAACATGTTCCATTCATTAAAATATTTCCATATTAAAAGAAAACAGTTTAAAGCAAAAAAAAATTTTTCATTCTTCACAGTAAAAAGATTCAATTATATTATTACATCTAATACAACAAAACAAATGAGCAAAAACTTTGACAAGTTTAAAAACTTACATTTCATTATGACAAATAAAATAAAAAATTCTGAACAATTTGATATTTTATGCTTACAATTTAAGTAATAATAATAAGTTTCATTAATTTAGTTTTATAATGATTTATATTTACCTCTAAACTTATTCAAAGTAGAAAAATACATATATTGGTACAATAATTCTGTATTATTTATACCACATATATTTTTTCATTTCACAAAAAAATAATCATAATTAAATAAAAATGTACCGAAAAATATTTTTCATGTAATAACATTTTCTAACATAATAAATAGATCATAATTTTTTTTACATATTCTTGCATACATTTGTTTCGGTAAAAAAATTCGAAAAGAATGGCAAACTGTAATACGATTGCAAAATGAAATAAAATAAAGAGACAAATAAAACAAAAAAAACCCCTATATAATAATAACTTATTACTGAAAACAGTATATAAAAAATTGATATCCATCAGAATCTTAATTTCTAAAACTTTTACGCTTTGACATTTCGAAAGTGAAATTAATCAATCTATCAAATACTACTACAAAAATACTAAGGCACCTTAAAGATGGTTGCTAATTTAAAGTAATACTGAAGATTTTGTCAAAAGCGAAAGTATTTATTCTTACATCGCACTTTCAAGAGCAAACTTTTCAAAACATGATATTTTATCAACAAACACCCGTCAAAATTCAGGAAAGAAAGGAAATGGGCCGATAACTTGCGCGCGCAATATTTTGTTTACCATACTACGCATCGAATTTGTGTACATAGTTGAGGTTAGTCATTGAGTTATAAATATCTATTCATTCTCAAAAATGCGAAGAAAGTTACGTTAATTTTTTAAGTTTTAAAAAGTGCATGTTTTTCTTTTTTAAAAACTTAACAAATTATAAAAAAAAAATTTAAAACAACTTAAAAAATAAAAATTTAGAAACGAAAACAGAATTTCTCCACAAGTGTTGCCAAATAAATTATAATTTTTTTAAAATAAATACAACATTGAAATGAGGCTCATTGTTCAGGTTACTATCTTCATTTAAATTACACAATGGGATAATTAAATTAAAGTCACTCAAAGCATCTTGAGTGTGTAATTAATTAAGCTAAAAGATAATTATTTTACTTCAGATGAGTAATAACGAAAACCAAATTCTATTTACACTCCATGAGGAGAAAATTGCTACATTTTATATGAAGATTATCTTAATTCCATTTTTTCGATGCTTATCAAAATTAGATTGCAATTAATATTTAATTTGATTTGACTGTATTTCAGATTGATTGATCTGTATAATCAGACTGCATAAAAGTGTCTAATCAAAGATTTCACTGAAATTCCCGAAGGTGTCTGTAGACATATTCTTCCAAATTTCATTTTTAAGCATTGTAATGTTTTATTTAATTTTTCAGTTAATTGACATAGTAATAGAATTATACTCTTACTATTCGTTATAATTCTGAATCAATTCAATTAAGAGGAATTTGAAGAACGTGGAAATATTTTCGAGAAAAATTACATGATGAAGAATGTAAATTTTATTTGTTTTTTATTCGGAAGTTTAAACTTTCAAAGAAGGACTTTAAAATTTTCTTATTGGGGCGGACCAATTAAAACTCTAATACATTTCTCGTATAGTATTTCTCTATGATGAAGAAATAAGGTTCGGGTTCTTATGACTGGAACTGATACCATTGTAAGCCTTGAATCCGCAATAGACTCATCCCACAGATGTGATAATGTGTGTTAAATGTGAAGGGACTCAAAGTCTTCACTTTGGAGATGCGGAAATATGGATAGTGGGATGTCTGCTCAAGTGTCTATGAACAGGCATTTCATTCTTTCTCAGATAATAAAGAACCATCTTGAACCCTGAATAGGGAGAAAAAAGCTGACAGAAACGTTTTAAGTAAACAAATGAATAAGGCTCATTTCTCCTAAGACCTGCCTAGAGAAGTTGATATTTTTTTCAATTTGACTGGTCTTAATCTTCGCGTGGCATGGATGTGGGAAAAGGTTTAGGAGCTTTGACTGTGGTTAGCGGACTTTTATAGTTGACATAAATAAATAACTGGTTATATTCAAACGGTTGCTGTAGCTGAATGGTCACGACATGGAGCTTGTGACTAATTAATTGAATACATATTAACATCGTCCTCAGAGGCAACATGAGGGCTATTTGTGACAAATCTTGTAATTATGAACCTCGATCAAGTGACGAGGATGATACCTGAACTAGCATATCTCTATCCAAACTTTTTAACCATCGCAATGTGAGGACATTGAGTATCAACAGATTTAACGTGCATTAAACCCGCTACACTACAGGTCTTTAGTGGTATCAGGACTCATATTCACTTTTCAAAGGAAACAACCTCCCTCAGCTACTATGGTCGCATTCGAGCTTGTAACCGGTGACGTTTCAGTCCAGGCGTGTGTTCAAATCATTATTCCCTAAATACATATCGTGTAGATTGTCTAATGCAAGTTAAACTTGTTGAAATCTTTACGTTGTTGATATGTGAATTTAGAGAGAGCGTTGTCACATTGTATCGACCTTATCTTTTAACCACAACTTTAAATTACAAGGTGTATTGGAGATGTTTATCGAGCAATTGTGTAGTGTAGAAGCAGGCACCCGGAAACGTCTATTATAATAATAATGAGACAAGCAAACATCTGGATATACTAGTATCGCAAAATGTTAGACATATAAAGAGATAAGATATAGTAGCAGTAATAAATGTTTTTTGGTTGCCAATTTCTGTCCAACATAGAGATTCACTAACTACAGCTAATACACCAGATAATTTTGAATGGTCAGATGAAGATATCAGTATTTGAATTGACAAAATACACTACTCTTCCAAACCACCGCAGCATTGGGATTTTAATGTCATTCAACTATAATGAACATCAATGACATGAGAACGAACATGATAGATTTTTAGTGGAATCAGGACAAGAACACGAAATAATTTTGGGGAACAATTGTCGCAGTTGTGAATTCTCATATAATTATTTTTATATTTTTTCTTTCTAACATCATGAAAGATATTACATATGCCCTGTAATTTATACCAACGGTCAAATGGCGAGATCGTCATTTGAGATGGTATCGCCCTCCTCACATCTATAGCTCGCCAATTTTGATTGATTGAGAGAATGATGGTGGAGTTTAATGGCGTAAGAGTCAGATGTGGCCATGCTGTATCAAACTAGATGTAACTATGATCTAGACGTTTGAAAAAATAGGAAAGAAAGTTAAAAATGGTTGACAAGAAGGGTAGAAAACAAAGCAGTATTACTAGGATATTGTACAGACGCGTCACCCGTGTTTACCAAATGGGAAAGAATAAGTTCATTAAGATGTCTCTGTATCATGATGCTCGTACATACCAAAAAAATATAAGCCCTTGAGTGTTCGCCAATTTTAAAAAGTTGATTTGATTAACCTATATTCCCCAAATCACCGTAGTTCATTGACAATAACGAAATTTTCAATTCAGCTACCTTCTAATAAACAATAGTTATGATATGAATCGAAACAAGAACTTAGTTCTAATCGTAAAAAATTTTAAGCGAAGTCGATGTTATTTCAGCTTATCTATGATGATACTATGCCTGTGTGAGTCACTACAAAAAAACTGACCCTTCTTTAAAATAGGGTGCTGTGTAAGGATAATGCTATATTACGATATAATGTGATGACAATTATCTTTATATTGCAACAAATGTCATTTCATTTTTAATGCCGGCAATTTGTTAGCCATGTTTTGGCTCGGTATCTTTACGAGCCACTAAGTACAAGTAAATTTTTTTTATATATCTTTGGTTTTACCACCATTATAATGTTATATAATTTGTTGATTGGAGAGAGTTTGGCCATTAATTCTAGAATAACTTATCCTAACAGTTTGCTGCCTATTACAGCGTTAATTACTCAATTCTTTTTTTTCCCATGAAAAGTTGGTTTTTTTCTAGTTTTTCAACTTATCTTTTTTTTTTTTTTTGATAATTTTGGTAGATGCCATTTTGATATTTAGTTTAATTTATTTTCCTTGGGAAATATCTATGGTAAATAATTTTTATAATTAAATTAGCATATTTATTTTTTACTAATTTTTCTTTATTTTCAATGTTTCATTTGTATATTTATATCGATTGATGTATATGTTTTGTACTCCGCGATACAGTAGTGATTTCTTCCATAATGTATTGTTGTTTAATTATTGAGATTTTTTCCTAACATTTTTAAGATTGTACTGTATCAGTGTATATATATATATACACACATATGTGTGTATACATGAGTGTGAAATTTTTTATCGGAGTGTTTAAGCTCTTCAGCTTTTAGTTTTCTGTCGATTTTGGTTTGGTTTGGTTATATTAACATCGCACTAGAAGCTACACAAGGTACTATTGGCAACGCACTTTGCAATTTTGAACTTCGGTCAAGTGACGTGGAGGACACCAGAGAAATTTCTAGTCAAAATTTTTTTAAATTGGTTTTCTTCAGCTTGTTATTTGCCCAAGAATTTAATTTAATAAAAATATTGCAGTCATTGCCTCTTAAAAAATTAAGAAATTAATTTAGATGTTAAATGAATTTAAATTTAAAACATCAAGAGTAGTTAAATTATATGAGAAATAGTTAAATTGCAGAATGCTATTGAAATGAAAATACTATTGTGCCACGAGAAATTTCTTTTCATGAAGCAGCTTTTCGGTCTATTGGAAATCCAAAGCGGGAACATTTGTTTGAAGGAAGTGAAAAGTGCTAGCCACCGAGAGCTAGCATTCCAATGGATTTTATTATTTCTTGAAAAATGTTGAATACTTAATCAAGTAATTTGGAAGTTTTGATGGAAAATTTGGAATTTGGATAAGGCTTTAAAGAAAAAGTAAAAAATATAATTAGGAATGATTATTAATATTTAAAATTAGAGTTAACTTATTTCAATACGATTGTCTGGGGTGTATTCTTCAATTTTTTGGAAGGACTCTGTTCTCGATGGTTTCAAGATCGGCGTAGAATCTTCTCATCTATTTTTATGATAAAATCTTCTAGGTAGTGGAACTTAATGGAGTTGCAAATGTCTTCATTTCTCATGAAACTTCGAGAATTCGTATAAACATCTGTGATCTCTCTAAAGAATATAGGAAAGTTATTGGGGTATGCTCTCAAATTTAACTGGCATAAGTGAGAATTGGTTTGAATATCAGAATGTAGATAAGCATCTTGTTTTTAGTACTCATTTTTGAGCTCTGAGATATTAGGAGGAAATCTTTATGCTCGTTTTCTCTGGATCTTTGTTCAGAAAGTGTAGTAAATTGCTTGAATGTTGAAGAATTATCCGAAGTTCCTCCTCAATATTTGGTGAGCTGAAACCAGAAAAATTTTACGTCGAAAATGAAAATATCAGGATTAAACTTTTTCTGTGCTTACGAGACAAGACAACGGCTTTTTTTGCGTTTGGAGCTATTCTTCATCATGATAATCAGATGTCTAATCTCGAAATATGACGGTTGATGGTTTGAGCTATAAATTTTGGACTTTCATTTTGAGCGAAAATCGCTATATCATCCTTGTGCATGCAGATAGGGATGCACCTTGATCTCGATATGTCATTTACAAATACATTGGATAAAGTTGGACCAAGGAGGGATCCCTGACCTACACCTCCCCTTATGGACTTATTTTAGGAGTACGCGTTTTTAACAAAAATTGTGAAAGATCTTTCTTTTCATGTAATAATTTTGAAAAGCTGAGGGGATTTGAATTTTGATTAATTAAAAAAAAACAATCTAACAGGCCAAACTCTGGGGAATGCTTACTAGATATAGAAGAAAACCGCAATTTCTCCTTATTAAATTCAGATTTAATAAGTTCAGCGAAAAGGAGAAGTTGGTGGGAAGTAAGGAGTTATCCTTTAAATTCATGCTGTTTCGCTATGAGAATAACATTAGAATTAAAGTATTCAAAAAGTCTGCTTAAAATTATTTTCTTAACTTATTTGCTGAAAATGAGTCACAATGAGATGGAACGATAGCTATTAGGGAGGGAAAGCTCTTTACCTGGTTTAATAGGGTTATCTGAATGACTGCAGCAGTTTTCCACGTCTGTTCGAAATATCATGTTTTAAAAATATTATTAATGAAGTTAGTAATCCTAAAAATAATTTTGTTGGGAAGAATTTTATCTATTTTATTCGTTATTTTATACCAACCGGATGCTTTCTAAATTTTGATTTCCTGAATTTATTTGAGAATTTCTGAGACCTTGGGTGTGTGGAAATATGGAGAGTCTGTAAAGTTATACTCATTACTGTAGTAATTTTGAACAATAGTTAAGGGTTAATCTTAAAATATGATGCAGGATTACTAATATTATTAAGTTGAAATTTTTTTTCAAGAGAGTCAGCTATGGTTTCTGCTTTGTACGCATCAAACAGAGCGACACTGGATTGGCCTTTAAAGCTGAGATGAGAGACCGCTTCTTCTGTAATACTTTGGCCATTCCCTAAAGCGAGTGGCTGAGGTAGCTCAGTGTTCATAGTTGCCAGTTGCACCCGCTCTGTTTTCATCGATAATGGGTTCGAACCCAAGTCTCATTGAAGATCCACCGTGTAGTGAGGTTGCTGTACATTACAACTGGTTTGGGGTAGTTCTAGTTGGAGAGGGAGCTCTAGTGTCGTTCTTATTATTTGACCGAGGTTTAAAATAACGAGGTCGGTTGCCAATAGCCTTCATGTTGCTTCTTATTGCGACAATGATAAAAATCACTATCCCTAAAAGGAACCGTCCTTAGAATCTAGTGGAAAAAGGCTATCCTGCCACGATTTTTGTGAGAATTCAAAAACTTTTGTTTTGATTTTAATTTGTTGGCTATTAAGAATTCTTTTATCCTCTGGGTCCTTAGTGAATTGAAATTTTTTCTAGCTTTATTACGTTCCTTAAAAAGTTTTCTAATTTCAGTACTGTTGTAATTAGTCTGTTATAATTTTCATTATTTTTGAGGCAATGAATGTGCAGTGAGAAGTTGAATTGTTGTTAAGGTCGGAGAGCTGCCTGTCCTTTCTGTTGTTTGCAGATGATAGTGTGTAGCGAATGTTATGTTTAAAATAGTATCGGAAAAGTTCCAAGTTTGTGATAACTTTTCCATAAGAAAAAGCAATTCTAATTGAAGCTTCGAAATTTAAAGGACTGGATTATTATTGGAATGAAGTTCCGAAGGTGAACAAATTTCATTTTTGCAAGTGAATTCAGTGCGCACAAGAGCGAAATAGATGTTGGAATACGTTAAAAACAGTTAAAAGATTACCTATCGTTCTTTTTATACATATGACGTATTATTACAATTGTTATTACTGTAATTTCGTCTCATGGTTAGACGCTAATTTAAATGTTGCTTTACATATAATTAGATGTAATATTATAAGTATTACTATTCAATTATATAGTATAATATTTGCTTAAGTTCTAATCAATGTTTCCTTTTATTTTTACATATAATTATTTCAAAATAAGATGTTGATAGAATATTAATATTTAAAACGCACTCAATAACAATTAATGCATTGAAATTTCAGAATTCCAAAATGAGAAACCAATTTTTTTTAATATGTAAAGGAGTCGCGAAAGTAAGAATGAATATGTTATTAATTTATATAAAGAGTATTCTAATGTTTTGCAATGGGAAGATTTACTAGTGAAAAGCATACTTGCGAACTTTTATAAATGTAATCCTAAAAACTGAAGAAAATTAAAATTCGATAATAATAATAATAATAAAGTTCTATTCAAAGTTTTACAAATAACAGATTTAGCCACCCAAGGTGCACTTTTATTTTTATAATAGTTTTTTAATAACTCTATTAAATATAAGAATTAAAATAAACGATAAAATATCGAGAAATGGACAATAGTAAACTCTTCCGATATTAAAATTAAAGCAAACGATAAATTACTAAATTGAATTTATTTAAGCTAAATCTAATTAAAATTGAAGCAAACGATAAAAAATTGAAAAGTGATCTGGTGCGCCAAAAGTGACCCAACTAAAACATGGCCTAAACTAAACTTGTGGAGCTAAAAAACGACTGCCTTACAGCTGTCTTAAAATTCTGAATAATATTATTCATTTTCAGTGATATCTTGATTCCAGCTTACGATTTAAGGCAAAACATAAGATGATAAGTAAATAAAATACTTAGTTTTTATTATTTAATATTTGTTTCACCTCAATTCAATAAAAAAATTGGAAGAAGTTTATTATGACATACTTTTGAAAATTGAGTTCATTAGTGGTGAAAGCAGGAATCAGAAATATGTAACATATATTTTATTTCAATCCAATAAAAGATTCAAAAGAAATTTATTATGATGTATTTTTGAAATTGAAGTTTGTTACTGGTGAAAGCAGACATCAAAAACATGCCCCCAAACAAGATAAATTTTTGAAAATTGTTTAGGTGCGACATTTTTGGGTTAACTGAAACAGTAGTTCCTTGGGTGGCTAATAATAATTTTCGAAGTAAAATAGCTTAAAAGTATATAATTATTTTTAAGTTTTATTACAAAAATTAGATATGAATTTTTTAATAAATTATGGTTTAAAAATAAACAGAATGATATGTTTTTTTAATTTGCTGATACTATATTTTTTTAGCTTCGCAAAACTTGACTTAACATTATTCGAACCAACAAAATTATCGAAATTTGGTATGATTCAATCAAAAGCAGTTTTCAATAATACAAGTAATTATAAGAATAATACATTCCATTGTTGATTTTTCAGATGTTACGAATGCTTCAATTCATCGGGTTTATGCATAAGAAATGCTTAATTCACACAAATGGATTACTCCAAAAAAGGCATGAAGAACATAAGAATTCACGATATAATTAGGTATTTAACATAGCTTAGTAAATAAATGGAAAAGCAGATTAAAAATTATTATCTTTTCTTTTGTACCTTTAACGAATGTAATGTACAATTTAATGGAAATAGTGCGATATGGTAAGTATGATACAAAAGCACTTGATTTAATTATCTATTGCTTTTGGATGATAATTTATCACCACTCAAGTGAGTTCCAAAAGCAATTTTAGAAGTCTTACGGCTGACCTTTCGATTGCAGTCAACGACTTTGAAGACGACCTCGAAATATATTTCTTACTTTTCAAATTATATTTTAAAGTTATTAATAATAATTGGAGTTAAAAATAATATTACGTATAAAATCTAGTACTTAGCTAGATAATAATAAATTCTATTCTTACATTCATATTTTATAAAATCCCTATAATACGTCCTGTTCTTTCTAAGGTTCAAAAACATTTGATATGTAAGGATATTGTTAAGATTGAATTGTTACTGAGAATTAACCGAGTTATCAGGGTAAATATTTCAACTAATTAAAATTTCCAGGAAAAATTTCGCATTATATATTTCTTTCAAATTGAAATTTTTCTATGTTTTATAACGGTGTCCAATTACTCGTCTCGTCTGTCATCTAAAAGATAACAGTCGAGACGGGTAATTGGATTTTATAGAACTTAAGTTAAATTTAGAATTTGGAACTTAAGTTAAATTTAGATTCTAATGAACTTAAGTTGAAATTAGATTCTAATGAACTTAAGTTGAATTTAGATTCTAATGAACTTAAGTTGAATTTAGATTCTGTGATTAACATAAAGTTATTCACAGAGTCTAAATTTTAACTTTCCAACACAGACCAATTAATTAACATAGTGAGATATATTCAAAATATCTTTATTTACTCCTCAAACAAAGGAGGATGCTCTCCATAGTTGATATCCTTTCCATGAGTACTAACAACTTTGATAGTCTGTCAAAGAATTCTCTTACTGGAGTAAGATGCGAGTACCTCCTGCTATTGCTTCGAAAACGTTGAGTTCTAATCCCACCAATCTGCTAAAAAGTGCCTGAATACTTTCATGCACATCGACTTGATGTGAGCGTCGCTCTCATTTCGACTTGGTTATACCCTAGTCACGCCCGAAGTTTACTTAATTTGCATCTCGTTCCATTTGATTGGGAAGAAGCCGAGAATTTAAATATAAAACCAGAAAGAGATTCCATATATGAGTTGACGGGAAATAAATATTGAACAGCACATTTTTTAGAAACAAATAATTTCAATGAATATTAATATAATAATTAAGAATAGAATGTAATTATTTGTGTAATATATAAAAATCTTTTAGCAATGGGAATTTTTTGAGAGAACGAGAATAAGATTCAACGACGGAAGGAAGAAGCAATCATATTAATTAAAATTGTTCTATAACAATTCACAGGAATTGTTTCACAACGAAATTTATCGAACATTTTTCGCCTGAAAGTAATTTTTATTTACATATTTTTCAAATTTTTTTTTTTTAAGCAAGGAAAATGTTTTATTTCATCCTTTCGATTTATTCTGTTCCGGCTCAAAAGAAAAGAAAACATGAGACTTTTTGTTTTTTGCCGAATATTTTCTGTAAATACAAAACAAATAAAATTTTAAATTTGTTTTCATTGGAATGTTATTTCGTCTTTCCCTTTATGGAAATAGGAAAACACAAAAACAAATTAAAAATATTAAAAGATAATTACTATATTAAGCCAATCCCTTTTCAGTTTATTTTAGCTTATAAAACTTTTCAATGCAATTAAAGTCCCATCTACAGGCCATCTTGAATTCGTGAACATAATGTTAACCCAATAGAATTTTTTCCACCTTTTTCAAATTTTTACTATTTTACCTATTTGAATGCAAAAATGTGGATCCGAATGAGCTAGAAATAATGAAGGTTTCTGGAGAATTACATATTTCATCCAATTCTTAAAAATATTTTTATTCCTGTTTTAATGATTCCTTTGTGGATTTTTTGGTTTTCAGAAATATTCTCAATTATTTTCAACAATCGGAGAGAAAATATAATTCCACAGAATCCTTCATTATTTTTTGCTCTTTCAGATTCACTTTATTGCATTTAAATAGATAAAATAATAATGATTTGTGGACGGTAGCGGAAATTCCATAGGATTAATATGACATTCACGAAATTAAAATGGCCGGTAGGCGAGAACTTTAAGTCAATCTTGGAAACATATGGATAGAAGCAAATAATAATAATAAAAAAAGTAGAAAGAAACCCGAGAAATCAGAACTCTTTATAGAAGTACACAATTTAATACTTTCAAGTGGTGTTAAAAACTCACAAATAATTAATTACAGATAAAAGGAATACTTAAAAAAAATCTATTGAATTTTTATAAGCAAATTTCAAAAATTTTATGTTAATATAAAAAGTATTGCTCGTAAACTAATTAATGTACTTCATGTGATTATTTTTTTCAAATTTACACGTGCTTTTATCAATCTCATATGACAATATGACACCTTCTCATCCGAAGATAATGATAAGAGTTCACAAAGATAACTTTTCATGAGATGAATGAAATAACTTTACCTCGTGTTTATTATATTATCTAAATAAAATAAAAAAAAAGGTATGCAAAGTATGTATATAGAGATCTGTACTATCTCAATTCCAAGATATAAATACTTTTTTTTATGCCGTGAATTTATTATTATGTATAAATTTTTCAATTTAAGAGAAAACGATTGCGACATTTTAAACAATTTCACAACATTTTAGAGATGCGAAGATGATGAAATTATTTAATTGAAATGTAATTAAACAGAATATAAAAAAATGTAAATGTAAAATAATAATGTCGGTAGTTTGATTACAAAAATGTAAGCCGAGTCAAAAAATCATAGGTCCAAATCTTGATTCCATCGCTAACTGAAAGCACGCTATAATCGGATCTTTTACTTGTTAAATGCAATAGGGCCTCTTAACACTCATATGACTTTGTGCGGAAGTGAGTTACTATGAAATGAGCCTAAATCTTCTTCATTAATTCATATACGACAGAAATTCAATCTCCTAGAAATTATAAATATGAGCAGAATAGTAATCTCCTAGAAAACTAGAAGATTTATATCTAATAGCACTTTCAATAACTCTTGAGAAAATCAGTAATTTAAATTAAAATGACTTATTATTAGTTAATAAAACTACTAAGTATCACATTAAACCTAAGATTGATTATCATAAAAACATCTTTAAGAATAATTTGTTTTCTGTTGTTATAAAATAAGTCTTCCCATTTGATGTACTTAATTAAAAATGATTATTGAAAGTTAAAATAGCCCAATTTATTTTTCTAACGCATTTTCTTCATAAAAAAAGTTTTCGATATTTCATAACTAGCATAACTGAGTTAAAATATAAACTTACTGGAACGTATATTGCATAATTCAATAAAAGTAATAATAAGGAGATAACAAGGTTTTGTTAACAGTGAACAAAAAGTTAAAAAAGAAATTAGAATAGTTGAAATTGCTGCATAAGAATAACGTGAAACCAATAAAGTACAAAAATATACAATAAACATGTAGATAATCTATTAATAAATTATTCAACTTAAGCAATATGAAAATTACACTTTATTTAAAATATAATTCTAAAACCAATGATTAAAATTCATAAAAGTGCAGCGATCATAAAAGACAAAAACATCACCAAGATCTATAAATAAAAAAACAAGGAAAAAAAAGACAATACGAGCTTTATATATATATATATATATATATATATATATATATATATATATATATGTATATACACCTTATGCATATGCATGTATTAAGAATTGCTGATTTTTGGTTTGTTAGCATATTTTATGATAATGTAATTCAATGAAGTGAGATGATTTGATCAGTAATAAAGTTATAAACATACATTATTCTATTCCAAAGTATGGAGCAGTATTAATTATTAAAATTTCCATTATTCGAAATTTTGTTTTTCTTTCACATGGTTTACTCTTTTAATTTTTCAGTTAATTAATATATATTTTTGATATTTTGTTTAAAATTAAATTTTAATTTTAGTATGTTTAATTAGTAAGAAAATGTTATATGAGTTATATTAATTTTATTTAGTTTCTTATTGATTTCTTTAAATACATAGTTTTCAGACTTAAATGTATGATTTTACGATGGATATATTGAATTTGTTTTTGATGTGATATTTTGTGAACTAAGATTTTGATGTTTCGATCACACACACACACACACACACACACACACACATATACTCAGAAACGTTGGAAATAGAGCACCAACAACAAAAACAAGATAAATCGCGAAATTTAACAAAGTAGTAGAATGATGTCCAACATGAAAATTATCCAAGTTTGTTGCCAATGCGTATAATTACACACTCTGCAATGCATTGTAATCAGGAATTGAGTTTACATAAACCGGCGCATAGTGAAAGATTCGTAAACTTAACGATCATATTTCGACTCTAGGAAGATTTTAATAAGCGAAGAATGCCAGCTAGACATGTGAGAAGACATTTCGCACAATTGAGCTGGTTTGAGAAACGCCTGATCATCGGCAGAGAAACTGAAGGCTGGCCGAAGCGCCATTTTGTTCGCCAGGTCAATTGTTCGGCGTGTGCCGTTAAAACATATTGGAAGCAGTAGACACTGGATGGTACCCATGGTAGCTGCATTTGGAGAACCGGGTCTTGAGCGATCAGGAAGACGAAGAGGAGAGAAGATTGAATGATCGTACGGCAAGCGCTCGTGGATCCTACGATAACTCGTTTCACGATACAATCACGCCATCTGTTTCACAAATAATTTCCAGACGCTTTGAAGAGTACTGTCTTGAAGTGAACATCGGAGACTCTGTCTGGTGCCGAGCTGCAGCGACTTGGAATACAACAGATTGGCAAAACTAGGTGTTTAGTGATGAATCCCGGTTTGTTTTCGGTGCAAATGATAACCTCGTGCTGGAGTGGCAGCAACCTGGTTAACGGTATAATTCCATCCACGCTGTAGGGTGACACACTGCCCACACAGAATGCGTAATGATCTTGAGGAACATAGTTAATGATAGTCGGTCCACTGTAATTGTGGTACAGGGAACCGTAACGAACCAGCATCATATAGATGACATTCTTCGACATCACGAGGGACCTTTTCGAAATGGTGTTCCAGGAGCGATTTTTAGCAAGACAGTGCCCGTCCGCATATTGCTGGAATAGCTCGAGACTATCTATGTCAAATTTAGACTCTTCCATGTCAACCCGCTCCTTGGATTTGCCTCCTGTAGAGCATTTGTGGAACCAGTTGAAAAGCGAGCTACCACCGTGTCACTCTATATATGATTTGAATGTGTCTGTTTGAGATTTGTGGTACCATCTACCTCAGGACAGTATCCACCGTCTAGTAAACTCAATGCTGTACCGTATTGCGACATGTGTTGCCACAGGAGGGAGGGGGGGGAGTCCGACGCGCTATTGAAGTTGCTCTGTATTTGCCTAATTGTACACAGAGTATTCGTTTAACTGTCTGGATCAAGTGAATTTCTCATCTGTATCATTATGTGAATTAAATTTCATTATAATCCGAAACTCTCATCTTGATATGCTGTTTTTAATGTTCCTGAGTGTAATTGAAGTAACTAATTAGAATTATTATAGAACTAAGAATTAAAACGCAAGAGAATTTTTTTTTTAAATTGCAAAGAAAACATTCAAATGATTTTTTTAGATTGTATAAAAAGTATAAGGAAAATGAAAATATATTTATAATTACAAAAACCTAGAACAAAAGAAAAAAAAACATAAAAAAATTAAATAAAAAAAAGAGGTGAATTTCCTGAAAAATACAAAACAAATACGAACAGTAAGGCGATAAAATTAAAATCACAAACAAGCGCACACCAAGGCAAGAAAAACAATGAAAACAAAGGTGAGAAAAATAGTAATTTTATAAATTTCGAATCTAACTTTTGACAAATTAACTGGTTTAGTTTCATAGTTATTATAAGTTTAAAACAAAATAACATCATCAATCTAAACAATCTATTTGCAGGTCGACCTAATGGTAAACTTTTCATCTGTTTATAAATCTTATTATTAAAACATATATAATTTTCTTTTATGCAAAACTAACATATCTAATTAATTAAATTTTTCATATGCAAAATAATTTTATAAGTTTTAAATTTCTTATAAATTTCCTTTTAGAGATTCAGTAAGATCCTTTATGGCAATAGAATAAAAGAGATGTTCACAAGTATTGCTATAAATAGCACAAATCTATTTATCATCCAAATATTTGATTATGTTAGTTCTATTTTTAATAATAACAATACTCTTCAGTTTATCTATAATAATTTGTATAGCTGGAACTAAAATTATTAAAACTAGAATCGTAATTTCTGAGCACAGTGCTTTTCTGTTCCTGCTCACTGAAACAGGAAAATGTAGATAAGTGCTAATAAATAATACCAAAAAGGAGACTGAAATTTAATAGGATACAGTATTTGGGTACTTTTCTTTTGCTATTAATACATAGTAGCTCCCATTCGAAGTCATTTATTTTAACCTATATTATTTAAAATATTTATTATTCTTTCTTCGAAGAATTGAATCATTTTGAAATTTATTTAATTTTGCTTAGATTTCTCTAATCGATGTGGATATATGAAAAACTTTCGTTTCTCTCATGCTTTAGAAGCGTGATGAATAAAGACAATAAATGTTAATTCGAAATAGAAACTCGTTCCATCATTATTACTACCTGAAAATAATATATCACAATTCATAACCAGGACTTTGAAAATAACTTTTAGAAACCCTGCGGTCAACGCTTTGACTCCTTTATACTATAAAGAAAATCAGTTACATTTTTTTACACAGCCTATGAAGTAATTCTTTCATAATTAAACTCAGTAGCTATTTTAAAATCTAATTAACTTCTAAATAAGTTCAAAATTCCAATTGAAGACAGGTCAGAGAAGCATAACACAGCTTATTACCTAAGAACACGTAATACACAAGATTGTTCTCTATCGAATCCCTCTTAACTCAATTAATATTCTAATAATAAGGTATTAGCTTACCAAATCCCTCATTCCAATCCAAACATTTCTTATTTGCAATAGATTCGATTTCTATTACTATAACTAGGAGTATCTTTTTAATAATTTCAGAACAAATGATTAATTACGATGATTTAATTTAATGAATAAATATCTATCAGTTTGAACTTTATCCTCTATCTCCCTTCTGTTTCCTTTCAATATTTCTATTTTACTGATATTACACTCTATCTCTAATTCAATTCATTACATTTCTTATGTTGTTAAAAATGTGTTTACTTGTTTTTGATATTCTGAATATCTATCACTTCCCTGAATAGAGGTCAGTTTAAAACAACCACTACGTCTTTCATAGTTGAACAATGTGCAGATAACGAGGTCAATATTTAGACTGCCACACTTTAATCTAATGTACCTAATCACATTTCATTTGGTTGGCAAGGAGCTGTAATTGTATGCAATGCAAATTACCAAAAAGTCCCCGAGGTTAAGGAAGAGAAAATTGCGAATTGCCCAATGTCACAAGTCTCAATGCTTTTACTTATTTGATATTATTCACACACACTGCCTTTGGAATAAACTGCTTGCATTTCCACATGACATGCAAAGAAATATCTATTAAAATGAAATTCAAATCAATTGTTTCTAAAAATGCTTAAATACTTGTGAAGCGAGCAAATCGTGAATTGTTCATGAGCCACCCTACGAAATGCCTTTTCGCATGTTCTCTAAAAACCTACAAAAAGTGAATCACCGCGAACGGCTCGCGAACAATCTTTCTACGAATATACATCCACGAGCTGCTCGGCCTGCAAGTGTATACGCACCGGAAGTAAATCGTTTTTGAAACATCACATGTTTGTGTCTTGCAAGTAACAAAAATGTGTTTACTTGTTTTTGGTATTTTTTCCCTGATTAGGGGTCAGTTTAAACGTTTAACGTACTACGTCGTTTATAGTTGAACAATGTGCAGATAACGAGGTCAATATTTGAACTGCCACACCTTGTTTTACTCACACCCACTTCACAAACATGAGGACTTTGATGTCGTGACACATTTAATGTGTGTCATCGAGTATTGAACAACACTTTGGTCTTACCAGACCCGAGCTTGTTATTTAGATAATTTGTAAAGGAAACTTCGAAAAAATGAAATTTGATTTAGAACAAAAATATGTATTTAATATGTCAGTGACGTACCCAAGAGGGTGCAAAGTAATATATGCACCTTTTAAGATTTTTTTTTTTTCGAAATCGAAATATTTGAGGATAATTCTTTTATTGTACTATTATATAGATATTTTAAATTTTAAACATAAGAATTTTTTTTCTCGTTATGCTTAAACATTTTTCATCTGGCAGAGAAACAAGTAATAAAAGAAAAATCTTTTTAAAGTCAATTTCTACTTAAGTCAACAAAGAAATTTTTTATTTTAGTTACTTTTAATTAAATAATTACAATTAATATAAATATGTATATACATATGATAGAATCACAATATTAAGCGGCAAAAGAAAATTTTTTCGGTGATCTACATGCTTCGTCACTGACGGTATTTATTCCTAAATTTATATCCTGCTAAATATCTTATATAAGAGAGAAATTTTTCTCCCCTATAAAACTAAAATTAATTATTTGAAAATCAAATAAAAATAATTTTATGCTTCGACGAGATTAGATCCGAAGACACGAAGATTCTACGCCGACGCTCAACCAAATTTGCCTTTGAAAGACAAACGACATAGTAGAAGCATTGGCTTGTTTCTTTATTCATACGGTAAATTAAATCTCTGGAGTGCAGTTTAGCCCAACCACCTTTGGTGGCAGGAATTATTTGGTGGTATTTTGCGAAATGTGGCTATCCTGTTCTGCTTCGCGGACTTAATGTTTAACAAAAAAAAAAAAAAAAAAATGCACCAAACGGTTGGGGTAAAATGGATTTTCACCAATTAAATTTTTTTAAATTAATTGGTTTTTTAAAAAAAAAAAAAAAACCTGTATTGACATCGAGTGTCATCCACTACAAGTTTAAAAAAATGTATTTTAACTTGAGTGGATGAATAAAAAGTATTTTATTAACGATTGAAAATTCGAACAAGATATATATAGGGAGAGTGCGAACTAATAGTAGGAATTTAATAAGAATAACACTGATAAAGTGCATTATTTACTTTTTATCAGCGGTAATTCTTCTGAGCAAAGTTGCTTCTTTCATGTTAATGACGAAATGCAAACCCCAAAATCAATATCTGGGTGCGCCATTGTAATACATAAAACATGGCAATGCATGCTTTTATTGATTTTTAAGATGAAAATAATTCGTAATAATGGGAAGTTGCTTATTAGTTATAAATCTTAGAATTATGATGTTAGAGAATTAAAACGTAGCTTTCATATACTTAGAGAGAGAGAGAGAACGTAGAGAAGAGAGCTAGAGAACGTAACTTTCATGTAATTCAGTCATTGGATAGTACCAGAAAACGTATTCTAATCCACAAGTAAATTTAAAAAGATTTACTGCATACACACTTCCCAATTCTGAAATAAAAAAAAAAAAAAAGTGGAGAGGTTCAGAGGCGACATTTGGTGATATTTCGAGTAAAATTAAAAGTATACACAAGAATAATCAAACCGTGACGTATTGGAAGATAACAAAGGGCGCTTCGGCCAAATTTGATAGAGAGAAGCAATGTTAGATAAACCTTAAAACAAAAATTCTGAAAATAGAATCTGCTTCAACTTTTACGAGGTAAATATAGCGTGAAGTTTTTGTGAGACAATTATATCAATTTGATTGTTTATTTATGTCTCACAGAGAAGCAACACGAAGGTTATTGACGACGGTCTTGAAATTCTGAACCTTGGTCAAGTGACGACCAAGCTAGCCCCTCCCCCTCCAAACTTCCATCACGGGAAGATTTTGGACCTCGACCCTGTTTATAGAGTATCAACCCCGCTACACGGCGGGACTTAAGTAGAATCAGAGCTTGAAACCAGGACTGGGCGAAAGTCACACCTACCGCAAGCCACGACATGACCACTAGGCTACTACGGCCACTTCCTTAAAATGTCGTTAATTAATTAATTTAATTGCTAGATTAAGTTATTCCTTTTCTTCCGATAAGCGTAGCAGATTATATATATATATATATATATATATATATATATATATATATCCTGATCTCTATTTCCACCCTCTAACAATAAACGAAAAGCGATATAAAAAGTGCTCAAGCTAAATTGTGCATCTGAATTCTTATGTCTACAAATTAGCGCATGGTATGCAAAAGGTTGGGCTGTTATACAGTAACATAAATTTTTTTTAATTAAACTAATGAAATGATATTTTACAAACTTTCTTTCTAAGAGATTGACATGAAAAGTATTGAGTAAATTCAATTAGTTAAACCTGTTTTGATACTTGTGTAAGAAAAACAAAAATATCTTTTTGTTTCAATATTACTTAGAAAAACTTCGGTTTTTAATTTTATTGTTAAATGACTAAAAAGTTCAAGTGAACAAAAGATTTTGACAAATGAACTCTTTCTTATATTGACTAATTGGTGACGGTAAAATTCATTAAGAAACAGAATTCCATACCTTTTTAATGGGTTTTCTTCTACTCACATTGTAACTCTGTCTGGGTCAAAACTTTAAGAGCTTTTTTCTTACATTTTAAAGTGCTCAATTGAGCTGAATTTTTTTGTATGCAATTTTTTAGGATGACAATACGATAATTTAACAATAATTAATAAAAATGAATTATTTAAAGAATTAAATTTCCCACCAAGTCACCAAATCCGTTGCCAATTTGAAGGGGTCATTGCTTCAACTCTCTTTTGTTAACTGGAGACACCTCCGTAAATCCCTCTTTTCCTTTATAAGAGAAGCGTTGCGGGGAAGCATCAACTCACGTTCGTAATATTGCTCCCCATCTTCAAAACAAGCAAATGTTCGAAAAATTTTTGGTACGAAAAACTGTGTTATGCAAAGTGTGAAGTTTAAAAGAAAACCCATGTTTTAAGAACTCATTTTTTATCGATGTTGTTTAAAACTTATTTTTCTCCATCTCTATTTCATTGTAGCAGCTGGATTATTCCTTTGCTAGTACGTGTGAAATCCATGGTTGGATAATACTAATGTTTGAATTTTTTTTTAATAACAATTACAAGAAGAATATTTTTGCAAGAGTTAATCAATTCTGACACGAGATGAAAATTAAGGAGCAAATATTTCAATGTGGCAATACTGAGTATGGTTGCTCATTGTCAGAGAGCGGCGGTGTGGCTTGTTGGGTAAGCTGCGATTATTGCGCAACTGTTTGCAAGCTTTCACCTCCTTCCGGCAAAGTGAATGGAAGCATTTGATACAATGTCATTTTTGGAAAGTCTGCAAATAACTTGTCTACTCTGTGGAGGAGCTTTTGATGCCTCATTTGATCGTCTTGAAAGTGATGAAGCAATCATTTTGAATTAAATAACTTAATCATTAAATCGTAGTTTAAGTAATGAACACAATTGAAAACCAATTTTACGGTTTAAAAAAACAGTGTACAAGCGCCAAACTATGGTCCAAATAACACCGATAAAAAACGATATTTGTGAACACGGATTTTCTTTCAATCTTCGCACTTTGCGTAACATAATTTTTTTATATCTTAAATTTTAAGAGCAAAATGGAATGTTGGGTTAAAACTGAATTTATTCAATAATTAGTTTTAATAATTTCTTTTTATTATTTGACATTTATTAAGTGTATCATCTAAAATAATTAACAAAAGAAGTTTAAGCAATGACTCCCTTCACCTTGGCAACAATTTGGCGACTTGGCCAAAAACTTGGCGCAAAATTTAATTCTTAAAATAATTAGTTTTAACCTATTAATTTTTATTAATTACAATTAAATCATCATATTGTCATCCAATAGAACCGTGTATAGAAAATTTCAACTCAATTGAGCGTTTTAAAATGTAAGAAAAAAAGCTTCTAAAGTTTTGATCCAGACATACAATGGGAGTAGAAGAAAACCCATTAAAAACAGCGTGCTAGCTTCAAGCTATGAAAAAAAAAAATAATTGAACTCGCATTATATAAGAGTGCAAATAATGTGGATGCTTTACCAGATAAGCCATGTCACCCCTTGCAGACAGATCTGAACGCGCTCAGATAACATTTACATATTGCCTCATTGAAATATTTGCCCCTGAGAGCGTTGATCTGGGAGTTGAAACGAATAATTCGAGCCATCTCACGTCAATATTGATCCTCACGAAAACACTTCCTTCTTAGGATTTATTGAAGTAAATATAGTTAAGAAATCTGTTTTCAGCAATCTAGTCACGAAATATGTAGTCGAAAAATAACTCCAATTTCATCGCATTGAATGTGGTTACTTATTTTATTTGATAGCTCGACGATATGAACGAATTGTGATGTGAATGCGATCATGATCTGCCGTTCTTTATAGATGAAATACGAGTATTTGATCTCATTCTTTAAATATTGTCACGAAGGTGCAAAGAACTACAACGTTATTGTAAACGATTAGATATATTACTAGAACAGAGCAACATCACATGACTGATAACTTGCCCACAACTTATGGGACTCAGCTTTTTATACACACACAGAATATACGAGAAGCATCTAACTTGAATATTAAAAAAAAGAACCCTGGAAGGATGGAGCAACAATCCAGAGCTTTGCCAATTGGGCCACACAGATCGCTAGGTTTCTTGCGTTGGGTAGCAATATTACAGTTATACAAAGGGTCGTGGTAGCCAAGTGGTCATTCGTGGTTTTGCGCTGAAAGTCGGTGAAGTTCAAGTCGAGTTGCAAGTTCGAGTCTTGATTCCACTGAAGACCTGCTGCAAAGAACTTTCGGGGTGACTACATGAGTATCGGTATCAGATTGATTGATTGATTTTAGAAACGTAGCACAAGAAACAACACGAGAGATATTGCCGATGGACCTCGTAATTTTGAAAGCTGGTCAAGGGACGAGGACGACACCTGAATTGGCACCTCCCTCTCCTAACTTTCTCACCACATCAATGGGAGGACTTTGAGCCTCGACAGATTTCACGTGCATCAGTAAAAGTTGCACTTTTAGATGTTCAGCTTTTTCAGCTCTCTGAAATCGCTTGTGGGTGGATAAATAAGTAATAAGGTCGAAAGTGTCGTCACAAATAGTGGTCCAATCAAGAGGTGGGAAATAAGCTCATTCTTGGCTCAAAAAGTACATTGTGAAAAAAGGCGATTCTTTCGAAAAACAGAGCTTGATGTAAATATACGAATTCGAGATTTTTTCAAAAATACTTTAGGAGTTAAATAACTTTAAAGAATATTTTCGTAAAAATATATGTATATTAAAAAAAAAAAGCTCTTCTTATTCAAAATACTGTCCAATGTTTGAACGTTCCAGTTTCTTATTCAGAGTACCATCCATCTACTACTTTTCCCCATCTTTTTAGCAAAACGCGGATTTCCAACAAAAATATTCCTAGGTGTTTTTTTTTTCTTTTTCTTTTTACAACGTTTTCTGTATTTCACTTGGTGTGTGTGTCATCAAATTTTCGATCGTTAATTTAACCAACTTCCTATCAAGCTGGAGCTCTGAAACTTTGGGAATCGTTCTTACTCGCCTAATAATGCAATATTTAGACATTTGCGACACGTTTTAACAAATATTTGAATAATTTTTTTTAATAAACTTTGCCACCATATAAAAACGTTGGTATTTATCTCGAATTATTTTTCCTGCTATCCCTTAATCCACCCATTTCTTAACATTGCCATATGAATGAAAACGCTTCTCTAAAACGTAATGAGTCATTGTTCGAAACAAATGCTAATCAGAAGAAGCAATGTCTGGCGAATAAGGTGGGTGGGTGAAAACACACCATGGAAGTGCGTCCAAATAGTTTTTTTGAATTGTTTTGCAGCATATAGCAACTGAAAAGTAACTTTATTCGAGTCTAATGATTTATTTCATTTCCTTTTCTTTCAACGCTTGATTAAATTTCATATGTTTTCGGTAGCAAATCATCGTCAAATAATGCTTTCGATTTTAATCTTCAAATTTTTTCGATTAACCTGAGCATTCTTTGTCTTCAGTGTCAAAACCACCACTCCCAAATCGTTCGAATCAGAAGCTGAAATTGATGGGAATGCGTTGCATACCTAGCACATCAACAAGATTAGCCGCTGTCTCTTGATATCTTCCTAAAATGATTAATATTAGTATTGTAAATATTAACCTGATGGTTTTTTTTCCCTTTGATTGTGTTAACTTGTAAGTCTTTTATACAAATCTCTACGTTAATCGTATAACTCGATACTTTTTAGGATTCTTTGCTTATATACGGAAGGAGCCATAAGCATATTCTCAGCAGAAATTTTAGCCACCCAAGTGGTTATTGTTTTATTGGATCAATTACTAGATCACTTTTCATTTTTTTATCGTTTGCTTTAATTTTAATTACATGTTGCTCAAATATATTCAATTTAATAAATTAGTATTCGCTTTAATTTTAATAACATTTAGCTCAAATATATCCAATTTTACAATTTATCGTTTGCTTTAATTTTAATTATATTTAGCTCAAACATATTCCATTTAATAATTTACCGTTTGCTTCAATTTTAATTACATTTGGCTCAAATATATGCTATTTGATCTATTGAAATTCATCAAGTAATCTATCAACGAAATAATCAGATGGCCAAGTCTTTAAGCTATTTTTATTATTGTCTAAGATTAATTAAAAATTAATATTTGTATTACGAATATGGAGAGCAGTCTTCATCGCATCCTTTATCAAAGAATATCAGAAAATTCTAATTATTTCTATGACCGTAAAAGTGGGTCCGAGTCAAGAATAAATATAAGGGATCCAATTTCAATCACTACTATCCTACGACAGTGCAATCTTTTGATATCCATGTCTCGTGCACAAAATTCTCTTTAAACTTCAAATTTCTTTCTGTATATAAGAGTAAACTCATTCACACTCATAACTTGATTTATTTTATCTACTTCCAATTCATTACACTTTAATATATAGAAATGTTAAATTGCATAAGTCCCCGTTTATTCATAAGTTGAGGTTCTGAAATCAAATGATGTCATAGAGAAGAACAAATTGTTAGTCAGAGAAAAGTACGTCTGAGAATCCATTACAACGTATGAAGATACAAATTAAGATTCTAAACACATGCTGAGATATAAAATAAAATGTAATATGTTCATCGATAAGTTAAAAACCACCTAAATTTTATGAGTTTAATTCCAAAATATTAGCAATTTTAACATGATATTTTAAGAGCAAAATTTTTTTTATTAGAAAAGCAGTAATTTGCAACAAATCGGCTATTTGGTCTCTACAAAGAAACTAACACTAAAAAATTAAAATCGCGAGCTATACAATCTCAATCAATATGCATTCTTCTTTGAGAGTAAAATCTCACAATCCATGATTAATTTTAATTTCGTCTTTATCTGAAAAGGTACAGCTTTTCTCTTTTCAGACACCTAAGGGGCTATTGTTTTAGGTGGATCACTTTTGGCATAAGAGATCGCTTTTCAATTTTTATATCGCTTGCTTTAATTTTAATTACATTTAGCTTAAATATACTCAATTTAATAAGAGTTATTGTTTCCTTTAATTTTAATTACATGTAGTTGATAGAATATTCAATTTAATAATTTATCGTTTGATTTAATTTTAATTACAGTTAGCTTAAATAAATTCAATTTAATAAGTTATTGTTTCCTTGAATTTTAATATCGGAAAAGTACAATTATTATTGCCCATTTCTCGATAGGTCATCGTTTACTTTAAACTCATATTTAAATGAGGTATTTAATGATTAGTATAAAAAATGCACATCTTGGGTGGTAAAATCTGTTCCTTGCATAACTTTGTATAAAACTTTTTTTTATTTCTTCTTAATTTCTTATTTATTCACTTATTTATTTGCATACTAATTTCAGTATCTGATTCATAATTTCTTATTTCCATCATTTTTATTGCAATAATAATCTCAATTTTTATCTGAAAAATTAAAGTTGCTTAGAGATTTTTAATTTTTCCGAAATTTATCGGGAAACTTTCGTTTCTTTTTTTTTTCTTTTAACATGCCAGAGATACATTTATTGAATAGAAAGTTTTCAAAAGAAATTTTAGCTTAAATGTGTGGATATCACGCCTCCTCTTTTACATTGAGAATATATATTGATTCAATAGTTTTCAAAAACATAAATGGCGAATATGATTAGATTTTATGGTACATGTTATTCCATCAATGAATGATCGATTAAAAGCTATACATAGACAAATATCGAATCTATTTACTTTGATTGATAAAAAATAAAGCGTTGATTAATCCAAATCGGAATATCCGCTTCTGACTTGACGAGTGATGTGAAAGTGAAAGTGAAAGAAGAAATACAAGAAATCTGCATTATAACTGTTAAACGCTCGTTACGGAAATGTTAAATGTTAAGTGCTTGTTTACGTGAGCACAATTATAGTAAACTGAATTTACACATTAGTCATAAATCAAGTGACCAAAGAAATCGGAAGAGTTAAGTTCTAGCGTATTTACCGAAATATTAAACAGATTTTACACATTAAGCCGTAGTGAAATTATCAAAAAATTCGAAAGAACCTTGAAGTTAAAATGTCGGTATTAATGATAACTGCAACCGTAAATAACAACGGTGAAAAGCGAGTTTTTTGAACATGGGTTTTCTTACAAACTGCACACTTTACGTGACATAATTTTTTTATAACTTAAATTTTAAGAGGAAAAGTAGAGTCAAATTGAATTTATACAGTAGTTAGTTTTAATAATTTATTTTATTATTTGACGTTTATTAAATTTATCATCTAAAATAAATACGTGTAGTTTATTAGCTCCATAAATCATTATGTTAATTATTTAAGCAATATGTAATTAAAATCAAGCAAACGATAAATTGTTAAATTGAATATTAAACAGCTACATGTAATTAAAATTAAAATAAGCGATAAATTATTAAACAACAGGTTTGGCGACCATGTGGTGACTTGGCGAGAAATGTTCATGAAATTTAATTACTTAAAAATTAGTTTCAATCAATTCATTTTTGAATTATAATTAAATTATCGTATTGTCATCTAAAACAATCGTGTCTTGAAAATTTCAGCTCAATTGAGCACTATAAAATGTGTGAAAAAGCTTTTAAAGTTTTGACCCAGACAAAATTACAGTGTGAGTTAAAGAAAATCCACTTAAAACTTTTAAATTTTCGAAAACAGAGTGCCCAGGTGTAACTTGGGAACTGTTTTGGAAAATACAGCCAACATATTAAATTTCAATTATGCAATTAATGTATTACATATTTTTGTTGTTAATTCTCATATTACGATCAATAATTATTATAATGATCAATTATTGTAGTAATTAAAATAAATTTAGAACTTAGTTGCAAGTATTAATTATCTTTATAATTTTTATTTGATATCTTAAATAGTTTAATTTTTCTTTTATCAATTGCAAAAATTTAATTCGCATTAGTAAAATAATAAAACCAAAGTTTAATGTTTTGTGTGGAACTTAATACCACCAAATTATATTTATTATAATTCGGCTATATAATTTAAATTATGATAAATCATTATAAATATTTGCTCGAATTATAACAGAATATTTATCCAAAAATGAAACATAAATAATTTTCACAGAAATTAGTACCACTTTTGAGAGAGAAAAAAAATTCGAATTCAAAAGAATTCTATACCTGCATATTGTACTAAGTTATTTATTCTCGAAATAAAGTGTATGTGTTTTTATAATAAACTGAGTGGTTTGTGGCACGTGTAAATTGAAAAATATAATAATAGAGATAATAGAGTAAAACCTTTTTTTAATGAGGACCAATTCTTAAATAATATTTTGAGTAATTTTAAGTGAACTGAATCAGACTCCAAGGAAAGAAGGATTAAATAAATAAGAATAACAAAGTTAAATATATAAATTTAAAGCCAATGAGGGTGAAGCCTGCAGTTAATTAAAGAAACGTTGCAAAAACTTCATGATTTCAAAAAAATTTAAAATTATCAAGAAATAGTAGTAAAAATAACAATCAATGTTATTTTTAATGAAATGATGTTATTTCATTTTGTTTATTAATGATGAAATTTAAATGATGTTAGTTCCCTTCGCAACAACATATTTATGTGAGGCGGGATTCTTCTCTATGACGGTAATATAATTTAAATTTAGAAATCAGCTTTCGCTTGTTTCTTCACTTCGAATCGGCTCGACTAACTTAGAAGCCTCAATTAAAATGTTAATAGAAAGGAAGCAGCAGAATTAACATTATATGCCAAAAAAAGCATAAAAAATTATAGATGTTTCATTTTGTAGCAAACAGAGGACTGACATTTTGTTTGGTTTCTATAGGTATATGTTGTGAATATATTTATAACTTTCTGTTAGTTTTTTTTAAAAGTTTATTTACTTATATATATTAATTACAAAAATTACTTCTTTTCGGTTAAATGTTAGTGTAAGTACATGATAATAAATATAGAATACCAGAACATGCAGGGGAAAATAAAATAATAATAATAAAAAAAAAACGAATTTAAAACCCTTTCTTTTTGGGACATTTATGTTTCAAAAATTATTCGAAGAATTTAGATTTTATTGTGTGTCTAATAATCATATTTTAATCATTTTATTGAGTTAAAAAGTACTTTTTCAGTGAAAAAGTTTTTCTTTCCCTTTGAGTTGAATATCGATATGGATTTTCGGACATATTTGCATATAGGTAAAAATTTTTAAAATAATATTCCCTAAATATGTAAAATACTTTACTCCTCATATAGAAAACAATACTCAAAATATAGTATGAACCAGCTTTTTAATGATATTACTATATATTTTCATTGAAAAATTATAGAACTTTGTAATTTTGTCAATTTTACCTTTTGTTTTCTTTTCTTCGTGTAGAAATAATTTCTTAAAATTTGTCTGTTACTCACTGAAAAATGTCTTATTTCCACTATATGCATAAATATTCTTTATAGAAGCGGAAAAAAATTTGGAGCCCTGCCAAATAAAAGTTTTCTTAAGAAATGGTACCCAAACGCAAATATTTCTCTTAAGCCAAGTCCATGTTCAACTAAGAAGGCGGAAAAAGATTTTTGACAAAAATTATTTTTATTGTTCTATGGAACGATTAAAATATCATTATAAAGCACTCAAAAAATTTAAGCTCTTCTAATAATTTGAAAAGATATATATATCACATTAATAAGGATTCTTGGATATGGAATTCCCTTATTCCTAAGCATGTTCTGATACCATTAAAAAACCTCCCGTTCTTAGGCCAAAAAAGGCTGAGAAACGCTGCATAAGATAAAAAGAAGCAATGGAATCCTCAGTGTTCAAAAACATTGCAATGGTAGATAATTTTTATAAACGTTATACTTCATGTTGGAAATAAATTACTGGGATCCCGCCAGGAGGCGCCTTGTCTCGTGTAAGTGAAAGTGCACGGGTTCATGGGTAATATTTCAGAGAGTGCTCTTGGATCTTGACCGCGTAAGGCGGGTTTTTTCTTGTATTAGATATAATTTCTCCTGACCGCAAAATCGGGTTAAATTAAAATATGGGCTGTTTGGAAGCTTGTATAGTTTGTAAATAGTACAATTATTTGTTTATATGTGATTGGCGCGTAGAGACTGTAAATAAATGTGTGAGCAAACTAACTGCTCTCCTTATTTTGGCTTGGTGGATACCATCTCCAACACTTATAAATAAATATGCATATTAGCATCACATACAATTACAAAAATTATTTTACTCTGAATTTCTAATCTTGGGAGATAATTAATCAAGAAAAATATTTGCTCCAATTAAGAGTATTTGGAAGTAGACTTAAGAAAAAAAATTATCTTTTTACATATAGTGTATATTTAAAAATTATTTACACCCTTTTTTTACCGAACAAATATTTACAGATTTTTTTTAATTATTTGTGCCCTGAAATTATTCATATATAAGTGGACTGGGACAGGCATATTAATAGCTATTGAATTCAGTTAAAATAATTTTTCTTATATTGTACAATTCTCTAAATAAAACAACACATACACACACATGATCACTTATCACAAGATATTAATTTTTTGCTTTTATATCTGTGTGATTTGAATGGATTTTTCTTGAAAATCATGGTTTTGGGTATGTTGTTATTTTCAAAGTTTTAAATTTTTAATTAAAAAGATTTAATTATACTGTTTTAATATTTTGAAGAAAAAAAAACTTTTAAATTTTTAATTGAATGGCTTTTTTGGATATTTTAATGGAAATTTTAATAGATGGTTTATGATTAAAAATTTTTATTTGGAAAGTTTTGAGCCGAAGAATATTTTATTTTCTTGGAAAATATTTGTTTTTGAAAAATTAGTAAATGAGATTTCTCACCTTTCATTTTTTCTTCTTTTTCTTTTTCGTTTCTTGTTTCTTTTTTTTTTTTTTTTTTTAATTTACAAATTAAATTTTTGAGTAATCCATTTTTTACCCAACAAGATGCATTGGGGGATGGTTGGTACCGTAGAACAAGTTTAACCCCACAATCCAGTTTCCTGTCTGAATGTGCATGTTTTGTTTTAATGGGTACTCAAATTATTCATGTAGTTTCAAATTTGATTCAATTTGTATTCATCGTTTTTACGTCGTTCTATAAATGTTTTCTTTTGCTGATTTTGGATTTCTTGAGTTTTAATAATAATCTCGTTGCTTTATCTTATATATATATATATATATATATATACAGGAGAGAGAGAGAAAAAAAAGGCATAGATTAATTACACTGCAAAAATTATTTCGTTCAAAATGATGAAACAATCTGTTTCCTGAAAATAGCAATTAAGAACTAAAAATGAAATATATTAGTAAATCTCTGATTCTGTTTTATAGACTATCTTTACACTTAACTAATTAATTTGAAACTTTAGTAGTTATAAATTAAGTTAAAATTAAACACAAATCGCCTTCTAATGATTATTACTATAAAAATGTTGCATTTGTAAATGCCTCGTACAAGTTTTAAACTTCTTTTATGCTGAAATATTATGTTTTTCAATCAACATTTACTGTGTCCTTTTGTGAGGAATTAAACCTCCAAAATAATTTCCTCCTATAAAGGTACAATATATTTAGTACATTAAATTTTTGAATAAAACACGAAGGAAATCAAAATGATCTTCGTAATTTCATATTTGAGCACCATTTTTTTCTCTCACCAAATTATAGTTATTAAGCTGTAAGCGACGTCAAAGTAAATTTAAAATTACGAATTATCGTGTAAATTTAAGACTTTTTACTTTTAGTTTAAGTCTTTGCCACTAGATGGCGGTACAAATCATTACAATTTGAAGCTCTCTCAAAACTGAGTTGCACAAAAATGAGATAACGAAAACGAATGAACAGGATTTGCATAACATTTTCATTTTTCACGCGAAGCAATATAAATGACAAGAAAATGAGCTTGAATAGTTATTTTTTTTTCCTTATTGAACTTTTATTTTCTTGAAAGACATTATGCCGACTTGTTTTGCTTAAAAATTTGTTATTTAGTGAATTGAAATAAATGGTGTAAGTTAAATGGAGGAGATTTTTTACCGAGAGCAATTGTTCTTTTACTTGACATGATAAATGATACAGATAATGATAACACCTTTGTTATTTATCATTTTTTCAACTTTTAAGGGGGGGGATTTAGTCAAGTTAGAAAGTTTACAAACGTTATTTTCAACACTTGATTGTGGTTCAAAATTATGAGATACGTTGCAGATAACCGCTGTGTTCCTTCTGTGTCATCAACTTATCTAAAACATAACCAGTGGAGTATCCCTTGGATTGACTCGGGAGGGAGGGGAAGTGTCTATTGAATAGGGAATCCAACCAAATTTTTTAACGTATATATTTACTTGTTGCATTTAAAGTTATTTAGATGAAAAGGATCGAGCTTTTTAACGAACCAGTTTTATTTCTCAGTCTGGATTTGATTCCTGAGTTTAATTTATTTTTAGATTAAGAACTAAGTAAGTACAAATAGTAAACAAAATAAACAACCACTGTCGATTACGAAATTTTAAAAGAAAAGAACAATTGCGTCTCCCTTATAGATTTTTTTCTGGAAGTTTTTAGCTATCTATGCCAATTAACCTGCAATCGTTATTGGTGCGGATGAACATCTTTTTTTTCTCTGTGATACACAACTTTCCCAAGGTCGTACAATAAAAGTGTGTGATGGAAAAGAAAAATATAGCCAAAATTTCAGATATTCAATTCAATTTCTGACAGTTTGAGTAATAATAGTTTTAAGAAATTATACAGGAATTACATTGAAAAATCTTTGCAATTATGTGTGATGAGAAAAAGAGCAAACTGAACTATTTTTTATTTAAAAAAAATTCAACTCTGTAAATTATAATATTCTAAACTACTCGCCCGCCTTATTAAAGCATGACATACATAATTAACAATAAAGTTTATAAGGGCACTTCAGAACAAATTTTCTAAGGCAATCACACACTCTCATATACACACACACACACGCACTCTCGCATACACACACACAAGCACGCATACACACACACACAAGCACGCACGCGCGCGCGCACGCACACACACGCACGCACGCACGCGCGCGCACACACACACACACACAAATATCCATAATGGAGAAGAATATATCAAAGAATATTGGAAGAAGTAGTTAAAGTTTTGGATCCAGATAACATAAAACTGCACATATTATTCCTATGGGTTTCTATGTCTCGACATAGAACTGTGTTGTATAGAGCCAATTAATTAAGATGTCAAGACTAGCTTGGTGTGCGACTTGAAAATTATACGACATTTAGCTTAGCTCATTACGACATTTAGCTTAGACACACACACACTGAAATAACACTTCTGATAAGCTTCTTGTATTAAAACTCTCTAAGGTAATGCTTCCTTATATATCAGAGATTTCAGTTTTTAATTCTAAGCTAAATCACATTCATAAAATTCAAAAGATGTCTACTCTATTGTATTTTAGATCAATATGTAAAATGCCAGACAGAATTGGAGTAATGTTTGCAGTCTTCTCCAAAGTTCAGTTTAAAAATGTCATAATTTTTTGTTTATAAAATAGATACGAAAAGCAACTTTACGATATGATAGTTGTAAAGTTTAAAAAAAAAAACAAAACATAGATATATACTCAAATAACGAATCTCTCAGACTTATTTTCATTTTCACAAATGTCATCAACCATCCCCTATAAAAAAAAAGGCAGTGTTTTCTTGAGTCATTTTATTATTTATATTTCAATATACTCTGAGTTTGTATTTCAGTATACCCTAATCCCATCCATTCCTTTCAAAAAGATACCAACATATCTTTTCAAGTTTGGTTTCAGCTTCCCTTTTTTTTCTTTTGAGAAATACTAGAGTTTTTTTTTTTGTTTTTGTTTATGTATTCAAAAAGTAACTTTACTAAAATAATTACTTATTAGCCACTCAAGGGGCTATTTTTTTTAGTTTGATCACTTTTAACGTACCAGATCACTTTTCAATTTCTTATTTTTTACTTTAATTTTAATTACATGTAGCTGATATAATATTCAATTTATTAATTTAACGTTTGCTTCAATTTTAATTATATTTAGCTTAAATAGATTCAATTTTAATTATATTTAGCTTAAATAAATTCAATTTAATGTATCATTTGCTTTTATTTTAATTACATGTAGCTGATAAAATATTCAACTTAATAATTTATCGTTTGCTTTATTTTTAATTACATTTAATTTAAATATA
>BMAW01080533.1:109592-131241 GCA_019974015.1 Nephila pilipes
TGATTCTTCGTTCAGTTACGTATTACTATAAATGGGAAGAATGCATTTGTAAGGAAGATTTTAACTTTTATGTTGTTATATAAAAAATGGAGTTAAATATCCCTTTAACAATAATTTCTCATGTATAATTTAAAGAGGTGTCCATAACAGAACCCTCACAGGCTTACTTTTATTTAGTTAACACAAATTTATGACCAGAACTACGATCTTTCCATCCTATGGGGTTACCGTCTTTGGTAAACATGGATGATATGCTTTTAGAGACTGACAATCTTTCCTATGTTTGAGTTCCCTTTCGTGTCAACCTTTTTCTTCCTTTCTACACGCAGGGTTTAGATCACAGATAGCATTTTCACGACAAACACACCGGTTGTTAAGTAGTGCTCGTGAATGGCACGCAGCTTAATTAAATGTGATCCTTTGCATAATAAAACCATCCCAGCGCAATAAACTGTTCTAAATATAACCGGAAACAAAGATTTATCAGACAATATAACGTATTTGCAAAATAAATCTCTTTTCTGTTTCAGCTAGTAAAACAACCCGGGCTTACATTTATCTCCCGCAATGTAAAGGTCGATGTGTGAATGGATGTTCAATGATCTCTTTGATGAAATTCTTCTCAAAGGCGCGTGTACAAGAAAAAAAAACTGTATTTTCCTGTTTATGGTGATCCATTTGCTGATTATCAGGCTAAAAGACTACTTGAGAATATCGGAGGCAGACAGCCGGGGCATAAAATTCGCGAAGTGTTTATCAAGAGTGTTCCCTACTCACCATTCCTTTTTTTGCTTTCAAAGATAGGTTCATTTATACACACACACACACACACACACACACACACACACACACACACACACACACACGCACACACACACACACATATATATATAATATATGTTACATACATATATATACATATGCATATATATATATACATTCACATACGCACACGTATAATAATGTACGCACGCACACGTATGTCATGTATATACCCGTAATGCGCACACACGCATATGTAATACGTACGCAATACACTTTTACCGCACGCTTTGCACATGTAATAAGCATGGATATGTATACTTATCAATACTGGACATACGCACCTGCAATATGTCATGCACGCACACACACATGCACACACACGCACATGTAATAATATGTATGTAATAATAATATATCCATATATATATAATATTGTATGCATGCACGCACGTATATGTCGTGACATTATGATTTGTAGTTATATTTCAAACTTATTTTTAATTACAAGCAGCCTTTTTATGTTAACTGTGTGTTCGTAATCATGATGTTACACACAGTTACTTGCTTTATGATAACGAAATCTTGTTTCATGAACTGTTTTAGAGTTAAAGGTGTCAATATGAAGTCAAGTGTTGAAAATTGTGTGTGGATATTTAATTTTAAAAATTTACACTTGTTTTTTTATATAGGATTGTAAAGTTAATTCGATGCATGAATTTCTATACTATCGTTTTATATTGGAACAAAAATGATTATTTTTCTTCTAGTTAAATGTTGATTAATTTTCTGGAGAAATATAGCAAATACCATGTCTAATTTACGTAGTAATTTATTTACATACTTACAAGAAAAATCTTTTGTAGTTATAAGATTCCCCTTTCATTTCAGAATTAGTAGTTTGAAATTATTGTTTTCAATTTCCTTATTAATGTTGTACTTCTTTAATCAATGAATGCATATGTAAGGAATCCTATACCTTAGTAGTTGTATGCTAATAAAACTTTATCAGCTTGATAATTAATCTGTTTTGGCTTAATGTATTGCTTATTATTCGATGTATATAAACCTAAAATAAGTATATCCCTTTTTTATTACATATATTTTAGAACATTATCTTTAACTATTTTAAAATTATCGACAACTTTTATATCAGCATTCATCTAATATAAGCTTATGAATCTTTACATTGCACGTTCATATATTGGATCTTTAATATTAATATAATCAGAAATAAATCTTATTTTTTTATTATAATTGAAAGATTAGTTGATATAATATTTTTCAACTAGTGAAGTAGAAGAGAGAGAACGATGCATAGTACAATAAAAATTAAAATTAATGCTATTAAAGATATAATCGATGTAACTTAGTGTGCAATATTCACTACAATAATTTATTTTAAGCAATTTAAATTTATTTGAATGGGTAATTTTAATACTCATAGATTACCTATAGATTTGCAAATTTTGATCTTTAGAATTAAGTTTATTAAAAATTTCAATTTGCCTAAGAATTTGTTACAATTAAAATTTATGATAAGCTAAAATGATTGCTTCATCAGCAACTGGGAATCTTGGCATCTCTTAGTTGGTGAAAATGAATATAAATTTTAAAGCTAGATTTTTGGATAATTTGGGTATTGTTTGTCACACACACACACACACACACACACACACACACACACACACACACACACACACACACACACACACACACACACACACACACACACACACACACACACACACGCACACACAACACACACACACACACACACAAATATCCATAATGGAGAAGAATATATCAAAAGAATATTGGAAGTAGTTAAAGATTTGAATCCAGATAACATAAAACTGCAAATATTATTCCTATGGGTTTCTATGTCTCGACGTAGAACTGTGTTGTATAGAACCAATTAATAAAGATGTCAAGAATAGCTTGGTGTGCGACTTGAAAATTATACATTTAGCTTAGCTCTCTAGGAGCTTACAGACATTAAGGGTGTTCCACAATTAGCTATTTTTGTCCACAATATGTGTGTAGACATAGGGATGAAGAGAAAAAAAAAGTTTGACACAGTAGTTCATTTCGAAACAGCTTAGTGACGTTGGGGTTTTCACGATTTTCTCTTCAGTAACTTCGGGGACTTTTTGGTAATACGAATTGCATAAAGTTACAACTCCTTGCCTACCAAATGAAACGTGCTTAGGTAAATTAGATGAAGATAGAAGAAGCATTGTGAATTGAATTACAAAAAGTAATATATTAGCGAAAAAGAATTAAAAGAAAGGAGAAGGGAGATATTTATTTGTAAATTAGATTGAAGCCTCGTAATTAATTTTTTGAATTGAAGTGGCTCCTACTTAAAAAACCGAAACACGAATCGGTCGTTATCGAGAAATGTATGAATTGGAACGAGTGTTTTGGTAAGCTAAGATTTCATTATTTGAATTTAAACTAGGATTAACTAAGTTAAGAATGATTCCAGAGAGTGTGTGTGATCTTGCATATTCTATGTTAATAGCTTATAAACTATGTTGTTTTTCTCTTACATATATTCAATCAGATTCGAACTCAATGACAATATAATTATTCTTTAAGATGATTGTAGAATTAAGAAATGAAGCAAATATTTCACAATTTGCGGTATAAAAGTCAACAGTGTGATTGATGAAGTAATGCGTATGTTCGAAATGACTCGTGGTAAGTTTGAAACTTGATTTCTTTTGACTGACAGAAATCTGAAAAAAAAGGAATGGTATGAAAACACTAGTCTTATCGGTCTCTTAAATAATGATCCTACAATTCCATGTTTCTAGCCTCCAGGATGTATAATTATCCATGAGCATCTTATTGCAAAGTACTTTAGATAAGAAGATATATGGAATATTGTTTTGTAGATAAAGAACTAAATTAGAACAATTGCAGAAACACATCGTCAATTTAAAAACTTTTTTAGAAAAGTTGCAAGTGGATCATGGAACAAAAAGTAATTTTTATAGGAGATCCCTATGATGTGTTGTAAGATAACTGTGAAATTTCAATGTTTTGAGTTCTTTTGTGGAATTCCAAACCAATCATAATATTTATGAAAGAAAAAAAACTGGAAAAATATTAAAAATTAGAAAATAATACTTGATTTTTTTAATTTAATGTTTCTTACGGACATGCTAGAGCATTGGCTAACACTTATCAGGATGTATAAGAAAAAAAAAAGAGTCAATTTGTTTGCCACAAACTGTATTTAGTTTTGAAACTAAAGTTCGTCTTTTTCTGAACGATTCTAAGACTAAAATATTCAATCATTTTTGAAGAAGAAAATTACGTATCGTTAAGTGTACCAGGGCATGCAGGGGATTAGCAGAATACCGTATCTAAAACTCCTCGTTTTTGTGATACATATCTTTTCACATTATTAGTGGAGCTTACATTTTTGTGTGCCTAACAAGGATATTTTATTCATTTTATAGAACTACAAAAGTAATTTTTTTTTGTCAAAATGTTGTTATTTTCTTCTTAGTTGAACATGGACTTGATTTGCAAGATATGATTTTCATTTAGTTACCATTTTAAAGAAAACTGTTACACAATATGGTTCCAAATTTTTCCTGCTACCATGAAGGATACTGATGCATATAGCGAAACTAAACTATTTTATCTCTAAATAATACGTAGGGCTTAAGAAATATTTTTTAAATGAAAAAGAGAAGTTCTAAAATTACAAAGTTCTGTAATTCGAACCCCGACAGATTTAATGTGTCCCAACAAATCTACATAACTGGTCTATAATGAAACCAGGACTCGATTGATTGCTTTTTATCATCGCATTTATGAGTAACGCGTTGGCTATTACCAACGAACCGCTTGATTTTGAACCTAGATCAAGTGACGAGGACGACACTTGCGCTGGCTCCCCTACTCCAAATATACATACCATGTCGATGAGAGGATTTGGAGCCTCGGCAGATTTGATGTGTATTATCCTCGCTACATGGCAGGTCTTTAGAGGCATCAAGGCACGACCCCACAACTCAACGGAAACAACGACACCCTTAAGCTCATGACCATGACCGTTCAGGTACAGCGTCCACAAATCAGGACTCGAAAGCAAGACTGGTATTTGAGATCGCAGATCATGAGTTCGTTACCATATTTACTCGGTTACCACGGTCATAGTGTTGTGCTAGAATGACCGGAACATAAACAAAACAAAAACACATAACAATTCAGATCATTCACAGGTATTCTATACAAAATCCCAGAACTTCTGAGGAAAATGTGTGGAATATGAGAAACAAGAACGTGACAGGAAAATAAATAGACCGATTATCAGATGAAGAAAATGAAATCAGGGTTGCGTGTTAAATCGCTTATTCCCAACTCTAAATTCCTCCTTTATTAAATTTTATAAAATTAAATTTTCTTACTGATCTTCAAATGAAATTCTCGCGAAATAGAAATATTAAAGCAATCATGTTTCAAAATTTTTGTATTGTATGAGCTCAAAAGGTACTAATATAATTGTAATGGAAAATCCTTTGCATCTGTTTGTGTTAAATATGGGGCCTATGTTGCTTTACATCCTATAAAACCATTCAATCAATCAAGGAGCACATATCAGGGGTTGTATTAGATTTACGAATTCAAAATGACTACATGAAAAAATAAATCTGAATTTATTGTTTATTTGATTCCTTCCGTACATCTCCATGTTTTATTTTCTTCATATGTATTTCGAGAAAAGGGCGTATAATTGTTTCAAAATGATTGAATTTTGTTGCATGTTGCATTCATAACATCATTATTTTTCCCAAAACAGTTTTCGTGTTACTTCACGAATTCTTTCCTCTACACACAGAGTGGAGACTAAATATTTTTTCCACGAACTTTCTCTTAGAGCCTCTGCTGTGTAATGTTGCAAATTTCTTCGAAATCCTTCAGGAAATTCCACGAAACAAATTTTGATTTCAAGGTGAGCGATATTTCTTTGAAACACTTAAATTTTTGAGGATATTCTTGTTTTTGGAATCCTTAAGCTTTCATTACGTCTTCTATTTTTTCAAACCTATCCTACGAGGTGTGGTTATTAAATAACGAGACGAAGCTATTACAGAAGAAGTACGCATGTGCCAAACGCCAGCGACAGACAGCTGCTTAGCGTGAAGCCTTCTTTTTCGAATGCAGTGCCTCTCGGTTCTGTAAACAAATCCGTATACCCGTAGTATTCGTTCGCATTTGAGTTATTTTTTAGTTTCACCGGAAAAATGATAAGTGAGCAAATAATTGTTGGGAAATTTCATATGAAACTTAGAAAAACACACTACTGATAATTTATTGAATGAAGTGTATGGCAATGAATGTTTATCGCGTGCACATATTTTTGAATGCCTTAAGCGTTTTCAAGATGGACGAGAAGGCGTTAAAGATGATTCACGTCCCGGTCGTCCTTCCACGTCAAAAACGAATGACAATATCGAAAAAAATCGTTACTCTGTTTCGATCTGGCCGTGGGTTAAGCATTCGTGTGATTACTGAGCCTGTAGGAATAGACAAAAAATCTGCGTGGCAAATTTTTCCTCCAAGACAATGCGCTGGCTCTTTCCACAATGTATACCAAGAGGTTTCTGGCCAAGTGCAGCATCCCAGTGTTAGACCATCCATCTAATTCGCCAGATCTTGAGCCAAGCGACTTTTGTTTCCTTCGGTGAATTCTGCATTAAAAGGAACAGCGGCACGCGGCCTGATGGAGTTGGCAGAAGACTCTCAGACTGTTTGGAGCAATGGAAGATTCGCAAGGAGCGTTGTAGGGTTAGAGGAGAGACGCATATAGAAGATGTTAATTAGTAAATATGTATAAGCATCAAAATAAAATGTTTTACAGCGTTCGTTATTTCATAGCTGCCCCTTGTATCTTACATGGATTATGTGTATTTCAGTAGAAAAACTATTTAAATCCATCGAATATGTTTGCTTCATAATTAGAATATAAATTATCTCAGCATATTCCGAATCTAAGGACCTACGATGATCAATGAGACTCATAAGAATAAGTGTAGGACGATTAAATCAATATTTTATTTAATTGCCCAACCAATGTTACCTTTTTATTGTGTTCTTCTTCCGAATGATCATGGTGGATAAAACAAAAATCCTGTCTATTATAAATGTAATCATTTATAAGAAATTTGATATCAAGAGATAAGAAAATGCCAATTTTTTTGGAATTGTTTTCTGTTTGAAAATTCAGAGAGAAATGAGACAGCAAGAACAATTTATTTTGCTGTAGAAGTGTTCGTATTGGTCTGCTCAGGACAATGGTTGCGACATCATCCATCACCTGTGGTATCAGTATTTTTTCGCTCTTGGTATGCTTGAACTGCAAAGCCACCTGTTTCTTTGAAACGTTTCACCATTCGCCGCAAAGCACATGGTATTATTGTGCCTGTAAGCAAAGAGTTTTGGCCGCAGAACAAGTGAAGAGCTTTGGTAAATTTTTTGCAGTTTTGTTAGAATAACTTTACAACAAAGCCATTTCCAACAACGAGAGAACCATGTCACAATGTTCAGAACCTGATTGCCTTTCTTTTTGTCTGTTACGACGCCCCTTATGTAAATTTTGTTCTCTGATACTGCGCACTTTGTTAAATATTCTGATTCTCATCCAACTAGCAAGTTTTGTGTAAAGAACTAGAATAACGAAATTAATTACTGACACTTCGTATTCCTTTCTTTATTGGTATGTCATGTTACATTTTCCCTACTTTAAACCGATCGCAGCGCCACATTTTCATCTAGACGCCTTAATTGTAACCAATTTTTTCCTCCACCAGTCACTTTTCCAAAACTTGATATGTATACCCTCCAAATATGAAGGCATTACTTCCACTTTTTCCCTCGCCAGGTCATCTCAACTTGGGATACTTTAATTTAAACCACTCAGTGCATTTGTATTTCAATGTATTTATTTCTTATTAACCAGACTTAAATTTTAAAGAAAGAGAAAATATGTTTAGAGTTCTTTTATTAATTTGTTGCTAAATTCCCGTATTTTTATATTTTGGTATTCGAAATTTAGTTACGATTTATTACGTGTTTTTAAGATAGTTTGTTTTTTTCTTTCATGTAGAGTTATAATTAAGGATCAGGAGCATTAAAAGAGAAAAAGTAATTTGAATATTCGAAGCTTAACTAGAGCCATCATCAAACGTTGCAATGCATTTGCGATAACGAAAGGTTTGTCCACAAATTTTCTTTCTAATTAAGTGTCAAATGCTCAGTCAAGTGGTAAAAGATGTGATCACACAAATATTTCATATCAAATTAGGTATTCTGGCACGAAATATTTGGTAAAGGAGACTTTTGGTTATATGAAGTTTAAAAGCTTACTTTTTGAAATAATCATCTTATCATAGAAGTCACGTAAGGTGTTTCAAGTGATTTATAAGCGAATTAATTTTTTTTTTTTATTAAAATGGATGTTTGTTTCAAAGAAAAATTTCAGGTTTCTAAAATTCATTTAGAAAATCCTGTACCAAATGCATTTTACCAAATTGTTAAAAAAATCATTGCTTTTGATTATTTCTGTTGTATTTCTCGATTTTGTAATTAGGTGAAAATGTTTTGTAAATTTTTTAAAAGTATATTAAACTTGTGAGGTTGGTTCAAAAAGCAACAGTTTTTGACGACAGATGACAACAGAAGTTGAAGCTGTCAATGAATGCTTGGTGCTTCCTCTTATTAAACGGCTCCAAAAAATTTGATACTGATTCATTGGATTGTTTTGATTACTGCCACGACGAGTTATCGTCGTCATTTTGCAAACTTGGATTCATAATTTTCCGCTGGAAACGAAACAACACACTAAATAATGGGTTGCTCTCAATGAATCTGTTCCAAACAATGAAAAGATGTTTTCGCCAGCTGAAAAGTTATGATTTCTCTAGATCAAACGGTATCATACTCATGGACTTCTAAGAAAAATGATCAATGGACAATACTATAGAAAGTTGCTTCATTCCTAATCCTAATATCTTATTCCTAACAAGGGTACTTTTTTAAACTACCTCGTATGTTATTAACATATCCTGACATGTTGCTGTTTTGAGAAAATGACTTCAACACAAATGCATGGGTATTAAATAAAGGATACATGGTTTGTTAGGCTTGCTGAAGATATATTTAATTCAATATTTTATCGTTTATTTTTATTTTAACATCCGACCAGAATTTTATTGTTTACTTTAATAATTTATCGTTTTCAATTTGATTTAACTGATTTCTATGACAAAATCGTCTGTTTATATTCTTTTTGTTGTTTATAATTGACAATATTTTTGTACTTAACATTGTGAAAGTAAATATGTGTTAGGAATTTGAAGGAGTTATTTTCTTTTCTTGGTAGTAATTGCTTCTGAGGGGCCAGGAGCTCGGAAGTACAACTAATCTACGCTGATTAATATTCCATTTGAGTATTTCTACATTTTCGAAAACTTAATAGGAAATTTTTTTTTACTTTATGTTAAAATGAAATTATCAAAGTCAAAATCAGTTTTTTAAAAATTTAATTATGAGATAATAATTGTATGTCGATAGTCAAAACTGTATTAAATTTAATGATTATCGCCAAATTTGGCGAAAAATTGCTTAACTAATGACTTGGTAGCTTTTTGGACCGAGGATATTGGAGAGGGTAGATTTTCTTATGTAATCAGTCTGAGTTACATATAGCTTATCAAGGCTGTATTAGGCGTAAAGTTTTCTATTACTATTGTAATAGAAAATCCCTTCATTCATCTAACTGTACTACAAAAAGTGTGTGTCTAGTGAACACTTTTATTGATATAATTTTTGTGTCATGCTAGTAATAAAACTCCATGCACAAGAAAAATGAAGCACATCCAAGACAGAAACTTTTTGATACTATCTATCTTAAACAAAGAGGACACAGACACAAATAAAATAATACTATTTTGGCATAGAATGTACAGCCTTTATTTAATAATAAATATTTGAAAACAACTGCATTAAGTGTGTAGTGTAAACGGCAGTATTATAAAAATAATAACAAATTTAGGAATTTAAATTTTTTTTTCTCACTTAGAAATACATCGAGAGAAGCCAGATAAACACAAAAGTCACACATAAACATGAAAACATCAATCTTCTAAACTAGAACTCCTCGCCAATGGACACATGTTTTTTTTAATTAATTTCATACAAATTTATGTATATTTTAAAGTTCACACAATTACATAGAAACATCGACTACAGATGATTAAACATTTCGGCTAGTATGCAATTACGATATATTCTAATAACACAAAGTGTAAACATAATTGTTTTGAGAAATAGTCTCAGCAAGGTGTTCTTTTTAAGTACATATAATCCAAGCGTAGTTTTACACAGGGCATGCAATCACTGTTCTATATAAATGCACATAATAATATTTAATCCTTGAAGTATATCAATGATGAAACATCAATGCTATTTATATGCACATCAAATTTGGAAACAAAAAAAAGAAAAAGGTACATTCACATACAGAACACCAAAAAAGAAAAAAAAAAACATTGATTTATTCTAGCAAAAATAAATAGTGCTTTTAATGTCCATAATTTCATGATACGTTAATTGATTTTTCACGGCTCGAACATTAAAAAATTGAGCTTTATATAGAACATCCAAAAATTTTCTAAATATACTAAATGTACACATCAACCATGCTATTAGAACTAGCTACAACGGTAAGCATTGCAAACAAAACAAATCACACATTTTTATGCATTAAAGGAGATTCAGTGTGGTGCAGAGGTTTAAGAAGAAGAATGTATGGTCTTGATCGCAAATGAATGCGTAAATGAAAAAGCTTATATAAACAGGTCAAAGTTCATTTTTAAAAATAAAATGTTTTGGCGTATATTTGCAATTTAGAATACATTTAAAAAAAATTACTTTCACTGAATCGTTTCATAATAATTTTCTTCGATATAAAACATTTATAAAAAATTTATCATAATTTTCTACAATTACAGCTTTAGATATGCACATTTGCATAATTAATGACTTACATAATACAAGTCATGACATAAATTCCAAACTTAGCCAAGAAAGGGATACATATCCCAACTTTACATGATTTTTAGTTTTATAATGATAATTTTGGAGAATTAATTCGGAAATTTCTTTGCATATATGTAATTGAAATGTTGAGTAACATTTGTAAAAGCATTTGGCAGTTACATTCCAAGCGAAAATTGTCAATTAACATTGACACAGTCATGTAAATTTTTTTTTTAAATTTCATCAAGTTTTTTATTTTTTGAATTTAAGGATTATTTTTAAGTTTTGAATGTATTTTCTGTCACAAAAAATACTTAAGGCCATATTAAATCCAAAATCTTATTCCATTTCCCCACCCCTTCGGTTGGAGACGTTATAAAATTCAATATGTGGAATTTTACAAAAAAATTAAAAATTTTGATAGGAATTTCTTCAATAAGTGGAAAATATGAATAAGGTGTTACTTTACCAAATTTTATTATTTCTTACGCTAAAGAGATACAAATCCTAAGAACTTCAATTACACATATTAAAATTCACTTTTATTTGTTTTTAAAGATTCTGTTGGACTCATAAGCAAATAAAAACTCTCGAGGCAAAACTGTTAGATAATTAATATCATAAAATTTATAAGAATGATTGAAAACGTCATTTTTATCCGCCTCTCAAAAATCATGCTTTAATATTAATCGCCAAAAACTGGAGCCGGAAATAATATAAAATAACAAACCTCTTATTCTACAAGAAATCATGACATACATTCTTCATTCCAGATTTTTAGCTTTATTTTTCACTTTTTCAAACGCATTCTGTGTTATCTCAAATGACTTAGCAATATGGCGTCATTTCAGAATGACGTCATGAGAAAGGGGTCACGTGCTCTTAGTTTCAAAAAGATGGCGGAACGAATGTTTTGTGCGATGGTTACCATGATAGGTTATACTCGGTAACGGGATTATATCTTCCGTGTTTTTCCTCCGAAGTAAGAATGTCCACGGCTGTGCCTGGGAAACATCAAATTACTCACGTCAAATACCGAAGTTTTCGTAAGTGATTGGTTGATAGGACGAGATACATCACAATATATATAGACTAGAAACGGCCGTCGTGGATGCTATATACATGTACACACTTATAACTGATTCTATTGGGTACAATCGGTCAGTTATGTCAGGGATGATCAAGACCTGGAGATAGTGATGATAATTTTTCATTTGAGGCTCAGATCAGGGAGATAAACAGATTCTAGTCAAGGAACAAAAACAGTATTTGTAGCTTTCTAAATGATGTAAAATAAACAATTCGATGAGTAAAAATTGAAGAAGAAGATATGAAACCATAAAAAAGGATTACTTAAAATAAATTAGAGTCAGAAATGGAAAAATAAAAATAAACCATAGGGGCTGTATAATGAAGAACATCTATAAGTTTTCAAAAATATATGTCCGATCAAAGATTTGTTGAAATATGCAAGACTTGAAGTGGATTTTAAAGATTTGGCAATTTATTTATTTCATAGCGTTTTTTGTTGCGTTTTTATGTTAGTTTAAAAGTCAGAAAAAGTAGTTATAAATAATATTTTGAATGGAATATGAACATATGAAACGTTAACACGTTAAGAAAATCTTTAAAATATGAAAAGTATCTAAGCTCAATAAAATGTTCTTTTAAATTTAACTTTTAAATATAAGATATTCTAAACAAGATTAGAGAAAAATAAATTAAGAATAATAAAAAAAGAGGGAGGAAAACACGAGGAATCTATTATGTTTTGTAAGCGAACATTTAATTTAAAAAATATTTTTACTGTTAAGCAAATCTCAATTTAAATATAAAAAAAAATCCATTGACATCATCATTATTTTTGAAAATGAGTAGAAAAAATATAAACAGATATACAAATTTTAATTCTTTTCAGCAATACTGAATGGACTGTAGAGTTGAAGAAATATATCTTTATTATAGGATGCAAATATATATACAAAGATATAAGCAATAAAAACTGTTTATGCAAACTGGTTAAAGTTTCTGTCAGTATGAAAGCTGGAAAGAGTTAGTAATAATAATAATAATAGAAAAAATAATGTGGTATTTAAAGCATAATGCGTTTTCAACTCAAAGTCTAAATCGTAATCTTAATTTATAAATTACAAATGAAGGTTTCAAGTTACTGAAAAACTATATAAAGCAGTTTATCAAAAATAAGAACACAGCTAGACAATTTTAATTACTGAAGTTTTTATTTATCTAAAGAGAGCAAAAGCTATAAATTCCTCAAGAACCCTTGAAAATTGATCTGAAATAGTTTAAGCGACAGATATCAAATAAAAAAAAATTCAAAACAAATTGAATGGAATGTGTTAGTTTTGATTAAGTTTTGTGTAAGGTTAGAAAACCCGAAACTGTAAGGAAAAGGAAGCTTTTAGCTTGTATGCAATAAAAGTTATTACTATAAAGACAGTTTAATCAGTATAAAGATAAGAATGATTAATTTTTTACAGATTATGAAACATACATTTTAACAAAAAGCGCCAATCATAAATTTCGTTAAAACTTTTGCGTATTTAGTTCATGTTAGACTGATGAATGCGTTATCAAAATCACAATTATTGATTACAATAGTTAAATAAAAGCAATATATACATATATATTTAAAATAATACCTTTGAAATAAGCTTTTAAGTTATTTTTCACTTATTTTTCAAGAGTTTTACAAATTACACGAGTTGCATAAATCTTAGCAATTTATACATATAAACAGTTATAATAATTTACTACAAGAAAAATTGTAAGTAATAAACAGATAAATCTTTTTAAAAAAACGTAAGAAATCTGTATCTTATGTTAATTTCAAATATAAACAAGTTAAGCCAAAATCAAAACACGAATTTGTAAGCCATGATATTCTTTTAAAAAAATTGAATTTAGATTTAGATAGAAATGTGATTCTAATGAGTAAATATTTGTCTTTAAAATGAACGAATTAATAAATTTTAAACTCAAAAGTTTTAAAATGCAATTGCAGTTAGTTAGTTTTAATTGAAAAATTTTAATCGATATGTCGTTATACATAATTAAGTAGAGATTTCCTTCCGAAAAGAGATCGAATCATTAGAAATGATTGCCAGTACGTAAAAAATAAGATAACACACAATTTAAGCTCCTTTACACAATTAATATGATACAAATAATAGTCTTCAACTCAATAAACAAAACAAACTGGTAGAGATAAGGCAGGATTGAACCAAAGGAATCAGTAAATCTCCAGAGGTATGTTCGAGGGAGTTATGTGAGTTGAGAGTGAGGCAATAGAAAGCAATGTTTATACAACTGTCGGTATGTGATGATGATCTTCATTGGTTAAGCATCTTCACGAAGGGGACCAATCGATCACGAACAAGGATCACAAATGCCCTACCAGAGGCCATCGGTTGTCGAAAGGCAGCAGTATTTCTCCCTCACAGTCATCTCATACTGATGCATTTGATGGGAGAGGATTTGGCCATGGTGGAGTTATCCACCGTCAAGCCGGACAGGGACTCCTGTAGAGTGTACCACTGTGCCACAGGCTTGCGGGGGTTGTCAAGCATCTCAATCCAGTGGTCTCGACCCAGTCCTATGCAGCTGCTGCCGATGGCGAAACATCCCATCACTTCGTTGGCGCCAACCCTAGGAAAAAGGAGAAATTTTTTTTTGTAATTAAAACAGTAATAATTAGCAAAATGTTTCTGAAATTCATTTGTCACAGTTTATTCATTATTCAGTAAAAAAAGCGCAATGAATTACTTGCTACAGTTTAAAATTAATTTCCATAGAAAGACACAGATATGTATCAAATTTTTTGAAGTGATACAACATGCGTGGTATTTTTTATCACACATTACTATTGGAAATTAAGTAAGCTTATCTTTGGGCAAAGAATCTTCATATGATTTATTTTACAAATAAAATCGCTAACATACATTAAAATAGGGTCAGGTAGGATTTGTATTTTTCTACCACATCGGGAAATGTTTTACTACCCCGCTTCTAGGGAGGACAGTTGACCTTGCAACTGTCCTCCCTAGAAGATTAAAGATTCAAACCGGCAACGTTTTGAATCTTTAATTTTTTGAGGGCGATAAAAGTTTGTCTGGTCGCTTTTTGCAGTTTTGTTATCAACTAGACCAAAAGGGATTCTTCCTCGGGTTAATTATTAAGGGGTTTTAACATCTGTCGTCGTTATTGAAGACAGACGCCTCCTACTTCCCCTCCTGTATCATCATAATGATACGAAGAAAAAAAATGTTTTGAACGGTATTTGTAGGGAAGATCGTTTTTCCAACCATTACTGCAATTGATATACACCCCTTTCTTGTCATATTGAGTTTTAGCTTGATTAGTTTTAATTTGTTGCTGTCGGCTGTTTCAAGATGAGATGGCAGGTCTATTTGACGTGCACCGCAGCTGATATATCGCTAGTTGTAATCTATGCTCAGTTATCTTAGTTAGACACATCGAGGCTTTTTTTTTTTTTTTTTGCTTTGGTGGTATATGCAACCAGTAGTTCTAAGCTGTGCAGGTATCTCATGTTCAGGTCCTAAGTCACTTCAGGAGAGGATGTTTTCTTCCTCGCTTTTGGGAGATAATTTTCTACGCCGTGGTGGGGGAGGATAGTTGACCTTGAGGATCGGTGGCATTTCGAAGTTTCAAATCTTTGGGTCCGGAGAAAACTTGTTCAGTCGCTTTTTACAGTGCTTTTATCTATTAGATCAAAAGGGATTCTCCCTCGGATTAATTATCAAGGTGTTTTAACATCTGTCATCGTTGCTGAAGAGAACCATCGCAAGGGCACTCACTTGGACAATAAATTTTTACATAGCTTTTAATTTCTCTATCAGGCTTCTTGGGTACTGAACGCCTATGAGTCACATACTAATGGGCTTTCATTAGGACTTTCTGACGTAACAAATCTTAAATGCTTCAAGAGATAGTTAGACATTTAATCCAAATATTCATGGCTTTTGAAGACTGTTCCCTTTGAAAATCGCTCTTTGGAAATCTCAAATAGATGAAAAAGTAAGATCGCTACATATTAAATTATAAGCCATTGAGAAAAGTAAAAGTCTCAAATATTAAAATTGTGTCAAATTTTTCTGCAGATCTGACTGAAATTTATTCATGATTACCGGTAGTGATGTCGCCTACTGCAACAAGGTAGCCGCCCTATGGCACCAAACATTAAGAAAGCTCTTTGAGCAATTTTCATGTCAGTTCTTAGCGATCCATTACTCTAAATTCGCATTTGAATTTCTTTCTGTTACGATGAATTCTTTTAAAAGTTCGAAGTTATAAGGCGGAGTACATAGCCTTCCCTATATATTTTTTGTTTCCTTTTAATGTTATAGCAAAAGAAAGTACAAAGGAAATAAATCGATGCAATATGGATGTGGCTTTAAGAAATCCCGTTTTTTGTTCGAAACTCACCTGTCGTAATCTATCACTTTGACGACGAGCGTGACGTCCTCGATGTTCTCTGCTGGAACATCGAAGACGAGCGCCTCGTTGTAGACAGGGTTAAGGGTCGACTTCTTAACAGATGTCTTCTTCTTCTTTACGCGCTTGCCTTGGCACATGAGGGACACCTTCACGTAAGGATCTGAAAGAAAGAAAAATGAATTTAAAATTAAAAAAGAGATGGACTACTGATACTTCTGGAAATTTAGACTGATTGAGAAGAGAAAAAATAAATATAAGCTAAAAAAAAAGACTTTTTTTTAAATCAAGGTTTTTATTTAAAGATTGACTAATAGGTATAAAAATATTTTTAAATGTAAAATAATATACTATTTATAAGAACATGAGGCGCTGAACTGAGATACCTAATTAATTACAGATAGATTAAGAATCATAGCATTATTTTTATATCAGATCAAGAGAAATATTACCATCTCAAACTTTCATAAATTATATATTATTTTACATGAAAAAAATACTTTTATACCATCTCAAAATAATAGCATGACTAAATTATTTTACTTATTTTTATTTAATTCCTTTTAATCTGGACATTTACGACTAAAATTCTGTTACGAGAGCTATTCTCGTACATGTGCGCGAATTTTCAATTCAATTGGACGTTTTCAAGCGAAATGCATCCTCTTCCCCGATGTCCATCACTCCTTGAGCACACCTTAGTGTTGTTATTGTCATCGGAGTTAAACTTATTTGCAAAATTTGAGCTCGATCGAAAGAAAGAAAATAGGTTCAAATTCGAGTACAAATTAAGCTCGAAAGACATACATACTGATATGTGGATCACACGCAAAACAAAGGGTTTTATATTTGGAATAGCCCGCTAAGATGCTTTGACTCTGCTCATGAAAGACTCGTAATGGGTCGTTGAACATTTAATCTTCGAAACAGTTAATCACAATTTCAAGAAAAAAGGGCACTTTCTTCTACTTTGTAGCTGCCCCGCATCCCTCTAAGGGGCACATTTAAATAAGAATTTCGCCAAGAATTTCGTACATTCACGTACACAAGACACACACAACACTGACACGGAGACGTTCACAACACACAAACGAGACACGCTTTCTAAGTTATGTACATGTAATTAGCTTCCACGACTGGGACACTACTGCCATCCTCCTTCGGGTATGTTGAATTGAATCTATGTAAACTTTCATCCGATTTGCTTAAATAAACTAACTGATTGCATCAAATTATAGTCTTTATTGGAGTCATTGTTCTTTATACTTATTCTCTATTCTCTTCTACGATTGGAGCCTCGTTTTCCACGATACAATCTATTCGGCCCAGTTGTTTAATTAATGAAAACTGTTAGAGTCAAAATCCTATATTTTAAAAACAATTAATAAATTAAGTAAAGGGTTTGTTTCCAACATATTCGAACAGAGCAAGTTAAATAAAAGCTTGAATTAATAAGGATTAACAGAGATTCGTGGAAGTGCTGTTAAATACGAAAAAATTTTTTTGATTATTTTTTATCTTTTATTACTTGTATATATATTGAAATAAGGGTTAGATCTTTATAACACTTGATATCAAAAAGCAATGTTGAGAAGTTTCTTTGTCATATATCGTAACTAATACATTCCTGATGATGCAGTACTATAAGACGGTGGAAGGGGAGGGGGCTTTGTATAGCTTGTTAAGTTGTCTTGCGAGTTCCGGATTATTCTTAAAAGTTAGAAAACGACTAGAATAATTAGTTTTCAAAACATTTCGTCTCAAACAGTGAGTTAAAACCATACTCTTTTTTTCGAATCTTGTTAAACAAAAATTACTGAAAATTTTATGAATAACCTGTTCTTTGAAATGGTTAGGGAAGTATGTTATCAATCTACATTTCCAGTTATGAGAAGTATCTCAAAAATTGATAGAATACTATAACATAAAATATACATTAGCTCAATAAGCAATTAACTTCTCATTCATATTCAATTTCCCCGCTAGAAACGTGTTTAGATAAATTTAAAAATTAGGTAATTTACGAAAGCGTGTTAGCGTGAGTCCAAACTTGATTTTGTTACTATAGAGCAGACGTGGCCAACGAAAAGAGTGCCACTATCTGAGCAAAGGGAAATCACACACGCGTGCCACTTCTAACTTTTCCAACATAAAAGATATACAAAGAGGAAAAAATGCTATTTATATTAGATGATTATGAGGTTTTTGCAAACAGTACATCTTTTTCTTGTAAGTCTAAGTAGGGCAGGTGTAAATAACACATCAATCAATAACTCCCGAGACTAACATTGAAAACAACATTTTTTTTGCAAAATTTTTTTTTATTCATCAACATAACACTTTTTGTTAATCACCTTAGGGTGATGCTAATCAACCTAACGCTTTTTCTAAATCTTTTTTTTTTTTTTTTTTTTCAAATTTTTTTTTTATTTTTTATTTATTTTTTTTTCGCAAGAAATCTTTTTTTGTTGCGAGTAAATAGCGATAAACAGCTTTCTGAATCATCGACTCGTTGCATCATCGAAAGCAATCGCGGCACCCACTTGGAAAAAACCTTTTTCATGCTCAATTTTTCATGAAGGATAGTAAATACACTTCCATATGATATCTGTGTCATCTCAGCAATCTCACGGAGCTTCACTTTACGATCTTTCATTATAATTTTTGTCACTTCACTCACATTTTCCGGTGTAACGGCTTCCACAGGTCTACCCGAGCGTTCCGCGTCATTTGTGTCGGTACGACCACGTTTAAACTCGGCAAACCACCGACAAATCGTTGCTTTTGATGGACAAGAGTCCGGGTAACATTTTTCAATCCATTGTTTCGCTTGCACGGTGTTTTTACCCATTAAAAAACAATGTTTTATCAGAACACGAAACTCGGTTTTTTCCATTTTTTAAACAAACTACAAAACGACTTTACTCCAACCTCGATAACTCAGCTGTTTCTGGTCCGATCGACTTAAAATTTTGACACGTTTCAAGCAAAGGTTAGTACTCTAGAAAGACCTGGTTACTGGTTTACTACGAGCGCCATCTCTGGGTTAGTCTCGGGAGTTATTGATTGATGTGTTAATATAACACCATTAAAAAACGAGTTTTTAGAACATGGGTTTTCTTTCAAACTTCACACTTTGCATGACAATTTTTTATACCTTAAATTTTAGGAGCAAAAGGGAACGTTGAGTCAAATTGAATTTATTCCACAATTAGTTTTTTATTAAATTTATTCAACAATTAGTTTTGAGCAAAATAATAAAAAAACAAAAGAGAGTTTAAGTTCTGATCACTTCACTTTGGCGACGGATTTGATGACCATTTGGCGACTTGGCGATAAACTTGGTGTAAATTTAATTCTTTAAATAATTAGTTTTAATCAATTAATTTTTATTAATTATAGTTAAATTGTCGTATTATCATCCAAAACAATCACGTGTAGAAAATTTCAGCTCAAATGAACGCTTTAAAATATGAGAAAAAAGGTTTTAAAGTTTTGACCCAGACATACAATGTGAATAGAAGAAAACCCATTAAAAAGGATTGCAACAAATAAATCAATGGTTCAAATTTAGATTTTACTATCAGTAAGCAATATAAAGACATAGCAAGTTAAGCTAGATATGAAATAAAAAAAGAAGAACTTGAAACATTTGATACAAAATAATTATCTAACACTCAGTACTTCATAGCGCCAGTACTTTTTACTGCGAGCCAATAACAAAGAAAGTTCATAAGAAGACCCCACCATAATTTCGATTGCGTCGTTTCTCTTCTGAAACAGGGATTGTTGGCCGACTATTGATTTCATTTTATACAGATGAAATCCGTTCGCAACTATGAACCGACAGCTGTTGAAATTACTACGCTGGTCCAAATTATAATGACATGTCAGTCCAGACTGAATTTTTTCGGCACTGCGACTCAGCTTTCACATATAAAACAAACAGGCTTGAAAGTATTTTGCCAAGTGAGCTTGAAAGTATTTTGCCAAATTGTTCTACCCACGCAGTATTAAAATCCCGAATTGCAATATCGTCTTCAGATTTTCTTTTTAATGTCAAAGGTTTAATCATGGTCATAGTAAAAACAAGAATTTTAAATCAACCCACGATATAAAAATTTAAGAATATTTTTAAAGAGCTTAATGTCTCGCTCAGCTGTTTGAAAGGAAATGAGCAATGGAATCAGAGTGTCGCATTCACTCTCGCACTAACAGATAACACGCTAAAACAACGCAACTAAAACCTTTGGTCTCATGTCATCGTACCGGTGTTAGGCTGTGCCGTTCTCCGAGAAGATTAATTCAGTAGCGTATGAGTAGAGTGCTTGCGGATTTTGTCAAAATACCTGGAGACGACATTATAATTTTTCAAATTTTTCAAATTGTTCAAGAGAACTTCGCGTGCCACGGTTAAGATTCCACCGTGCCACACTGTGGCACGCGTGCCGCGGGTTGGCCATCTCTGCTATAGAGCTTTTATCTCATCCTATATGCGTATTTTTTATAACATAATCTACTTGAAAATATACCAACTACAATGTTCCTAGAGTAATATCGTTCAAATTGATTGTACTCGCATAAATTGTCTTTAAAATAGGACTTCATGGAAATTTCTAATAACAAAGAGCCACCATAGATATAATGGTAGTTGTTACTAAGGTTGACACTCACACATACACAAAGAGGGTAAATGAATATCTTTATAGAGTTAAGTGTAATTCCCATTGAAAATATTTTGCCCCCATTTAGTCGCTGAATCTTGTTAAATAGACTAGTTAATTAGACGTATAATATGTTATACAGATTTTGTATTGTGTTAACTTTTCATAACAATACTTTTTGATATTTTTATTTTGATTATAATAAACGAGCGTACTTGTATATTGCTGGTGCCATCAGTGGAATTGTGCAACTTTATACTGGCGTGTGCAGAATATATATGCAATATTTGGGGTGGTCGTGTATTTCATTTTTAACTTTCTTATCAGCTAAATGTTCTATTTCGTGCGAAAACTCTGTTGAATAGGCCTTTTTATTAAGCAATTTAAACTTGTTTATGGAGGGTAATTTTTAAGCTCTTTAAATTAATGTACTATTATTATTATTATTATTTATTAACTATTATTACTTAATTTCGTGCAGAAAAATTGACACTTTTTCGCAATTCTTCGGCTGACGTTGAGTCAGTTGTAATTTCAGTTATAATTTACTTATCTGCTACATGTTTTATTTCATGCTTTTCCGAAAAGTCTTCTGAGTAGGCCTTCTTATACTAATTTAAGGAGGAAAATTTTTAAGCTCTGTAAATTAATTTACAGCTATCAATGTTTATTATCTATTATTACTT
>BMAW01080533.1:136241-147597 GCA_019974015.1 Nephila pilipes
TATATATATATATATATATATATATATATATATATATATATATATATTAAAAAATACGTGTTGTCTTTTGCATTTTATATTGAACGAGGACCTATTAGATTACAAATAATCCACAGCAGTTTTAAAGGATCTCCTCCCATGTTTACAACATTCAACACAAATCAAATTATCCGACATTGAATCCAATAACTAACAAAAATAAATCCAACTCCTAACCCTGTGAACTTTTAGAATCAATTAAAATTAAATATCATACTTTTTTCTTTAAGCAAGAACGGTTAACATTAATTGCTACGAAATTAATCCGTTACAATGGATAAAAGGAGTATTAGATGTAAATATAATTAACAATAAAACAATTATGAAATTAATTTCAGTTATGAAATTAATTAATAGGTGCAGCTACTTAAATTTTTTCACAAAAAATTCTTTGGCAATCACATATAAGCAAAAAGTTTCATGTGGGAGGTGTTTCACTCTCACATAATAAGGTCTGTGAAAACACATCTGGGCTCATTGAGTTGTAGCAGTTAACGTGACCTTATGAAAAGTTGTGTTGATACCGGAAAGACAGATTTACAGGCAAGGGAAGGAATACGCCAGGCAGTAATGCTAAATAGATAAGGGTGACCTTGGCGACAACTCAAGATTCCTCATAAATCCAGAAGTCCATATGTGTGAGTATGCATGAATGCACGCACGTTTCTGTTTGTTGGTCAGTTTGTGTGCGAAATGCGTATTTTGATTACGTATATTAAATTTCTGTGTTCGCTGATTGTGCAAATCTTGAATTGGTGCTATGATGCATTCATCTGTATATGTGTTAATTGCTCCCTGTCAACAGGAAGAGATATAGTGTATTTATTAAAGACTCAGAATACATGTAAGCAATCGTACGCGGTTGCAGTGTAACGATCTCAGAGTACGCAATATTTCATGTGGCTTAGTTAACTTTGGAAAAAAGAAATTCTAAATCACTACTCTCACTTATATTTGGAGAGTCTTCGCTATCAGAGTAATCTCTCGTGAACTCTTTTGCCATTCGAGGGTAGATTCTTATTTCGTTATGTTTTTCTCTCTTAATCATCGTGCAATCTTAGTTTAATTTTTTTAGAGTGCACAAAAAACTTTAAGTTTACTATATTAAAAAAAATGAAACAAATTGAATTCAAACTGAAATTCATGAAACAGCGCACTCACAAAGGAAAAACAAACTAAAGAAAAAAAATTAAAAAAAAAATTTGAAGTATTTGAAACTACCCAGAGTTTATGTCATGTGAAGCTACAGCTGTTTGCCAGCTGCATTTTCTTTTATGATATCTCTCGCTCGCAATTACCAGAATTGGAAAGTGCTTTACAAACGCAAGATTAACAATATAAAAGCTCAATTAAATTGACTGCAGTGTACATGAAGCTCCATCTAGTGAGTTACTAGGTGAGTGATTGAAAATGTGCATAAGATGCACCCATCTAGTAGAGCAAAGTAAGCAGTTGTTTACCCGTGCTTCATGTGGCTGCTAGTGACATCTAGGACTGATACATATATGATACACCCTCTAACACCAGGGGTGACCAAATCGTGGCTCATTGGATGATCACAACTGTCTCTTCAGTCAGTTCTGAGTGGTGCCGCGTTTTGAAGCAAAGGTTTTGCGAGAGAGGACAGGTGTTTCACCAAATGAGACTCGTGGCAGCTGTAGCACCATCATGAAGAGATCACCCACTCATATACAGGAGATTATTCCTGACTATTGTTGATTGGTGCTTCATTAAAAGGGCGTAAATTTGTTAACTTAATTGTTTTATTAAGTTATTACTTTTCTTTCCCTTAGTGAAGCAGATTCTATCCTCATCTCTATTTACCGACCTCTAACCATGTCCGTAAGACAGTAAAAACAGAGCTCTAATTACATGGTGCATCTGAGCTCACCTGTCAAAAGGTTGGCTCATGGTATCCAAGAAGTTGACCACTCCTGGTATAGTTGATCAAAGTAAGCGTCCATTCACCAATGCATCACCCGGCTGCAACTGACATTTAGGACTGATGTATATATGATACACCTGTTGTTGCATAATTCCCACTCCACTGTGCCGTCATTCTGGTAGAGGGTGCTTGTGCACGATGAACTCAAAATGGGCGTTGCTTGTAAGCGAATAGCTTAGTGACAGATGAGAAGCCAAAGTGTTGCGGAAGGCGGAGATATTCTAATAATGTATTGCCTTTTGATTTGCTACTTTGTTTAAAGTAAATTTGTTCAGTTTTTTGGAAGTTCTTAATGTACTTATCCAACACTTGAACAACCATCTGCAACACCTGTCTCCAAATGGTTTGCTGTTCAACGGCATATCGTTTCAAAAGGATTAGAGTGTCGATTGGCCATTAGCCTATTTTGATGTTCCAGAACTCGAGTTTATAGTTGAAAATATGCGATCGATGTAGAAATATTTCCTAAATATCTGAATATTACATTTTAATGCAAATTGAACCATACAGCATTATCCACAATTTGTAATTCTACCGAAGACAACAAGGTTGAGCAACAGTTGTGACGTATTTCCTTCTTTATGTAACTCTGCAGCCATCTTAAAGTCTAATTAAATAAGTTCAAAACTCCAATTGAAGATGCGTGAAAAGAAGATACCAAAAAATACAAGGTATTTAAAAATTTACCAAAGTATAGATAAAGTCGCTCATTCTCGAAATCCTCTCGACTTAATCGTAGTTTATATTCAAATAATAAAGTCTTAGCTTATCAAATCACTCTTTTCAATTCAAGAGCTTCTCGATTATAGCAGATTCGTATCTCATTACTTTAACTAAGAATCGCTTCAATCTAAACGATTAAATACGATGATTCAATTTAATTTACAAATATCAAATCTGCTTGTCGTTATCTTCTATCTCCCTTCTCTTGCCTTTCAATACTTCTCTTATATATTACTATATCTAATTCAATTCACTATTATTCTTATTTTTGTCTTATTTATCTAACCATGATTCCGTTTGGTTGGAAAGAAATTGTCATTTTATGCTATTCATCAATTACCAAAAAATCTCCAAAGTGAAGAGAAAATAGCAAATAATCCAACGTCACACAGTCATTGCAGCAAGTTTGATCTAATTGGATCTCAAAATCCTCAAATGGCGTGGTATGGAAGTTAGATGAGATTCGCATCTTCTTTCATGTAATCCTTTGAATAATTCTAGTATGTAATTAATTCAGCTAATAATACTTTAAAATCCGAAATCTGAATGCATAGCAAAAATTAAATTTACAACACAACAATAACATGCTGCTTAAAAATCTATGATTTTTTTAATAAATATAGAACACATTAGTCCAAAGAAAATTTCTTTTGATGATTTTCTACTTGATTTAAATAACTTTTCAAGAGTAGTACAATACAATTCTATTTCTAGAACACTAAGCTGAAATATTCTTTTCAGTTTCCCTTTCTGTGCCGAGGCACTTAATCAAAACCTTAGAAAATAAAAGCACCTTTTGACACACCGGAACTGATAAAAGCTCTTATAACTCTAGTTTCAAGCAGAGGCGCGTATCTCGAAGCTCTGTCTGTCATATGTCACGTGATAACGGATAAATAATTCCAGGTCGTAGCTTCCACCATAAATATTACGTTGCCAGAACTCTACAGTTTAACTTGTTCCACAAGAGGCTCATCGTCGGCTATCACGCGAGCGGAAACGACACGCAATAGGCTGAACAGGGATGACGTCAGAGAATATTTGTATTTTAATGCTTTCGAATGGGCGAAAAGTTGTCAAGATATGTTCAACATTTTCCAGCGAGATTTTATGTGTTACAGGGGACACGCAAGTCCGTTTGGGGAAGAAAGAAAGAAAGATTGTCAGATCAAGGAGACATGTCTCAGATTTCTATTTTGGTTTGTTGCCCTATGGAGGGGTTCTTAAAGATTATCGTTTGAACTGAAATATTAAAATAGCCCAGACTGTAATTTATTACTCAAGTTGATAAGAATTAATCCATTTTCTTCAACACGTAGGCTTTCACCACGTGTCGTTTGAATTCAAACCTTGAGGCACTTATACAAAATGACGTAAGAAAATTAACACATCAAATTTGATTGCTTATACAGTCAAGTTTCGATAGCTTGAAGGGACAAGAAAAATAACACCAGTAACGAACGAGTTTTGGAACATGGGTTTTCTTTAAATCTTCACACTTTGCGCAACATAATTTTTTTATACATTAAATTTTAAGAGCAAAGTGAATTTATTCAATAATTAGTTATAGTAATTTATTTTATTATTTGAAGTTTATTGAAATTATTATCTAAAATTAATACGTGTAATTTTTTTTTTTTAGCTCAGTTAAGCATTGGAGTTGGTGACCATTTGGCGACTTGGCGAGAAACTTGTAAAATTTAATTCGTTTAATAATTAGATTTGATCAATTAATTTTTATTAATTATAGTTAAATTATCGTATTGTCATCCAAAACAATCGTGTATAGAAAATTTAAGTTCAATTGAGAGCTTTAAGATATGAGAAAAAAAGATTTTAAAGATTTGACCCAGACATACAAAGTGAGTCAAAGAAGACCCATTAATAAAAAAATCGAACTACATGTATTTGCTTAGTGAGAAGAGGCAAATTAAAAAAAAAAAGTCAACACCACAATCAAGGATTTAACACGCAAAGTTTTATTTTAAAAACACAATGTATTTTATAAAACACGTGTATACAAGGTGTTTCGGAACTCATTGACAAAAATTTAAAGGGAGATAAAAAAAAAAACATCTGAACAAGCAATTTTCACTGCACAATGAATACGCGGAGAGCAAGCAGTGAACCACAAGACGGCGCTATAGTGGAAATCATAAAGCGCAATTTTTCTTACACATCGTCATTTCTACCGTGGATTTCAGTAGGTACGGTTGCGGTAGCCTAGTGGTCATGGTCACGGACTCACGGCAGTTGGTTTTTGTCGAATCGTAGATTTGAGCCTTGATGCTATTCAAGAGCCGCCGTGTAGCCGGGGTTGATGCTCGTCAAATCTGTCAAGGCCCTAAGTTCTCCCGCTTACATGATGATGAAGTTAGAAAAGAGAAGTGGCAGCTCAGGTGTCGTCCTCTACAAATTAACCGAGATTCAATATTTCGAGGTTCGTCGCCAATAGTCATCGTGTTGCTTCTAGTACGACGTCGATAAAATCAACCAATCAGGAGCCATGGCCTCTTGATTACTATACGACGTTCCCCGCTTGCTGTCCGCCAATGCATTGTTGGTGAAAATTGCTTGTTTAGATGTTTTCTATCATCTCTTAAATTTTTGCCCAAGAGTTTAGAAACACCCTGTACGTATTTATATTTTTTCAATTGAATCAAATATTTCACTGAGTACCTTAACAAGTTATAACGTTTTAAGAAAAATCATGAAGTTTTGTATTTACATTGAACGCAGAATGATTTAGATCCATCAATTGATGAAAAAATAGGATCTTCAAAGGGGCATTTCAGCGTCTCATACATTAGAAACACTGTTAAAAAATAATTCACGTCAGGTGGGAAGTCTCATGAACCTTATTTCCACGGTAATGTTCTAAGAGGAGTCGCACGAGAAAATCAAATTATTGAAAATGGAATTCGAATTGTTCATAATTTTTTCCATTTTTTTTCAATGACAAATTCAGAATATTAAAATATTTCAATTATATAAGTTAGAATTATAGAAATTAGACTGCACTTTACTCAAAAAAGTTAGGCAAAGGAATCTGTGGTGGCTGTCTTCAACAACGATGACAGAATTTATATTTTGGTAATAGGCTCGAGGGGAATCCCTTTTGGTCAAGTTGCTAAGAGCACTGCAGAAAGTGACTGGGCAAGTTTTCTTCGGATCCAAATATTGAAGATTCGGAACGTTGCCGGGTCTCAAGGTAAATTCACTTCTCCTGCCCCGTGGTAGAAAATTCCATCTTCCGATGTCTCGGGAAATACATCACCGGCCGAAGTGGTGACCGGGGACTTGAATATTAGATAACAACATAGCCTAAATCTATTGGTTGCATGTACCATACGCAAAAACTTGTCATTGTGTTTAATTAAGACAATCGCACAAAAATCACAACTAGTGAAATACCAGCAACGTCGCATGCATCAAACAGATCCCTCACCTCAACTAAAAACAACTAATGACGTCTAATGGAAAATCCGTAACTCAAAACAACAAGGAGGAGATGAGTATCAATTGTAGAAATGACCGGAAAAGCAACCTTCTCTGCAAATATCGTTCAGAATGTTCCTCTTCGTATCATCACGATACTGGAGGGGGAGTAGGTGGAGGATGTCTTCAACAAAAATGACAGATGTTAAAACAACTTAATAATTAGCCAAAGGGGCAATCTGTTTTGATCTTGGTGCTACTAGCACTGGAGAAAGCAATCGAACATGTTTTTTTCAGGCCCAGAAATTGAAGATTCGAAACTCTGCCCGTCCTCAATGTTAACTGATCATCCCGCCACGGGGTAGAAAAACTATTTTCCCAAAGGAAGGGAGAAAGCACCACCCACCAAAAATCCTTGAGAGGTACTTTTTTACGCAATATATTAATTATATTATATCAGTTATTTAAAGTACATTATGCTGTTTGTGAGAGTTCCATGTCATTTCTTATTAACAACATTTTATTTAATTATTTATGCGTTCCAGTTCCCAAAAAAGTACAAAATTCTCTAAACGCATGAGAACTAATAAATTAATGTGTTACATATTTCCACAAATAGAAATATTGTGGAAAAATTTGTTAACACATGCAAATTACTGAGTAATTAGTTACAAAAGTATTACTTCATCTTCAATGATAAATTAGCATCATGATGTTTAAAATTCATTTCAAGAAGTTTAATTCAGACCTATGTTAAAAAATTTGTTTTTTCTTACCAGTGTTCTAATTCAATTAAATCAAAGATGAAATTATGTCTACTACTCTTTCTCTCTCTTTTAGTTTAAATTTTCTTTTTACTTCCTTTATTTTGCTCCTATTCGAAGGAAAATTATATTTCATTGGAATTTTTAAGTAAGATTTGGTTCGTTTACAGCTTTAAGTTTCATACTAATTTACTTATGTGAAGCATCGTTAAAAACAAATTTTACTCCCGAGTTCTTGACATTAATTTGTACTTGTCCGTTATTATTATAATTTTTTGTATGATTTACCATGTATACGGTATGAATTAGCTTATATGCGAATCAAGAAGCTACGATGTATTTTACTCTATAATTTATATCCTGTACAGTAGAATTATATTAGCTATTCTCTGATTTATGGATCATAAATAGTGAAGAATTATTAGCCAATAAATTTATCTGGGATCATCATCAATAAAATTTTGTTGGCTATAAATAATGAATACCTCCCAAAAATAAAAACATTCCTCAGTAGTGAAATATTGCAGTTACTGTTTACAATCATTTCATTGGAACATTATCTCTTGATCTAACAGATAAACAGATTAACTTAATACTAAAACGGCCTTATTATTTTTTCAAAGAATATAAATTAAAATGAATGATTACGCATGTAACTGTATCGGGGAATGTAGCTTAATCGTAAATTCAAGGCTTATTTTGCTCTTTGTATTCTAATATAAGAGAATTCAATAATGACTAAAACAGTTAGATTCGGAAACAACACTAATGTATCATCGTATTTGAGATGTGGAGCAAGGGTATGAAATTTTATTCGTAGATAAGAATGAATTTATTTTTATTCTTGAAAAAGAGAGAAAGAAAATTAATTGAAAACTATTACGATTCTAATGATGTGTTTTTATATTGCATAATTTCAAAGTTTGATTTAGAATGGAACGCAAGATAACTCAGAAAGTTATTTCCTTAGCACATATGCATAATGAATTAAGAAATAATTACTGCCCATGTTTAAAAAAATTTCAATTCGTGCACAATGAAGATTCATGGAAAATCTTGAAATTATACATTTATTAATTTAACTCAAGAGAAAGGGAATTACATTGAGAGAAAGGCAATCGGCTCTTCCCCTCGATTCCGTGAATTGCATAATGCAAATTTTAGGAAGCCAGATACGTAGTTTTGCCATCGTGGCAAAAGTGAAAGGACGGGGAATTTTCCTTGCTTGGAATTTGCATGCAAGGACTACAGATCATTTGGTATTGGATGGAGGGATTTTTATGTATTGACAAGAGAGGACAAGTGAGGAGAAATAGAGTAATGCCTCAAATTTAGTGGAGATAATCTCCTTTTAAGATGGAAAAATATTAAGAATGTAAATTAAATTAGTATATAAATCAACTACCAAGAGAAGAGCTTTGCTCCTGCCCAAGTCCTACGGCCGCCTATACTATCTCAGTTTCGGTAAGCATGGGAAATCATATTAGCCTAACATATTGGTACATTGCATTGTTAAAATGTTTTCTTTTCCTTCTAACAACTCCATTTCTCCATCTAATGAAGAGAAACTCATTTATAGAAAAATTGGAGTCAGGGTACTTCGTGGCGTGGTCGATTTGTAAGAATAGGCTAATTCGTCTAGTTGAATCAAGTTACATAGAATTATTCAAAATGAATCATCTGATTTGAAAATTCTATGTTTTCAAAAACAAACAATAGAAAATGATAAATAATACATGCATACAAAGATAAATATGGAAGTGTTTTTACAAATGTTCGATATAACTTGCTTTAGTTAAATTTTGCTTAAGTTCATTCCGTTGCTTAAGTTCACATAAATTTTGTGGGCAATGGTGGAGCATACACTTTATATTTGTCAAATCCCCAAAGAAAAAAAATCACAGCTTACTTAGGTGACTTAGACAACTGTGTAAGATTAAGTCATCTGATCCAATGCGACCAATCCAACAGAGAGGTAGCTTCATGAAAGCTTCTAAAACAGCTATCGTGAAATAGCTTCACAAAGAACCCACGAGGGCCACCTATTGCTCACAATATTAAACTTCTACAGTTTTGTTTTGTATTCATGTATTACTCATTCTATTTCATTTATTTATGAAAACATAGAAATGTGAAATCAAATGATTCATTGTGAATAATCCCGTATTTTATATTTAGATTTACACATAATAAATCATTAAAATTTGATTTCTCAAAATTAAGTTTCACTTAACCAAAGAGATTTCAGAATAAAAAAGAAAGATATGCAAAACTACTGTTTTAAATATTTTTAATTGTTTGATTCATATACAGAGTATTTTACCAATTAAAGAGTATTTTAATAGGGCTACTATTGTAACAATAATTAGTGTAACAGACAGAGAACACACAGAAAAAAAAATGTAGTCTGCAGTAACTTTTATAAAAAGACTACAAGACGGAAATTAAACAGTTTTAATTCTGGTTGAATTTAAAGTCTTCAGCTAAGATATTCATTTAAATGAAGGGAGTCGTATTGTCTTCATGTATAAGGAAATTAAATCCTGTTCGCTAGTGACGCCAAAAAAAAAAATACTTGTAGACTTAAGATTACCATCTGACTTTTTATCTTTTTGATTCCGGCAGACGATAATGAGACCACGATCGGATGTGTGCAGGTCGAGCGCCGACCTTGGAACGGATCAATTCTACTTCCGCTGCATCGATAACCTAATAATAAAAAAAACTGTCCCTTTTTGGCGATATAAGCTGCAACTATGAAAAAATATAACTGCAAAAGAAAGATTTCTTAATTCCGATTATTATCACGGGATAAATCTCGATGATTATCTTTTAGTTTTTTTTTTAACTTTAAAGTGTTAAAATTATATTAAAATACAGCGATTATAGTAAAATAAAATTCATCCTTTCTCCTGCTGCTGAATAGTATCAAATTTAATGAAACACATTGAAATATCTCGGGGTGTGGCTATAAATTAGCGAGACTGAAACTGTAAAGTATTTTACTTTGATATCATACTTATTTACAAATTATCACCTTCCATATATACCCTTCCTCTACCTCTACAATGCTCCATGCAATCGTCCTTGTTCGAAACAGTGTTGGAAGTCTTCTGTCAGTTCCTTCAAGATGCGTGCCACTATCTCTTTCACAGCTCCAATGACTCAAATTTATTCCTTTTAATGCAGATTTAACCTTAGGAAACAGACAGAAGTTGCATGGCACAAGATCCAGCGAATAAAGCGGATATTCTAACTCTGGGATACTGTACTTGGCTAAAAACTTCTTGAAAAACAACGTGAAATGAGGTGGAGCATTGTATTGGAGGAAAAATTCGCTGTACGGATTCTTTGTCAATTCCTAAAATCTCAGCAATCGCACGAAAACTTAACCAATGGTCAGATCGAACCAAAGTACCCCTGTTTTGGATATTGTAAGCCATTTTTGAAGTGGGAAGGTGACCCAGGCGTGAATCATCTTCAAGGTATTCTCGGCCATCTTGAAATCGCTTAAACTACTAAAAAAAAAAAAAAAAGTGCACGCGATGAACATTCATTGTCAACCACTTCTTTGAATAAATTATGTTTCAGTAGTGGCTTTTCCAAGTTTCATGTGATTTTTCACAGAAATTCGTTGCTCATTTATCATTTTTCCGGCGAAACAAAAACAAAAAAACAAAACAAAAAACAAAAAAAAAAAAACTTTAATGCGAACGAAGGATACCCGTATACGGATTTGTTTACAGAGAGGCCCGATATTCGAAAGAGATGGTTTCACGCTAAACAGCTGTCGGTTGCTGGTGTTTGACGCATGCATACTTCTTCTGTAACAGAATCAGTCTTGTTATTTAATAGTCACACCTCGTAAAGATGTTGTGACTAATTAAAATAACTAAGCATGTAATATTTATAGTAATTTTTGAAATTTGTTTCAATTTTAAAGTTTATTTTGAATGCAAATTATTTGTTCTGTTTTTTCAGGGTATTTATTTCATACTTTTATTCTATAATTTTACTATTCATTTAAAAATTTTGGCACTGGATTCTTAGAAAAGAGCGAAGTTCTTTGCCGGTTAATATACAAACTTAAAATTCCTCAATGAACATATGTTCCCTAAGACTCGAGATTTTATCTCTCTACCTCGTATTGCAAACGTAAATAGTCGAAAGAATTTTTCTTTTCCTTAGCTTTTCAAAAATAACTCGTGTACTCTTCGCGTTCATCTGATCATCATTAAGCCTTTTATTTATCTTCAAACAAAATAACAAATTATTAAAACAAAATGTTTGTGATTTTTAAAACACAAAATATGAAATTATGTTGATTTTTAAGCCTCCCGTTTTCCAGCCAGTTTGATTTCGTGAACGTAATGCTAAATCTTATGGAATCTTTTCTACCATACTCAAATCTTCAATTTCATCTGTTTTAATGCAAAAAAGTGCATCT
>BMAW01080533.1:152597-216284 GCA_019974015.1 Nephila pilipes
TATATATATATATATATACACACACATATATATACATACATATATATGCACACACACACACAATTAAAGAGTGAGGATATAAGCTGATATATTTTCTTTACGGTCCATATATACAATAAAGCTTTATTATTAGGAATTTCAGTATAATTAAATATAAGTTGTTAAACAAGGCGTTAAACAACAAGAAAAACGACAAGAAGTTCTTAAATAAAGAGGCTATGGCGTTTGTCCGTATTTGTTGGCTCTTACGTTAGTATTCAATTTAGTACATTAAGCTTAAGTGACAAAAAACAGCTTAAGGAAACTCGAGACTAAACAAGAGAAATTATTTATTATCTATACCGAATAATCGTGACTTCTTTCTCCAGAATTCCGCACTAACTCACAGTTCTAATTATAATTAAAAAGTAATTCTCTTACCAAGTCCTTTGCTATTTATGTCTGAAGTATCTTTGAAAATAATTATGTAGATTAATATAGCTAGTGTAATTCCATTCAATCTTTAAGATCGTCAATATATCATTTCTTAGCCTCTCTCGCTCTTCTCTCCTGTGCCCTTTGCTTATATATCATAAAATCTGAATTATATCACCTTATTTTGATCTGCATCTAATTAACATAATCACGATTCATTTGAGTCGGGAAGAAATTGTACTTTTATGTAATTAAGCTCAATAGAAATCCCTAAGGTTAGTGAAGAGAAAATCACGAATAGACCGACGTCACATTTTTTGTGAGATTTCTTATTCGGTATAGAAAGTTTAAATTTGTGATAAAATCCTATTGCATTATTTTATTCACACAGTCTGTAAAGTTTCTTTCCAATAAACTTTCGACAGTGATAAAGAAAACTTATCTAACCAAAACTCATAACATACACAACAAAGTTAAGTATAAAAAGCAGCTTACCTGAGGATCCGGTGATATCCATGACCTTGAGATTCCTCGCTTTTATGATGGTCACAGTCAGACGACCGGCAGTAGGCAAGTAACACAAGGACAACATCACCTCGCCGAGATCCACTTTTTCCTGGAAAGGACACAGGACATAAAAATTCAGACATCTCTCCCGTGTTTATGCTAGCCTTTCTCATTGCAAATGCAAAGACTTCAGCATACTTTCACTCTGGCGTTGCTCTGATTTAAAATTCAATTTCACGTTTACGTCCACTGACAGTGGTAAAAAGAACTAGGATTAGGAAACTTTATTTTTGGTTACTATAGAGATGGTCCAAATTTTAACTTTTATATTTTCGATTTCAAAGTAAAGCCGAAAGGTTTTGAAAGGTTGTTCTTTAGAATTATTTTAATGTAGAGGCATAAAAAGAGAGATAAATATGTTTTTTTTTTTTTGCTAGCTGCCTATTTAATTTTCCTTTTGGAAAATGTGTTTTACTTGATTACAGTTTGAAAGAATTTTAATGTGATATCTGTATATCACAAAATATATATTTCTAACTATATTCTTTATATGTAAGTAAACTATCAAAATAAAAGAAGCATAACAATAGAAAAAAAAATATTTCAAAGTAAAAATATAACGTATAATTTCGAGTATAAGCCGAAAGAGAGAGTGAGTTTTTGTCCTTTCATAATCTACCCAAAACTCAAATCTTGTATATAAGCTGAAATAAAAAAAAATCTTATAACGTTCGAACATGTTGCCAGAAGGGCGAAAATGTAGCTAATCAGTTTTAACGAATGGAATGTTTTCCAATCAAATCACTGTAAAACAAAACTCCAGACGCCAATTAAGAGATCAACATAACTCAATAACCCTATGTATAACGATACATACGAACCTGCTACGTCGCTACCTTATAATACTACTCTTATAGGGGAAAATAAACATTTACAGAGATTTCGTTGGTCAGCCAAGGAAAGTTTAAGCATTAACCCTTTAAACTTGGTAACCATTTTGGTGACCCAGAAAGAAACTTGATGACTTTGGTGATAAAATATTATCTTTAGGAAATGCTGGAATATTGCCGACATCTCGATTAGGGCGAAAGTAGGACTTTTTTTTCAGAATTTTCCCTATGACGTTACTGCTAACCGGAACAGTTTTAAATACGGAGAGTAAGAAACCTTGAGGGAATCGGTTGACATTGGCTGAGTGGATCTGCCAAGTTGGTAGCGTGACCGTGGTAATCTGCCGGGAAACGGCCTGTATCTGACGGAGAATCCGTACGAATTATTATTTTGGAGATTTGTTCTTAGTGCGAACTAATAAGTTGGTGAGTTAAGCTTTTATTAGTTGCCGTGAGTGCTTTGTATGTATTTGTGTTGCTGATTCTGCACAAGTATTTATTTTTTTCTTGTTATGCTGCTAATCTACCTATGTTCGTCTTATCCTGAATAACACATGGATCAATAAGTTCCGAGACTAACCCAGAGATGGCACTCGTAGTAAACCAGTAACCAGATCGTTCTAGAGTACTGACCTTTGCTTGAAACGTGTCAAAATTTTAAGTCAATCGGACCAAGTAGCTGAGTTATCGAGGTTGGAAGTAAAATCGTTTGTAGTTTGTTTAAAAATGGAAAAAACTGAGTTTCGTGTTCTGATAAAACATTGTTTTAATGGGTAAAACACCGTGCAAGCGAAACAATGGATTGAAAAAATGTTACCCGGACTCTTGTCCATCAAAGCAACACGTTGTCCATTGGTTTAAGTTTAAACGTGGTCGTACCGACACAAATGACTTGAACGCTCGGGTAGACCTGTGGAAGCCGTTACCGGAAAATGTGTGATGAAGTGACAAAAAGAAAATTGTGAAGATCCTTAAGAGTGAAGCTCCGTGAGATTGCTGAGATGACACAGATATATCATATGGAAGTGTATTTACTGAGTTTTTGAAATTAGAGTAGAAAGGTTTTCCAAGTGGTGCCGCGATTGCTTTCGATGGAACAAAACAACGAGTCGATGATTCAGAAAGCTGTTTATCAGCATTACTCACTGAACAAAAGATTTCTTGCGTCGTTTCACGTGACCATGGACGAAACATGGATACATCGCACTCCAGAGTCGAAGCGGCAGTGGCTGGCTGGCGAAAGCCGTTCGAAGCGTCGAAAACGCAGCAGTCAGCTGGCAAAGTCTTGGCGTCGGTTTTGGGATACGCATGGCGTGATTTTCGTGACTACCTCGAAAAGGTAAATCGATCAAAGCAGTGATTATTATTGACTTGCTGGTGCGTTTGAAGGGAGGAAATCGCAAAAAAAAAAAAAAAGAAGCAGCCACAGTCTCAGGGGACTTATTGATCCATGTGTTATTTGTGAATAAAGCGCCATTTGCCATAATCCTCCTTGTGGATTGATTTCTCATAGCCCCGAGACAGAGGAATTTTTGTAAATATGTATATCTAACTTTCGAAAATCCTATCTGAAGCTAGAACACTTTTACCATTCAGTTGCTGTCTGTATACAATATGTGGAATATGTGCTAGTCTTTTTCCTTTACCTTTAATGATTTTTGTCTAAAAGGTCAGCGGCAATAGAAAATATTATACAGCAAGTTTCAGAGAACAATAAATCGCGTTTGCACAAAAATTTTAACAACAGTATGAGTGCTCAGAATTTCTCCTTAAATTAAAAACAGGTTTCGAGAGTTGAGGGAGAAAAACATCTTGAACTAGCGGAGATTCTGAATTAGTAAAAATTAGGCAACTACAAACCAGTAGTATAAACCTTTTCGAAAATAAAGCAGTTCATTTTCGTAAAAAAGAATGACATTTCCCTTAGAATTATTTTCCTCGTTAAGATTTGTAATCTTAAGAGATAAAACCATCCTTAATGTAGGGGTTTATCATTAAAGGAAAAGTACCTACTTTTTCTGAAAACAAGTGGATCCATATATTAGCTAACATCCATAATTTATAGCTTTGAAAAAGTTCCGAAAATTCTCGACTTATATACGGAAATATACGGTATTTAAAATTACATAAGACGCAATTCCACCTTTAGTACCTAAAACATCCTAAATGAATCTAGTAATAGTATCGCACAAGTCCTGCATGGCTTTTAAAAGATCTCTCATGGAGATTGTGGCTGTGGAGGGACTAGTAATATAGAGAAGAGGTTACCAATTGAGATGTGCTATTTCGCCTGAGTGATCTTTAACCACCATGAATATGTCTGGTTATATAGATTGTAGAGTTATCGGCCTATGGTACGGCATTTCTTTAAGGAAGCAGTGATTATACCATACAGTTTATTTGATTCGTTTAAACATCCACATAGGCCCAAGTAGCTACTCGGTCTTCTAGGCTATCAATAGAAAACTATAACAACGCGGCCAGTTAAAACAGAGCCGTTTCCTTGCGTCACTGAAGAAATTCGTTATCCGAGCAATATTGCTGGCGAAGACTTTTTGTAGACGTACACATTTCCTGTTATGGGGAACAGATGATTCAAACTTAGAAGCAACACGTGGGCTATTTTCGAAAGATCTTGTATTTTTCAGTCTTGGTCAATGTGGCCGCTGTAGTAGTGTAGCCATGGTTGCGAGCTCGTGGTATGCGTCGTTTCCTTCGATTCATGTAATGAGTCTTGTACCATTAAATATCAAGTCGCTGTTTTACAAAGTGGAGCTGATGCATATTAAATAAGTAAATGCTCCAAATTATCACGTTAGATTGTGATGAAATTCTAGAGAAGGTGTGCCAAATCAGGTGTCGTCCTTGTCACTTGAACATGGTTCAATATTATGAGCTGATAAACAATCAATCAATTGGACATCGGTTAAGTGACGAGAACCTGAGCAGACACTTTCTCGCCAAACTTCCACTCCACGTTAACGGAGCCTGAGAGATTAGGCATACGCACTCTTCGAATGTGTTAGTCCGATATGTCGAGGACTTCGAACCTCATTAGATTTGACGAGCATCAGCTGCACTAGACGGTGGGTCTTTAGTAGCATCACAGCTCGAACCCACGACTCGACGAAATCAATGCCAGTCACTAGTTCATGACCATGATCACTAGAATATCGAGGTCGCTCACATTTTTGGAGGCCACGCCCTTCCATGTGGGGATTTTAAGACTCTATTGCATTGAACTAGCCAAATCTGCTAACATTCCATACAACGGCTTGTGTGGGATTTGTCTTCTGTTCTGCCTGCAATTCTTTAAGTATCAGGCTATTGATTTATAAAATTTGAAATTTCCGGCATTTAAATTTTGAGTACACGGCGTGTCTTTAATAACACCATAATTCGAACCCACATCTTGACGGAATCAATGGCGGTCGCGAGTTCACGACCTCTAAGATATCGTGGCTGCTCACATTTCTGGTGTCCACGCCCTTCCATGAGAGGGTTTTAAGACACTATTGAATTGAATTTGCCAAAGCTCCCTTATCATTCCATACAACGGTGTGTGGAGGATTTATTTTCTGATATACGATTCTTTAGATGGCAATTCGCCGTTTTACAAAGTTTGAAATTTCCAGCAGATAAACTTTGAGTACATTATAATTTCTAGATTTTGAAGCTAGTTGCTTTTTAGAGCTCCAAAAATTTAAGGAAAACCTTCCCTTTTTTAATGCATGTGACGCTTTAAACGCAAAAAAAAAAGTGAAGTAGAGAATTTTTTTTTATCAAAGAAAACACTTATTAAATTTAATTTGGATTTTTTTGTGAAAAAAAATAATTTCTTTTTTCATTTAACGCTTGAACTGGAACTAATAATATTATTTTTCTATTTACAAACATAAATATAATAATTAACTCTGAAACTGATTATGGTTAATTCAAAATTAATTATGAGTCAATTTGTTTTTCAGTTTATGTTAATGAAATATTTTGAAGTAAATATAAAAAGGACATAGCGGCGAGACTAAAAACTATATAGCTTTTTAAACATGCTTAGTACAAAATATCAAGGACTTATTAAATCGTAAAGAGTATTCAAATTTTCATGGTCAATTACAGAATTCAAAAAGCGGCTTTTTATACAAGCTCTATTTGATACGAGTAATTATTCCATGTGAAGCGGACAAAGCTAAAACCAATCTGCAAACTTTCTCTCTCTTTCCCTTTTTTTTATCCTTAAGAATTTCACTTCATTTATTTTTCAAGCGATTTCGTTCAAGTGGCAATAAAAAGAAAAAAAAAAAATTGCAACTATTAAAAACATTTTAAAAAACCAATCTTTACACTGAAGCAAAAAACCCAGAAGCAAAAATCCACAAAGTAAATCCCGTGACTTAGTTTATCGCTATGGCAACCGCGGAATCGTCAGGAGACGCCATCTTTACCCAGAAGGATTTTCAACCATTTTTTCTTTATCCATTTGTGATTATGAAAAGCCTTCCGTTCTATTTTATAGCATAAGTAGAAAGCACGCAATAGGGGTAAAATTGAGTTTAAATCCACCCACAAATACACAGTTCGCAAGGCCTTTTGAACAAATCGGAAGCTGAAATTTTATTTACTTTTTTCCCTCTCCCATTTTGAAAGAAATAAGAAAGAGAAAAAAACTGGTTAGAAAAAAATTCACCATTTTTTGAGAGATTCTTCCGATTCCATGTTTTTCTGGTGTAAGTGCCGTTACATTTAAAAAATAAGAGAGAATGTGAATCAGGATTTTCTAAAGAGATCTTTTTATCTTTCTCTTTCTCTCTCTCTTTTTAAAAAAATATATTTTTGAATTACAAAGAGATAATAGATTTTTTCCCCTCTAAGAAGATACGGATTACTTTTTCAATTTTATTCGTTTTCAATAAGTTACGTTGAGTTTTGTGATCCATTCGAATGTAAAGCTTATTGTGAATTTCAAATACAATAAAGCTGACGCAAATTCAAGTTCTGTCTAAATTTAATCCCGAAATGATAAAAAGCCGAGTACTATTGAAAATCTTAGAATTTATACTTCCGGATTTTTCCGGTGAGTAACTCACTATATGGCCAGTGGGGTATTGAAGATGTAACCCATTTAATGTCAAACGTTAGTCAAGGTTTGCCGTAATTCGTCGAACATTTGAGAAAGGTAACCAGAACGAGTTATTTATGAACTACTGTTAAGAACTAGGCATTCATATCTAGTGCGTAAATGCGATTTCACGCGTGTTATATGTTTTATAAATCTGTTGATGTATTATTCGATATCTAAGCATTTTAAAAAAAAATATTTTTCCGCATGAACAAAACCTTTTTGTTAACTTATGATAAAACTCTTTATCGTTTCCTTTAAAGTTATTTCCAAATAAAAAAAAAACTTAGAGCCATATTTTTTTGGTCAATTTCAGAGTATTGATACATCATTTTAATAACAGTCACAGTTAGTAGCAACGTGAGTAGTGTGAGTAATTAAAGGAAATACAACGAGTGTTGAAAGTATTCATACATTGATAGTTGTAATCTAATAAAGCATCGCTGTCAAAAGATGCACAGTGATACGTCTTTACATTTGTATATATATATATATATATATATATATGTTCCATTTTCATGTAGAATTTCCAAGAAAAAAATTACATATACAATATAAGACTTGTAATACTTAAATAAGGCACAATCATGTAGCAGATAATGTATTTGTGCAATTAATATCAAATGCGAAAGCTAGAATTAATGTCCTTTAGAATGAATAATTTCTTTAAGTCTTCTTTAAAAACATTCGACCAAATTTGGTTCCACTGAACTAGAAAGATTGTCCTATTCTTGTATATGAGGTTTCCCGTAATGTTTCTTAGAAATCGACTTGAATCGAACATTCTGGGCAAGAGTTTCCTTTACATGTTTTAATGGATTAAATCTCAGGTGACTGAGAAGGAAAATTCACAAATTTAGTAGCACTGAATAAAAAAAATTATAATTGCGTATTTAGAGCTATATGCTGAGAATCAGTGTCATGCACATATACATATGGATCATGAAGATCATTTTTGTCATACTAGACTATCATTTATTTTTCAAAATGTTTGTATGAAATTTGGTGATTCATGATTATACATCAAGAGGGGCTAAGTTACCTCTAGTTAACCTAGTTAAGTTTTATGAATACTTGAGGTGTTCATAAAACCCTAAATAAACATATCCCCCCCTCCATGTTTTATCGTTGAAAGTAAATTTCTTGGATGTAATTCTGCGTATCGTTTTCTCCACAAATACTATCCGTAAGTCCGTTAAAATACTATCGAAAAACTTTCAACTTAAGTTAGTAAGAAAAAAATAATTGTTTTCCATAACTATGGACTTTCATTTACGTATTTTATTGCGAAAAATTATTCTAACTGCTGATTCCTTTTATTCACATTTCTTCCCGTGAAACATGGCCGTGTAAACCTCGCGGTTTACATGTGTTTCATACTCTACAAATGGTGATTCCTCCATTCTTTTTAATTCTGTTCTAAGCACTGGAGCACATATTTTCGAACTTTCTTCAGAGAATAGGGGAGAAATAGGCTGCCGACAGAAGTAAGGAGAGGAGACCAATCCAGGAGAAGTTTTAATTAATATTTCAGAAGCTATAAGCTTCTGAATAATTAACTGTCCTGCCGAACGATATCTATTAAACTAATAATGAAATCTCATATGTTTTACCATCTTTACAAAGCCTTATAATTAATTTTTTTTCAATATATGAGATTACTTTAGACTTACGATCCATATTCAAAGATCTGCATTGTCTATTAAATTTAAATTCCATTATACATACTATACGCCGCATATTGAATGATGTCATTTATCAACAAAAAACTCACTGAGACAATATCAAACCAGTGACAAAAATTTGATTTTGCTTCAGAATACGAATACTTTTTACTTGCCTCAAAATCACGAAGCTTTAGTTTTCTTCATTTTAAAGGAATTATTCAATATTTATTCAATTTCTTACCCCATATTCATATTTGAAAAACAGTGTTTCATTAGATGCTACCTTTTGAATAAACGTTATTCAAATTAACAAACTAAAACAAGAATTCCCCCCCCCCCTCAATAATGCTGTTGTTCAAATAGTTTCTACATTAACTGTATATAGTTACATTCGGCACGTATTTTTGCAGTTCTAAATTTTATCTTTACATCTACGGAATCTCATAAAAATATTTCGTTATAAAAACAGAAAAATGCTCATACAATAACGTAAGAATCATTAAAAGTATTCTCTTAAGGAAAATAATTGGAAATTAAAACTGTAATTTATGTAACTTTCGTTTGTAAATTACACTTTTGAGAAGGAATCTAATCTTTCTACGGTAATAAAGAATCCGAAATTTACACACATTTTCAACAAATGAAATAATTGAATGGTTGCGTTTATGTCGTCAGCAAAGAAGAACAGACGAGTTTTCTTCATATCCAAGGATTGGGAGTTCGAATCACTCTTGTTTTAAGGTCAGCGGACAATCCATTACGGGATGAATTTATTGAATACTTATTAACGTCCCGTTTACAAGCACGGGACGAAAAATAATCCTTTAGAATCATGAAAACAAGAACTTTTGAAGTATTTCAGTATTAGTGAATAAAGCAGATATGGGTGAGATGTTAAAAGCAATTGGACCGATTGAAAGGTCCAGCGACATTTTTGTTTTCATGAACTTTAAGGTTAAGATTTGACTTTCGTAGTCCTTACTTCTTGGAACCACAAGATACAATATATTGAAGGTGTTACTTCGGGTCTTTGTCAGGGTGACTAATGTCCAATAGCTGAAATAATAATTTCCATTATCTGAAGAACAGGAAAAATTGCGCCGCCTGGTTTTAAAGAGGTGAGGCCAATATCATTCCAAATAAAAGTTCTGAATTATAAGGGACACTAGAGATATCCTAAACAAGCAACTAGAGCAAGGTGTCTAAGGACGTTGTAACTACTACTCTGGTGTGAACCTTAAAATAAAGCATATGTAAGCGAAACAAAGCACTTATCTTGTTGTAAATATCATTTATAATATTTAAATTAATTGTAAAAGATTAGAGAAAATAGCATCAGATATCTTGCCATTTAATTCAACTTGCACTAGAAGCACAATTCTTTCATGATCGATTTTATCTTACCTCAAGCAATTTACAAAAGTTCTCTCTCTCTCTGTTGTAAATTAATGATTTGACAGTTTTCATAACATTGAGCTCATTTCAATAGAACCCATCGTCATTTTTTATAAAAATTAAATAACATTAAACTCGTGTCTGTTTTGAGATTTTACGAAGCATAAAATATAAGGGTATCGTACCTGTGGCACTCCAAGAATGTCCATGGTGTACTCAACATCGTGACTGATGTCGCAGAGTTCAGGCAACCCTCTGACCAGTACCTGTCCGATGAGGTCATGTCGTGAGAACCGATCGAAGTCGTACACCGAGAATTGAATGGTTCGGGATCGTAGCTGTTCGTAAGGGACTCCGAACACGAACGTCTCGTTGAACATCGGGTTCAAGTTGCGTCGGTGAACCTGTTGGGTAAAAATAAAAAAATTGTGTAAAATTATTAAATTTTGTAGAAGTAGTAGGAATTTTAAAATATTGAAATAAATTGAAAAAAAAATTCAAAATAATTCTTTATTTTTGAAAATGAAAATTTCCCCCCGATGTAGGGTGGGGAGTATTTGTTCGGTTTTATGGTGCAAGAGCCAAGTTAGGAAACATCAAACAGCGGTTTAAGCGAATTTTTGTTTGCAAATGAATATCGAAACTTAAATAAAATACAATGTATAATATAACAAGTAATATATAAAAAAAATTTAGTAAATTCCTACTTAGGTCAACAAAGGCACATTTTATTTTAGTTACTTTTTATTAAATAATTACAATTAATATAAATATGTACATACATGTGATAGATTCACAATATTAAGTGGCAAATTTTTTTCTCCCATATAAAACTAAAATTAATTAATTCATCCGTTAAATTAAATGGTTGGAATGCAGTTTACCCCAACCACCCTTGACGACAGGGATTATTTGGCGGTATTTTGCCAAATGTGCTTATCCTGGTCCGCTTCGTGGTACTTAACGTTCTGCCAAAAAAAAAAAAAAATCGCCAAGTTTGGCAATTTTTGAAATCGCACCAAGTGGTTGGGCTAAACTGCATTTTCACTTATTAAATTGAATTAATATTTGAAAAAACTGTATTAACATCAAGTGACAAGTTTAAACAAATGTATTTGAACTTGAGTAGATGAATAAAAAGTATTTTATTGACGATTGAAAATTTGAACAAGATATATATAGGGAGAGTATGAACTAATTATAGGAATTTAAAGAAGGAAAACTGAAATGTTATAATTTTAAATGTGGAGTAAAGAGCCCTTTTTTTTCTTATAAAAAGAAAATACGTTACGGTGGGGTTTTGTCCCAACCATTTCAGAAGAGTTTAAATCAGTTGAATAGACAAAATGAGACGAAGATGATGAAAAACGTGATGGACAATTAAAATATGATGAATAGTGTAAGGGACATGACAGGAAGAACACTCGAGAGACCTCTCATCAAACAAGAGCGGCTTATGAGTGAAACTAGCATATCCAATGCGAAGACGAGTCAATTTGATATCCGTTCTATGCATTTGAAGAAAAGGACATGATCTATTCTTTTACCGAATGGAGTTTGTTGTGGATCTCAAGTCCTTCTATGCCATGTCAATGTATTGTAAAATTAAACGATTGATATCCAGTAGAGGGACGCGAAATCCCTTTTAGTTTAATTGTCTAAGGTGTCAAGGAAGATGGCAGGACGAGTTTTTTCAGGATCGATAGATCGAGGTTCGAAATACCTCCGCCACCCAAGATCAACTGAACCTTCTGCCTCGGGAAAAAAAAAACCTTTCCCAAAATAGCGAAAAACATTAGACTCCGAAAAGGTGACCCAACACTTGAACACAAAATGGTAGCACAGCCTTGAACTACAGATTGCATATATTCCCGAAGCAAACTTGATTCTGAGTGTCTAAGACAATTTATAACCCACATCTAATGATCTATCCCCCAACAGCGCATGTGTATCATTTTAACTAGATACAGCTGATGACGTCAAATAGAAAAAAAAAATCCAAATACCATTCAATACAACGGAAAGAGGATGGAAATTCAATTGCAGTAATAACTGAAAACACACCCTTTGCTAAATACCGTTCAGAAAAGTCCCTCTTCGTATCATCGCGATGATACTGGAGGGGGAGTACGCGGTGATATTCCTCAACAACGACGATTGGAGTTAAAACGCCTCAATAACTGATCCATTGGGAAATCCCTTTTGGCGAATATGTCTAAAACGTCAACGAAGATAATAGGACCAGTTTTCTCCGATTGAATAACCTTCGTCACACAAGTTCAACTGACCTCTTACGTCACGATTTGAAAAAACACCTCCCAGAGTGGCGATAAAACATTAGCCACGAATTTTTATAGTAGCTGATACAGATTTAACTTAGGATGCATATTTGAATTTAAAAAAAAATTATTTGAATTTGGGAATTACTGCAGCTACTAAATAATTTTATTTGCAACTTGTAATATCTTCACCTTTTCAATTAGGTTGATTATTATTTTGTTAACGTCAGTTTGAGAATTATACTGATGGCTTTACTATATTTCTCATGCAGAGAATTTTATAAATTAATTATTTAAATAAAATACAGAACTGTATCGTGTGAGTGTTTGACTTCTAGGTCTCCAGACTGATCTAAGTTAAAGAAGCAAACAAAACAAAAAGATCAGTTCTCATATAATTTAAAAAGACTATATTTTTCCAAATCATAATACACTTCTTTCTTTATTTTAATTCTTAATATTATTGTTACTTAAAACCTTTTTTTCCTTTCATAATCTTATTTCTAAATAATTTATTCGCTTTTTTTTGTCTTAGTATTTGTTTTAATATTGTACTTTAAATTTTGTAAAGAGCCTCTTTATTTGTTTAGATTCAAACTATTTGTATTATTTTATTAAAATATCAGTACATGCATCGTATGTGTATTAATTTTCATGCTTAAATAAGCTCTGTATTGATATACAGGTTTTGTATGTGTACACGTTTTTTCTCATATCTTACAAGTCTTGTGTTATACTTGGTGGAAAATGCGCTTCCCCCATCAGGGATTTTAATGTAATTTTAATAAATCTCTGAATTATAGAATAAAAACAAAAATTTCTCGTTTTTAGAACAATGTTTATTTACTTAATTTTAAGCGTTAAAATGTCGACTGTAGGAAGCTATATGAAATGCTATGTCATTATCAAAGAAAAAAATTTCATTTTTGAAATAATTTTTGTTCCTTAAATTTTAATCATTAAAGAAGTCGATTGTAGAAAGCTATTTAGAAAAATGTATTACCCCTAAACAAATGATTATGACCTTTGCATAAAACAATGCAAATATTTCAAATTTGATCAGGAATTGATTTACAGCACAGAAATAAGTTAATACGAAGGTGATTCAAAACGTGCTGTGTTTAGAGATAGATGGCGTCGCTAAAGAATGTTTGTGTGTGTTTGTGTTAAGAATGTTGTTAAAGAATTATTGTGTGTGTGTGTGAATGTTGCTAAGAATTGTTGTGTTATGTTTGTGTTCCAAAATTACCATTTTCTGCCAAATCAAAACGTGGTTGCTGCAGCATTGAGTTCTCTCCGCCGATAAGATCTGGGCTCCTCATCATACAAATATAAAAGTTGATTCTGATGAATTTACTCCAAGGAAGGCGAAGATGGTCTCATTGCTTGGATATCGCTAGGGTATAGATTCTTTTGGCATGCCATGGGTATCATACTCATGGATGTTTCAGAGAAAAAAAAAGGAGGGGAGGGACAGATCAACGAGCAATACCATGGTGAGTTACTCCACCCCATTTCTTTTTCCTTAGATGAATACTTGTGGCCACGGTATCCTAGTGATCATGTGTCAAGAATTATCGGCCTGAGTTGTTTTTCTCGAATTGTGGGTTCGAGCTTGGTACCACTGAAGACCTGCGGTGGTTTGAATGTAGTCGTGGATGCGTGCCTGATACCGCTGAAGACTCGGGGCTGATGCACTTTAAGTCTATTAAGGTCCCAAATTCTTCTAGTAGTGTGGTGGAAAATTTGGAGAGGGAAGGGCATGTTCAAGTGTCGTCCTTGTCACTTGACCGGGACTCAAAATTACGAGGTCCGTTGTCAATAGCCGTTGTGTTGATTCTCAGTGTGATGTTAATAATGATCAATCAATATAGATAGGTAGTTTTTGAACAACCTTTTTAATGTTTGAAATAATTGGCCTATCCCAATTATAGATAAACGTCATAAATAAAAAAAAAATCATAAAACATTCCTTTTTCCAGAAACCGTTTTAGATATTTAAGTTTAAAATTAACTTCTAAACTGGAGAAACTAATCGAGATAAGGTGAAATTAACGAAATATTTCAGCAATTCATTGAAAAGTAATTCATTTCAGAGATTGAATCAAACTACCAAAACTATTCTTTTATTTTAAATAGACACTGGCAAAGCGTACCACTGTTTATTTTCACCTCATACACATTAATAAATTATTGTAGATAGTGTGTCATACTGCAGACAACCTTCAAAAGATAAAATGATATGAATTTACGTCTACGTAGAAAAGAATCGTGTTACATATTGCTTGAATAGAAATAAAAAGAATTGCTTCACGGGGAACATTATTATGCATCCCTGCAACAACATTCGGTATAAATATTTTCCCCTGTGTGACTTTATATGACATTGACTGATATTGATATCACGTAATGCGGCACAACACTCATATCACGCAAGTATAATACTTACTAATGTATTATGTATACTAAGACAAAATTGTATGCAAAAATACTATATCTAGGGCAAATTAGGCAAATTAAACAAATATATTAAGTTACTGCAAATAAATTGTCGCATTGTTTGTGCACAATCAACGAGATGGTGTTTAGCCAGTTAAGAGTATAAATTATATTAAAATAACAAAATGTTTCAAATGTATTATTTCATATTTTGTGTTAATTTTAGGTAACGCCCCTTTTTGGCAACCTTATTTGTCTTTTTTTCTGAAACATTTTCTAAAGTAAATATAACGATGAAATCTTTACATAGTTTTTGATGGATGAGGGTAAAGGAAAATACTTGGTTTGGATACTCAGAACGATTTATTTTTTTGATTGTGAAAAATCTACAAATTGTTGCGGTGGATCCCTCTCTTCAATGAAACCAAAAGTTAAAACGCCTTAATAACTATCCCGACTGGGACGTCTCTTTCAGTATAGTTGCTAAGAGAAAAGCAAAAAGTGACTAGTCAATTTTTTTCGGAATCATTGGACCAGGGTCCGAAACATCATCATCCCCCCCTCATCCACTGGGACAAAAACATTTAAAGCCAAAGTCGTTCTTATCAACTAGGCTAAAAGAGACGTCGCAGCCAGGCTAGTTATTAAAGCGTCTGAACTTCTGACGTGATTGTTGAAAAGTGCCACCACAAAATAAAATAAAATGTTGGCTAAAATTTGAGTATTTTGTTAAAATTACATTCCAAAATGTGAATGAAACTATAAATAATTATTTTTCAATACACAGAAAAATATTATTTCGATAATTCTAATGTTTCATTACCAAGGAACATGCGATATAGATATGTGTACTTCAATGAATGTGAGTTACCATATCACATTTTACAATGCGGAAAAAAAACATTCCCAGTAAGTTACGATATATTGGTTTTTTGAACCATTTTTTCCATGGTCATGGGTCATTCACATTGCAATATCTCTAAGGTATTTATTACACGGAAAATAAAGTAATAATACTAATTAATTAATTTTCAGAGGAAAATGCGAAGAATGAAGAAATATCGGTTCTATATTTCTTTCAGGTCCATTGTAGAGGTCATTCACATTGCAGTCTCCTTGACATATTTATTACTTGAGCAGTGTGGTCAGATGGCAAAATAAAGAGACTAATAAATTAATTTGCTAAGCTATCCCGGTAAACAAAATTAGTATTAATAACTCGGTCACTTATGCATGAAATATTAATTACGTAATGTTCGGGTTTCTGTGTCTGGCAGGAACACCACGTACAAACATCATTACATAGATGAGTACAGATGTTCCCATTATTCTTCATAGCTGTCTCACCAAGAAAAAATTGCTATACGTTAAAGTTATTTCACATTTCTTTTAAGGGAACTTAGACGCTGATATATATTGATTGTCTCGCTTTTTATTGCGTAAGTTCTGTGCCATAACAGAAAAAAATCGTAATTGATTTTTTTCAGCGAGTTTTTCGAAATTTTGATGATATTAACCATCAACCGATAGTTCAACTTTTTAGCTGAAATTTTAATATAGAATGATGGGATGAATATTAAAAATTTTAACATAGGAATGTTTAAAAAGATATTTTATATTTTTTAAACACACACACGTATGCGAGTATTGCAAAAAATAATTTTTTCATTTTAAGTTTCCGATAATGTTAAATATGCAAGCATTAGATAATGAGCATTATCTCTTAAGGGTTTCGTCTAATGGCCATTTTGATTTCGCGAACGTAATGTTAATTCTATGGAATTTCTATTACCGTCCTAAAATATTTACTGTTTTATATGTTTTAATACATAAACGTGTATCCGAAAGAGAAATAAATAATGAAAGTTTCTGCAGAATTACATTTTTCTTCTGATTTTTAAAAATGTTGTAACCCCATTTTAATGATTCAGGTGTGAGTTTTCTGATCTTAAAAATATTCTAAAATATTTTCAAAAATTGGAGGGATTTATATAATTTATTAATGTAGTTAATTAAACAAATTCACAGAAACCTACATTACTTTTTGTTCTTTTGGATGCATCTTATGCAATCAAATAGATAAAACAGTAAAGATAAAGCAACATGGTGTAATAAATATATTAATGGGCAGTACAGTGTCAAGGCTTTCATTTGAACTGTAATGATATATATGAAAAGTGTTTTGACGTGATAATGGCAGAATTTTTAATGAGCCTGATACAATTAAATATATTAAAGTAGAAAGAATGAATTGGACCTCTTATCTTCTTAAAATTGATGAAAAAGTATCCAGTCAAGATGATTTTTGTTGCAAAATCCTTTACCGGTTAGAAAACGAGGAAAACCAAAACTACGGTGGTTTCATTAAATTGAATTAGATTTAATTGGAACTGGAAGATTAAGACAAAGGCAGGTAATATTGAAGGAATCTTCAAACATAGGCCTTGGCTTGCCCTGGGCTGTTGAGTCAAGTATGCTGATGATGGCCACATAACAGAATTAACACACTTAGAACGCTGAATGGTAATTGGAGCTACACGCATGGGGAATTCCATTTCGGAAATTGTTAGGGTATTCCAAATTCCTGGACCCACAGTGTCAAGAGTGGGCTTAAAATAGACAATTTCAGGCATTATCTTCAACATGAAAAACGCAGTGGTTGACCACATCTACTTAATGGCAGAGATCAGCAACCTCTGCGTAGAGTAATCAGTGTTATCAGACAGAGGCAAAACTGCCTCAAATAACCACAATAATCATTGTAGGACACACGACAGATGTGTTAGTGAGGACAGCGCAACGAAATTTGTTGTTGATGAGATATGGCAACAAATAACCGGCTCGAGTGCCTTTATTATGAACACGTCATCTGCTGCAGCGCCTTTGTCATTCCCATGGAAATATCTGTTGAATCCTAGACGACTGGGAAAGCATTGTCTGATCAGATGAGTTCTGATTTCAGTTGGTAAGAGTTTGATGGTAGGGTTCGAGTGTAGATCAAGCTTCACGAGGTAGTGGATCCATGTTGTCAAAATGGCAATGTGCAAGGCTAGTTTGAGCTCCACAATGGCGTTGGCAATTTTTACATGGCAGGGAATGGGTCCTTTGGTCAAACCGTTGTCAAAATATTTGGAGACTATTTTCCGCCGTTAATGGACTTTGTGTACCCGAAAAACAATAGAATTTTCCAGGATGACAAAACCATTCGGGATTTGCTTCAGGGACATTCTGAACAATTGAAGAGCATGATTTGGCTACATAGATCGCCAGGTATGAATTCCATCAAACATACATGGGGCATGATTGTCCCAAAACTCCTTTACCTAAAACACATTATGGACGACTGTAGAGAGAGCATGGCTGAATATTTCTTCATAGATATTACATCACCTGCTGAATCAATACCATTTCAAGTTACTACACTTCGCTGGTCAAAAGGAAGTCCTACACGATATTAAGAGATTTTCCATGACTTTTTGCATTTCAGTGTATTTTATAAATAACAGGAATTGATAAGAATGGCAGTAGTTACAGTTTTTGATCGCGGAAAACTTTTTAATAATCCTTTTCAAAAATATTGTTCAAAAGTGAAAAGTATACGTATATCACGTTTGCTTTATAAGAGAAATATATTAAGTCTGTATTGTACATGAAAATTAACCATTAAAACATAATTTTAAGGAACACTTCTATTCTTTTGGCGAAGACAACACAATACATATTTTGACATTCTGCACACTTCTAAGTTTAGAAAAGTACTCAATTTTCTATGATGTTAAGCGAACAGTTGTTGAAAAAGAAATAGTTAAAAGAGTTAGTGCTGCTAGGCTATTCGCGATTTTCTCTTCACTAACCTCGGGGACTTTTATCGAGTTGAATTGCATAAAATTACAATTTCTTTCCAACCAAAATGAAACGTGATTAGGTAAATTAGAAGGAAGTGAAGTGAAGTGATTTATATTTCATGATGTATAAATGGTGTGCTATGAATCGAAAATGAAAAAATACACTAATACAAATAGCACTAATCTACGTAATTACTACCGAAGAAAATTGTGAAATTAATAATGAGTGGGCTGATGCTGATAAGATAGATTTTTTTATTTAAATTATAAATTAAGACTGAGTTTGGATGAAATTTTAGAGTGAATGACGTTAGAAATTCCAAAGTAATTGCAAATAAAGAAACTGTTTTATTTTTATGTGTCTTCAATTCGAGTTTAATAGTTTTGTTAATATATTAGATTGAAATGTAGCAAAAATGCCATAAGTTTTAATTTAGAAATAGAGTTTAGAAATCCCAGAATATTATAAATATGATCTATTTTTAAACATTACCACAAATATTTGTGAAGTTCTTAAATATTGTAGGAAAAAATTGAAGAAATAAGGTTTTTATTCATATAAATACAGAAATAAGTTTGTTAAATAATCCAAGGTTGCAAGTCCATAAATTTTATTTCTATCTAACAGAACCCACATTTATTTTTATCGGTATCGCACTTAATTATACACAAAAGTCGACAAATTCTTATCAACGTATTATATTTGCCAAAAAAAGACCACTTAGGATTAAATGAAAAATAGAAAAGGAAACATTAAGCCAATTTTTATAGGCTAGCTTCCGTATAATTAAGCATGAATAAAACATTAGCCCGACTCTGTATCCTTTACACAAAAAGTATTAATCGAATTCTCGCGCACATCGTTAAAAATGAATGTCTTAAAAATTCATCTGACGTATTATTTACTTAACACGAGCAACTCTGCAATTATCCACGCAACAAAATTTCAAGTTGATATTCTTCGCATCATTTCCAACGTCATCATTAATCAAAAAGAGATAACATGACAGAGTGGGGGGGAAAAAAGGAATCTCCGCACATTTATGTGCGGTGGTTTCTTTTTCAACGAAGGAAACTATCGTTCTTGATTAGGCTTTCTGCAATGGAGCGCGAATCGATATTTTACACGAATAATGAGATGTGCCGAGCGATGTTCGTTAACGTGCTCTTTTGTGACGACAAGGAGAGGTCTTTGTCTCTTTTTAAGAGAAACATGTTTTATACGTTGTCTGTAGTTTGGGCAGAAAGAAGACAATTAGGAAACAAGTTGCATGAGAGCTGGAAGGCTTTGTTCTTAAGTGTAATGAGCAACTTTTGAATCTAAGGTAGATATCCTTGGCTTAGTTGTTAAAGAAACTTGGAGGACATAAATTTTTGTGTTTCAGGATACTTTGCATTTTTTTAAAAAAATGGATAAACTCAAATTTTGTGATGGGTTGTTCCATTTTGTTTATAATGTAGAATGTATGGAAGAAAAAAATGCAACTGTTCGGGTTACACGAGGGAATCTGGACAGTGGAATTGTATATAGAATTTTATAAGCAACCAGAGAAAAATGGGATTCTATTATTTGTATTTAGAAGTATTTTGTTATAATTTTATACAATATATTCAATGGTTGTAAATATAATATAATGTATAGTTTTTAAATTAAAATATCTCTGAAAATTTTCCCGAAATTGAAGCAAGCATAAGCTTCAGTTCTTCAAAAATGGTCGATAAAGCATAGATTTGATACGAATGGATATAAAGCGAGTAAACAAATAACGCATATATTCTCATAATACCGAAATAAGGGGGAATAAATAACTTTTTAATCCCATGAATTAAATCACATTAGTTTAAATAATCAAAAATGTATTAAAAACCAATGGTATTTTTTCACGCAACATTTATGTCGAAATCTTCTCCTTCAATTAAGATTTGAACAATTAATTTCATTAAAATCTCTAAAATAAGTTTCTTGGGACGATATCTTCTATTAAACTACAAAGAAGAATGAAACAAAAATAAATTACCTCCCTACATATTTGTTTCAAATTTTTGAAGTTAAAAATTTAGTTTTATTTTTATCGAATAAAAACTTTTCACTTTCTTTTTAAAAAGTTATATTACTTTCAGTTAAGAAAATGATGATATAGTTGAATACAAGCGATTTAAACACGCAGATGACTATCTGTTAAAACGTAAACAATCCAATAATTTATTATTGCATTTTTAGATCTTATAAATACTCATTTTTAATTATGTTATATTTTATTACACATTATAACCTTTTAAAGTTTTCACATTTTCTCACCCAGAAAAAAAAAATTCTCTAAGATCATAAGATGAGGGAAAATAAAAGTCAACCCTCGAGACTTTATCTCCCACACCATTAAATATTCCTAAAATACTATCCTTAGTATGTCTCACTTTATTCTTCTTTATATTAAAAAAAAATTAATCAAATTCTGGGACGATAAGTAGAAAAAACGAGCGAAAGGCTTAAAAATTCATCCGCCACATTATTTACGTAATACGAGCAGCCCCTGCAATTATCCACGCAACAAAATTTCAACTTGACATTCTTTGATAAGCATCATTTCCCCATCATCATTAATCAAAAGAAGATAACATGACAGAAAGGGAAAAAAAAAAGAAATCTCTGCGCTCTGCTGTGCGGTGGTTTCTTTTTCAACGAGGGAAACTATCGCTCTTGATTAGCCGTTCTGCAATGGAGTGCGAATCAATATTTTACACAAATAATGAGATGGGCAGAGAGATGTTCATTAAAGGGTTCTTTTGTAAAAACAAGGGGAGGTCTTTGTTTCTTGTTAAGGGAGATATGTTTCATGCATTATCTGTAGTTTGTGCAGGAAGAAGGTAATTAGGAAACAGTCATAAGAGAAAAGAGCACCTTCTTTACGTAATACTTCGAATTTTAAATGAGTATTAGCAGGTTCGATAGTTAAAGTACTATTCCAATTAATTTATGTAACATTGTATGGAGTTCTGTCACCTTCTTTAAAACACAATTTTGATCAAGATATCTATCTTTTCATTTTTGATTTCATATTAAAATTCATTATTTTATCTTTAAAAATCTGCTTGAATTTGTTTTTATCTTATTTAGATGCTGGGTTGAAGCTGTTTTAACATTACTTGACCATGAATTTCTCTGACCGGAAAGGTTCTAAATCCGACATTTTTCATTTATTGCAAAACTCAATATCTCGAAACTTTATGCATAAAAAAATCTGAAATTTTATACATACATTGTTCAAATACCTATATAGGAAATAGACTATTCTTGAGCTTTTATATTGATTAGAAGTTTTTTTTTTATATTGAAACTTAACTTTTATTTAAACTTATAATGAATTTTAAGGAAAACTTCAGTATTCAGAACTCGAAATACCATAGCTTCCTACGTAAGAGCTATATTATTAAAAGAATAGCATATTCTCTATACAAGGTTATATTCTGAATTGTTCAGTTAACAAAAAGTCAATATATTTATTTTCTTTTGAGTTACTATATTTTGCGGAAAGTCTTATTTTTCGATTATATTTGTATAAAATGCCCTTTTGACAGTAAAAATATATATTAACAAAACTTTTCTTGAGTGTTATTCTAACTGTGAAGCCCCCATGAGGTCATAAAATATGCATTTATAGGTGAAAATTACGTTAATTAAAAAAAAAAAAAAAGGTTTCTTTGTAGGTGCACTGTTACCTTCATAAGAGTTTTAAAAGAAAGACGCATTTGCAAAATAACTGTTTGGCATTGCCCAGTATTAATAAGTTACCATTTGCTAATATATTTCATAAATTATAATCTTAATTTATAAGAGTTGTGGTTTAGAAGTTACGTGATGTCTTGGTTTGTTGGATTATTTTTGAGTTAAAAGTTGAGATGAAAATAAGTCGACAACTATTGATGACGTACCATAGTAAGGTGATAAGGATGACACATTAATTGATATGCTTTCCACGAAATTTTTGCGTTAAATTTTTTGAAGACAGATGGGCTTAACGATTAGCAATTTCCATTATTCAGCTTGATAATGTCTTCTGGTATCGAGTCCAGCGTCCTTACTATTATGTTGTTTTGAAGCACTTAAGATAAATATTGAAGGAAAATATGGAAACAAATGAGTAAAGCTAAGAGAAGATTTTTTTTGATGATTTATCGGTCGAAATATTACATTACAATAGAAGATGAAGGGAGAAATAGAAAACTCTCATAAAACTAGTCTGATGAAAGCCTAGAGACTAATGGAGTATAAGAGTTTCAGAAATTTTTAAATAAGATCAATTTAAAACTTCAAAGTTAGAAATAATAAGTCTTCATTGACATAGTATCATTATCTACATTATTATTACAGAAAATGTTTTCAACAATAAGTGGAGAGAGAAAGTTCAGTTTGTGCTGAAGAGTGAATTCTTGTATAGTGAATAAAATATACATTTATATATAAAATACAAAATTGACAAAAAATAAAATACGTATTTCAAATATAAATATTTCTTACTGGAATTTAAAAATGTAGATCAAAAACAACTTACGTAATGAGGATGATACTTTTAAAAGGGTGAAAGTATATAATTGAATTAAAATTCGAATACCTGTGAAATTTATTTGTTACACATTTACTATATCATAATATTCTCTTTCTTTATAAAAGAAATAAATTTTCGTCGTAGTTAAATATTGGTTAGTATACAATTTAAGATTGCATTAAGGTTTCAAAGGGTAAAACCAGTACAAATTTATTACATGAATGAAAATAAAATTATATATGATTGAAATATTTAGAATGTGCTAAATTTTAAAAATAGACATGCAGACAGAAGGTTATCGACAAGATTTAATCATTATTAAGGAATAACAGAGATACCTGAATAAATTTATTCCTTATATCAATTGATCCTTATGTATGTAATGTTCAAGTGATAATTATTATTATTGATTTGTATAGTTTTCGGAAACCGAATATTAAAGTAACCCTGAATATCGTAAAGTTTAAAGAATTATCCCTGGGTTTCGTAAAGTTTAATTATGACTAAAATAAATGAAATAGAAACTTAATTCTCAATTGTTATTCTTAAAAACTCTCTACTTATTCAGATTCCAGAGTAATACATTTCTCCCAGTGTTTCTTGCCCATTTGAAGGCCGTAATTGTAGAATTGCTATTTTCTCCATGCTGCGGGTTTCTTTAATCTATGGCTATTTAAAATCAAAAAAATCAACATGAATAGCTGTAATTTATAATATTATGTACATAAGAATCAATTAATACGCAGAATAAAAAAAATGATACATGTAACTATAAAATTTCTGAATAATAATTAAAACTTAACGATAAAGCTCGGATATTTTTGAATAATAATTAAAGCTTAGCGATACCTTTATGTGTCAAGCTAGGCGATTTGTAATGACTTATGAATGTATTTTATTTTAAAGTAGAATTAAATTCATAGCTATCGTAAAAAGTTTAATAAATTTTGAATTTAATAGCTCTTGTGATTTATTTTATGACTGCGGAATTATTTACGAATTAATACTTTGTAATATTTAATTGGATAGAGTTGACAAGACAATAAATTGTCTTTTTTTTCGGTTTTAACACGAAACAAGCCAAGAGGAGACCAACTTCCTGACAGATAATTATTTACAATAGCGTCAGAATCAGTGTAACGAATCTTTGAAAGGAAATTTCGTGAAATCTTTCGATGAAACAAAATGAAAGTAATGAGAAAAATTTAAAAAGCCTTCAACCCAAAGCGATTGATGTATTATCTTTTCAAATGAAAATAAAAATTCTGAGGAAAGGATCGAATGAATGCAGCAAAATTTTAAAACAATCGCGAAGCTACCATTTTTTCCACGTGTTCCTTTCTCTATCTGTCTATTTATCACTCGTATTATATTAATAGCTGTCGTTTACAACATTGTGTATATAAGAATTAATTAACGAGCGGAATAAATTTTATTCCGATACATCGGTAATTTCTTAGTAATAATTAAACCTGAATAATTCGATATAAAAACCAACGTTTTTAAAAACAACGTTTTTATATGGTGGCAAAGTTTATTAGAGAAAATTATTGAAATATTAGTTAAAACTGTTAGTTATTTTTAACTTTAAAATTTACTTAAAAAGAGACATTTGTGAGCGTATTAAAAAATTCATAATACTCATAAAATAAAAACATGCATTCGGAAGTTTGTAAGTCATTCTATTAAAAAAAAAATGGGAACCAGAATTCAGAAAAAATTATTGTGATAAGACATGGTGCCAAATATTGGAAACTTTCTTTCTTGCGAATGATTACTGACTAAAAGTCAGCAACCCTTACTATCTCGGAGATAGTAAAGGGGAGATAATATCTCCCCTTTGTGAGTACAAAAGGTTTACGATACCTCATGCGGCGTGGGGAGTGTCCGGTGTTCCCAGAGGGGAAAAGAAATTTTTTCCTCTATCCTAAAAGCGCCGAGAGGAAAGAATATTTTGACTTATTAAAACTATTGAAATATGAGTTAAAAGTCGCAAGAGTCTAAATATTGCATTGTTAGGCGAGTACGAACGATTCCCAAAATTTCAAAGCTCTAGCTTGATGGGAAGTTGGTTAAATTAAGGATCGAAAATTTGATGACACACACACACACACCAAGTGAAATTCAGAAAAACGTTTTAATAAAAATATGCCTACGTACACCATTGATCAATTAAACGTAATTTTATTCAAAATTGCAGCAATGTGGTGAGAACTCAGGTGCAATCAGAATTCGTAGAGGAGTAATTGACTTGTGTTTATGATTTCGGTGATGATTATTATACTGCTGTTTGTAGAAAATGCAACACCATGAAAGAATCATCAGAATCAAATGAAATTTAATGCAGAAACGACTTGTACTGATACAAATAAATGATGAAATTTTCAAAACAAAAGAAACAAATTAAGCGTCCGAAATCAGTATTTGGTGCAGCCACCATGCGCTGCAATAAGTGCTGCTATACGACGTGGCATGGAGTCAAACAGATGTTGAATATCTGCTTGAGGAAGAGAATTCCATATCGCTTGTATGCGCAACCAAAGTTCGTCTTTGGAAACTGCAGGACGCGGATCACGAGCGAGACGCCGACCAACCATATCCCACACGTGCTCAATAGGCGACATATCCGGTGAATAAGCAGGCCAAGGAAGAAGTTGCATGCGTTGTGCTGAACAGAAGTCTCGAACAGTCCGCGCAACATGTGGGCGTGCATTATCCTGCTGAAAGATAGCTCCAGGGATGCCTTGAAGGAAAGGAACGACTTCGGGCTGTAGCACTTCACGGACGTACCTGTTGCTATTGAGATTACCCTCAATTCGTATCAAATTGGATCGTCCATGATACGAAATCGCACCCCAGACCATAACTCCGGGTGTTCGACCACTATGTCGTTCAATAATACACTCAGGAAGGCAGCGTTGACCGGCATAACGTCTAACACGAACACGGCCATCATGGGTCCACAAATTGAAGCGTGATTCATCTGAAAAGACAACTTGGTGCCAATCAGCTCGCCTGTCTCTGTGCTCAAGAGCCCACTGCCGACGCAGCCGTCGATGATTCGCCGTGAGGGGAATCCTGTATAAAGGCACCCTTGCACGCAATCCACGGCGCAGCAGACGACGACGAATTGACGAAGCCGACAATTGTACACCTGTAGCAGTAGACCAACGTGCTGCCAGCTGCCTGGAGGAAGCTGTGCGATCATTCACCGCCATGCGGAGCAGGTGTCGATCATCGCGCTCTGACGTCACCTTCTGTCGTCCAGTGCCTGTTTTTCGAGTTGTTCGGTGCTCGTCGGTCCACTGCTTCCAAACTCGCATCACTGTGGAACTGTCCGCTGCATACGAGCTGCTATTGCGCGATAGGAAAATCCTCCTTCTCGAAGGCCGATTATCCTCCCTCGTTCAAACTCCGTAAGTTGCTTGAATTTCTTATTCTTCCGTCGTGGAGGCATACTCAGGTCTCACTAAACGTTTGCCACTAACAAATAATCATAGACTTTTTTCAACGTCCCGCTACAGCACTTTATTTATACGCTTTCAGCATCAATTCAGAGGGCGCTGCGCGCGCCGCGCACGTGCGATGGCTCTGAAACTTTATTAATTTGCATAATATCCTATAATTGACATTTGCTGCGAATTTCATTTGATTCTGATGATTCCTTCATGGTGTTGCATTTTCTACAAACAGCAGTTTAAGTATAATGAAAGAAAATAAAAATATCCACTTGATAAAACAAAAATACCTCTATTAAGTGGTTCTTAAATATGCCATTTAAGAGAACTGAGTCTCAGTAATTGGTACTGTTTTTTTTTTTTATTTATACTGTGTTTCTTGAATGAAATTTTATAGTAAAACACGAGTACTTCTTGCTCATTCATTCCGGTAACTGGAATATTAAAATGCTTCAAGATTTGTGGGTTTTTTTCTCTGTCTTACTTAGAGGGTGCCTCACTGAATCTGTTGATGTATTATTTATGAGAATTAGATAAACAGAACGTGTTCTAAAATTGAATTTTAAAATTAGACAGAAACAAACCACGCCTGTAGAGCAAAACATTTGTAATGATTTCCTTAAAATGTGTTTTTTAACGATTGGATTGGATTGGTTTTATTAATGTCACACTAGAAACAACACGAGAGCTAATGGTGACGAATTTGGTAACTTTGAACCTCAGTTAGGTGACGAGGACGACACCTGAGATGACACCTCCCTCTCCTAACTTCCACATCACGCTGAAAGGAGGACTATGGGCCTCGACAGCTTTAACGTGCATCAGTCCCGGTTGCACTATTGATTAGGGGTGATTAGTGACAAGGCTCAAACCCACAACTCGATGTAAACCGATTTTTCGAGTCTGAAATCATGACCACAAGGCGGAGCTGCGGCATCCTAGTGGTCATGGTTTCGGATTCGTGACCGGCGGTTGTCGTTCAGTCGCGGGTTCGATCTTGGCCGCCAAAGATCCGCCGTGTAGCCGGGGCTAATGCACGTTCAATCTGTTCGGGGCCCAAAGATCTCCCGTTGGCGTGGTGTGGATGTTAGGAGAGGGGGTGCCAGCTCAGGTGTCGTTCAGCCCCGGTTAAACGGTGGGTCTTTAGTAATAGTGATATCAACGATCGTACCCATGACTCGACGCTTTAAGTACACTTTCTAAAAAATAAAATTTTTATGCCATAGTATTGATATTTTCCACATTATGAAATGACGTTATTTTCTATATAGTGAGCACAATTTTTTTCGATAAGTACTCAAACATTTTGAGTATAAGATAATATTTCTATAAAAAAAATGTGAAAAATTTGAATTATAAAAATAAAATTTAAAGTTTTTTAAATTGGATTCCATTTGTGAAAACATAATTGTGTTCAGTATATAGAATGTATTGTTTTTACAAGTACTCAGCAATTTTTTAAAATTTTAAAAACTGTGGAATTGAATGGAAGATATACCTATAGGCAAGTACACAAATCATAAATGTATTTGGAACTATAGATTATTGTTTGTGCATACATGATTTCTTAATTAATGTTTTAACATTGAGATATGTGTATAAGTATACACATATCTCAATGTTAAAACATTACTTCCATTGCTTTTCGTTTAAAAAAGCGAAACAATTGGCATAAATATGTTAATTTTTCCTTGTACAAGGCCTCTAGGTAACCTTAAATCATCATTAATGCTTAATTTATATATAAAAAAAAAGCTGTTTAAGAATTAGCAACATTTATTCTAAACAGCCCAATGGACTACGACTGACTTGATTCGGGTACATTTGAAGTAATGTCTAATTTGAAATAATTGAAATTTACTGGAGACAGAGAGACTATACTTTCTCTCTGAATCACTGTCGCAGACGGAGACATTAAACGGAGCTAACTTCCACACCTCGGCTTTTGTGGATTTTATAGTTTAGCACCATTTACGAAACAGCACCATTCATTAACCTGAAAAATGATTGTTGGCTAATTAATTAATTATTTAAATACTCGTCCCACAGAAATAATCTCTGGAATATACTCAAGATAGACCTACAACACAATATTGCTTATAAAAAGCTTTAGGAACATGCAGTAACTAATAAAAAAGTATTCAGAACATTCTTACAGATGATGAAATATTTGATACCTATTAAATTAAAAGAATATTTAAAAGGAGATAATAGCCTTTGTAGCCTTATATCACATCAAACCAACCAATCAATCAATAAAAAAGAAGAAGAAATAGAAAAGGAAAAAAACAGCTTTAGTTTACAGCACAGCAAATGTTTTTTATCTTCCCATTTTGACTCCCACTTTAAACATTCCATATTACAATTCATATATGAATCCATTTAAAATAAAGTATTCCTAGATATTTCAAACATAGCAGTATTACAATTTATCTTTTCTCGTTAAAACACTGAATATTATTGCACATGAATACTTCAACGCTTACAAATCGTCAAATCCAATAGCGCAAACGAATTTACATTTTATCCAATCGGAAACTAGGAAGTCACTGAACCGAAATTTGATTTGTTGAGTAATGAACCATAAAACCATGTCATCTTTCGGTCGTTAACGGTATGTGCTTGATTAAGAATTAAATTATGTCCGTGTATTTTGTCAGGAAATACGATTACAGAATAAAATTTTATGCATTTTATATTACAGCCTTTTTAAATTTAGTAAAAGTAAAATAATATTTTCCTTTAAATATAAAAGGATTTTATCGTTTTGCTGAAAAATTAAGTTTGAATACATTTATTTTTAAGTGCAATTCTTGGTTTATGGAATAATCGTACGGTAAGTATGTCTGAAATGAAAAAGTCAGAAGCCTTTTACGACAACTCCTTACTTCGCATTGTATAGATATGGTAATGTTGAGGTTTTTCATTTTCATTTTTATTTGTTTGCATGAATTTAAAAAAAATGTCAAAAACCCGGAAGCCGGTTTAATAGCTTCATACCCATATGGGGTGAGCTTGGTTTCCCAGGAGAGGGAAAAAACATTGGGTGTGCGTGTGTGTGAAATGCGATATCAAATTTGGTTAAAATATTCTAAAGCAAAAAAGTTTTTTTACGTAATAAGAAAACAATTTTTATTATAAAATAGCTTAGCTTTTAAAATGCTAAGAGTAATACTTAAATCTTAAGCTAAAATTTTCATTTTTGCTTTTCCTTTTATATCTATGTAATATTTATTCCTAGGTTCTTAAAAATTGACGAATCAAATAATATTTTTGCAAGCCAAAAAGCTTTACTTTCCCCTTTAGAGATTTCTTTATTCGAACATTTATCTGTGTAAGGATATGGATTATTAACCATTAAGATTAAAAATATATATTACTGTATAGGGATATAATGGGAATTCTTGAACTAATTAATTGTTTATTAACGTCGCATTAGAAGCTACACGACGACCATTGTCAACAGACGTGATAATTTTGAGTGCCGGTTATATGATGAGGATGATACCAGAGCGGATCTCTTTATCTCCAAACTTCTACACCACACCAACAGGGGACTTGAAGCCTAGGAATATTTGACGTGCATCAGTTCCACTTCCCCGCGGTTCTTAAGTAGCACCAGGACTCGGACTGATGACTCGACGGAAATAACACTGACCGCGAGTTCGTGACCAGCACCACTAGGCTACAGAGGCAACAAATTTGATGAGGAAAGAAGTTATCATAAGCAGAAATGTACAACTATCATTATTTGAGATGCGGCATAAAATTAGTTACGAAAGTAGTATTTTTTAAAACACGAAACCAAAACCTGTTAGCTAAAATACCGAGTAAATATACACTAGAATCCCTTAAATGTTCCCCTCAGAAAAATTGAATGACAAAGGAAAGAAGAAGAAAAAATATGTTACAGTAATTGTTATTAAGGCAGTATGACCTTTACAAGTTGCGCACGCACCCACCCAAACACATCTTCCACCCACCCATATATATTATATATAATTTGTTCTTTATATTTTGATTTTTATTCAATTATTTACTCATTTCTAGAAATGTTTTCCTCCCTTATTAGCTAACCAGGGGTCTATTGTTTAAGTTGGATCACTTTTGACGTACCAGATCCCTTTTCAATTTTTTATTGTTTGCTTCAATTTTAACTACATGTAACTCATATAATAATATTCAATTCAATAATGTATCGTTTGCTTTACTTTTAAATACATTTAGTTCAAATATATTTAATTTAATAATTTATCGTTTCCCTTAATTTTAATATCGGAAAAGTTTACTATTGTCCATTTCTCAATATTTCATCGTTTACTTTAATTCTTACATTTAATTGCATAATGCAATAATAATTGTAATATATATATATATATATATGTGTGTGTGTGTGTGTGTGTGTGTGTGTATCAGAATAAGTACCATTTACTTTGCTAACTTCTCTAGTAATGACGTCGTCGGACGACGAGTAGCGAAATCGTGAGGACTTCGAGGCCAAATTGAATTAAATTTGAGTCTAAAGCCATTTCCTCACATGGCGGTCATCGCCCAACTTGAGCTTCCTATTCGCAGACCTCCGGCTATTAAGCAAAAGGAGAAAAGTTTGGGAAACTTCCTGGGCAAAATTCTTAATTATATTGCTTCGAAGAATATATTTAAGAGCCTTTAAACTACACAACATGTATGTGTGTGCCTCTAAATTTATATATCCGAGTAATTTAAATGCAGCCAGTATTCATAGAAGAACTTCACATCCATTGCGCATGTTTTATATAAAATTTATAAACAGAATAAAAATTATTCGTTCTATTATTGCTGATTAATAAAACTTGAAATAGAATATTATATGCCAATTAGTACAAAGCATTTTAATTCCATAACATAACATATAATTATAAACAAATGTACACATTTTCGAATGCTTTTGAGTGAAATAATGTGTTCATTAATTAATAAAAGTCTCTCTCATATATAATCTCATAACAAGAATTTCTATATAATAGATTTAAATTTAATTATAAAGAGCTATGAATTAGTACAATAAATCTTTTTAAAGAAAACGATTAATCAGATATATAGATAAGGTTTTTTTTTCTTAAACAAGCGCCATTTAGGGTCTGCATGTTATGTATAAAACATGGATTTGAGGTAGATAAAACTTTTATAAATATCTTAAAGTTTCAAGATTTTTATAAAGTGCATAAATTATGCATATTTGATTTTTAATGGATTATTGGATTTGGCTTAAATGGATTTTGATTCATTTGGTTTATTTTTTCTTTCATTTCTTTGATTTAAATACTCTTTGAATATGGCTTTTGATTGTAATTGATTTTTTACCATTTTGATATAAAGTAATACTGAGGATGATGGGTTGGATCATCTTCACATAATAATAGTATAAACCACCTATTCCTCAAGCTTGAGACAGCATTTTAAATTGCTTTATCTTTCGTTTTGACATTACTGTCCTATTTTTTTTTCCTTTCTTGATATCATTTTCATGGATTTTAGTGTCATTATGACCATTGTAGTAACCGAATAATTTTATAATACCGTTTTTGGTTTTACATTTTAAAAATAATTTAATTTTTGTTTTGCTATAGTCGGGTAATTTCCTACTAGTTTATATTCATGTTTATTAAGTATTATTGTATATAATCGGTTTCATATTATACTTATAAAGCAATTTAAATTACTTCAATCCCTTTTTGACTTTTTGTCTACTTTAATTTTCAACTTAATTTCTCCGTTTGATTTTTATTGTATTGCTTTTATTGAATTATGCTATGTGTGTTTCAAAAGCTTATATATTTTAACTTGCTCATTTTAATAGTTTTAGGTTTGAAATAGGTTAGAGTATTTATTTATTTTTGCTATAGTTTTGTAATTTATTATTAGCTTACATACATGTTTGTTTAGTATTTCTATTGAACATTATGAATTAATTTTTACACACACACACACACACACACACACACACACAGATAATTCAGTAAAATAACTCTTGTAAAATCAATGTAACATATAAAAATCCAGTAAGTAAATGAAAACTTATAACAGAGAACCCAGTGAAAGAAAAAGCAAAAATTTAGAACAATGGAAATAACATAATTATTAATGTTCCACAAGTTTGGAATTAGTTGTGTGTTTAAAACATTATTACACTAATCAAACTATCACACTTCAGTGAACTAAATTATAATAAAATTATAATATATATAATTTATTGGTGTTCATCTCATCATAAAAATATATGTAACGCATACAGGTACGAGTATATACCTCCACCATTACTGTATTCAGAGAAGAAATTGCCCTTTTATCTACATTATTTATTTCTAAATAATAATTTAAATTATTTTGTTTATAACTGAACTAAAGAACAGACTTCAGCAGACACTTCTATTTTACTCATTTTATAATATTATAGTTTAAGTTACAAAGAGAAAAATGGTTTAAAGAGGAAATGCTTACAATGTACTTATGCAATTGTCGACGAGGCAGATTGATTATCTTCTTTTCATTATAAATGCTTTAAGAAATGAACAAGCTTCCGGTTTAACGATGCAAAAAAGTGAAGAAGATTTGGAGTGTTTCGAATGTAATAAATTCTTTTTCAGAAATTCAGATGAAAGGATAACACTCAAATCTATAGAAACCATTCGTGAATAGAAAAATCTTGAAAATATAGTTTTATTACTTAAGCAGTTTTTTGCTTCCTTTATTCGTTCAATTATTCCTTTGAAATGAATAAAAAAATATATTTAAAAAAAAGAACCAAGTAATAATGATATTCATGATCAAACATATATACATATACGTAATACATTTGAAAATAAATAATATGAGAAACAAAGCGATTTCAGAATTCAAATTTAAAATTTCGATATTGTGATATTTTATTTTCAGTTTTTGTGTTGGTTTGGTAGATTTTATTAACGTCCAACTGGAATGAATACAGGGCTATTGGCGACGAACCTCGTAATTTTGAACCTCGCTCAAGGGACAAGGACGACACCTGAACTAGCACCACCCTCTTCTAACTTCCACAACACACCTTCGGGAGGAGTTTGGACCTCGAAAAATTTAACGTGCATCAGCTTCGGCTACACGGTGGGGCTTTAGTAGCATCAAGGCTTGAACCTACGACTCGACGAAAGCCACCGGTCCGCAGCCGTGACCATTAAGCTACTTAGGCCACCTAGTTTTACAAGCAATCAACTAAAAAAAAAAAAATGTGAAGAAAAATTCTCGTGTCTTCCGTGTATTATTAATAAAGAAAGTAAGATAGAGTGTTTTTATGGGGTGATAAAAATTATTCAATATTTCCCAATACATATAAATATGTTATTTAATTATATATGAAAACTTATATAACATATAATAATCATATATAAGATAATCCTTCATAAACACTTTTTACAAGATTTATAGAATGAGAAAATGTATCTTAATTAATCCTTATTTCAAATAAAATGGTTTCACATGCTGAATCGAAACAAAATGCAAAACTTCTAGCTTATGTATTTGAAATCATATGCAAAACTAACATAAAATATTATAAAATAGAATTTGGAAATATAAAGTTTTTATTCTGCTCCATTGCAATATTTGTTTCTTAAAAAAATTGTGAAATCTACGATACATTACATAGAATTCAAAAAAAGAACAGATAATATAAAATTAGAATCATTTTGAAAATGGCGTACAAGAAAGGTGGAAATAGGCTAAGAAACTTGGCTGTATAGAATTTAGATTGGCTCAATATCAGGTCAGAGAGCAAAAAAAGTTACACCAATTGACTGCTTATTAATGTTGCCCTTAGAAGCAACACGAGAGCTGTTTTGAGCTCTAGTCATTTAATGAGGACGACATCCAAACCCTGATAGCTCCCTTTCCAAACTTCCGCTCCTCTTCAACGAGAGTATTTAGGATCTCGACTCGTTTAACGTGTATGAGCTACGCTACACGGCGCATCAAGGCTCTCACCAATGACTGGACAAAATCAACGCCGGCTGCGAGTCCGAGACCAAGACCACAAAACTGCCACTGCCAAAATTAAATTAAAGAGCCAATCAGATTGAGTAAAGAATAATTAGTGACGAATAATTTGATACTTAAGCTCTGAATTCACGTTTATTTAAACGAGTATGTTGTTCTTCTGTTCTTCTTCGCAACTGATATAAATTTTCAAGATCAGTAGGATTATAAGAACATCAATGTTGAATGTATTGGAAAAAAGTTTTTAATAAAATATAATTAACATAGATGTCATCTTCAATGCCTGTGTATACCGCATTCCTACACGGCCTTTCGAAAATAAAGAATCCTGAAATATTTCGAATTCAAATATCGCACTTGTTGGAAAGGACTTTTTTACATTTATTGATACCTCAAAATAAATTCCGTCAAAAAAAATTTAGATTGCTATTATACTAATTTTTGATAAGGATTCTACATGGATTATTCCATAATGAATTTCTTTCGATGAATTTTTTTCCAAAATGAATTTCTTTCGAAGAATTTTTTTTCAATATCTTTTCAAAATTAATTTTTTTGATGACTGTTTTTGAATTTCTTTTCAAGATTAATTTTTTCAATGCAGTGTTTTGAATTTCGTATCAAAATGAATTTCTTTCGATGAATTTTTTTTTGAATTTCTTTTCAAAATGAATTTCTTTCTATTAATTGTTTGAATTTTTTTTCATAATGAATTTCTTTTTCAGCATAAAAATAGTTTTTCGATGAAATTTACGCATGTTAAGCAAACAGATCTGCGTAACTAATAATATTATTATTTTTATATATAATCGATTTAAAGAAGATTATTTTTGCTTCAATTTGATTATTTTTGAAAAACTGTTTAACTCTTGAATGATCGCTAAAGAATCAATGCCTCATTGAAGGATCAGACAAAACGAAGTCAGAACATTAAAAAATGAAAATTATTCAAACACATGCTTTTAGTATGAAAACAGAAAGCCTGAATAACATTTATATAGTTAATCGATGTTAATATTCTTCTAGATATATTATTGGATACTTATTAATAAAACAAACGTGATTAAATAGCTCCACTTCCTTACTTAGTAAATAAAGCAAGCTAACAAATTTTCATTTTTATCAACAGTATTCAAAGTAATACCTAATAACTTCTTTGTTTGGAAAGGATTAACGATTTTCTCATTGCTTTCTCACAAAACAATTATGTTTTAACAGACGTTTAGTATTCAAAAGTACAACATCTTGATATCTTGTACGGCCCGCATACAAAACAGTACATTGACGTAAGACTACAAAACACCACCTGTGAAAAGTACTTCCAGTTCTCTTGGTCTCGCGAAAAGTTTCTAATTTAGTTTTACGTGATATCTCTCCAAACATTGAATATATAAATAAAAAAAACTACATTAAAATTATTAGGAACGGGGATATTTATATTCCAAATATCGGATAGCCTTGGCTCGTGTTGTTCTTCGATGCAAAAATAACTCGTAAAATCGTTTGCGTTTTCAAAGGATCGCATGATGGGAAGAACGTGTTGCCAATACCAAGTTGCTAATTTCGCTATTTCAAAGGAAGTTCAATTACGTCACTGAATAAGAGGTTTTTGTTTGTTTGGTGAGTTATTTTACACGGTTACGGATTCGCACGATAATCAAAAGTTTTGTCCGGTTTGCGTGCTCTTCCCAGTTTTCCTGTTTTCCTCTTTTTTACTGGATCAATCCGGCACGAATCGATCTGCTGGAAATGCAGCGAAGATGTTTTAGATGTCGCTTACGTTATGGGGTTTTGGCATGCGAAATCCGGGTGTTAAATTTGCATACTTTTAAGGGTTTTGTCGAAATGCTGAATTTGCAAATGGTGGGTATGGATGTGGCTGGTAATGCTCGGTATGGGATGCTTTTTAAAAAAGATGAATATAAATTTAGTTGTTAAGCTGGAGGCAATTTAGGAAAAATTATGGCGGTGCTTTGCAGAGAACCTCTTAAAGATATAATGTACACATTCGAAATCTGCTTTTTATAATGTGGAAAGTATTCAAATTTTAGAACTTATTCTTTTTGTTATGAATAACGATCGATGTTTACCGTGAGGTTTGAAACACTATTTATGAAGTACATTTATTAAAATAGCTCTTTCTTTTTAAGGCAATAAATTCAAAATATTTCCCATTAAATCATGTAAATATGAAATTAATTGTCAAAATAATGTGAATATATATATATACACCCCCCACATATATATTCATATAAAATATATATGTATATGTACCCCATATATATATGTGTGTGTATGTATATGTGTATATATATATATATATATTCATATAGCTTTGATACTTTGATCGTTTTCACTTAACATTTATTGTTCTAGAGTTTCACAACAGTTTTTGGTCAACGGATCTCAGTTAAATGATCGTAGTTGATACCTTCTTGTCCTGACTTCCACATTACTCCTCCGGTGCATTTTAAATCTGAGTGTAACTAAACAGGCTTAGGTTTCATCATTTAGCGCAATGGTAGAAATGGGTTTCGTGCCCTTATATGTGTAGCTTGATACACACGTAGCCTTTCATGAAATTAATGAACACGCTACTGTCCTCCTTTCGAACTCTTTTGTTGTATATTAATGAATAAATGAAAGCCGATCGTTGACTACTAATAATGAATTTACGAATTTCTATTTGTAATTAGACGAAGGCAAGAAACACTCGAGCTTGTAAGGTTCTTACATAATTTTCATATCCCAACACGTGAAAAATGTGATGCCCTATTCATGGAGTAAGGTATCGTGAATGAAAGTCTTGCTAATTTCGGAAAGAAAGCAGTCAATATATTCATGGCTCGTACATTTAATTATTGTGTTTTAAATTCTTAATATTATCCTATGAATGAGCCATTGCGATTTAAAAATGTCCAGTCTGTAATTTAAATATGCAGAAAACATATCTTTAATTTAATTTCATTATTTTTAAGAATAACCAAAACTCTCTCTATGTTTATCATGAATATGGCGCAGATATCTTCACGTGTTTTCTCCTAAAGTTAATGTAATAAAATTAATCTTCGATTAATTTATCGGATCCGAGTCAGTACTAAGACTTATAAGCTGTATCCGACTTCATGTCCGCCCCCATTTGATACTTCACGGTAAACATCAAGTTATATAATCCTTTTCTTTTTTTCGTTAGCACACGTCTAATCCCGTGCTCCATACCTTACGATCTTCTCTCTATTACCTAATAATTAGACTTCTTCGCAGCTTACAAGCACTATCCGATCAATATTTTTCGCTAAACTTAAATATATCTACTTAAATATATGTAAGACACAGTTCATTTACAAACAGAGGTTCACAAATTAAACAACTTCATAGCCATTCCTCAAGGGTTTATCGGAAAGGAAATATGCGAGATAACCCTTTACATATCTTCGCTTAGTATATTTTAAGAACCATTACTTTCACATAATGTAAACCAGAGGCAATACCAGAGCTATTGGCAACGGGCCTCGTAATTTTGAATCTCGATCAAGTGACGAGAACGACACCCGAGATTGCGCCTTCCACTCTAAACTTCCACACCACATCTTCGGAAGGATTTAAAGCCTCAACAGATATAAAGGGTATCAGTTCCGCAACACGGAGGGTCTTTAATAGCATCAGGACTCGAACCCACGACTCAACGAAAACAACGCCAAACGCGCGATTGCGATCATGATTACTAAGCTACCGTGGCCAATGAAAATAGAAAAAAGTTTTTCTTATATTCTGTATATATATCTCTGTGATAATTTACAGTGATTAAAAATTACTTCAACTACGACTGTGGAAAAAGAAGAAGGTTGTTAAACACGTTCCCATTATTTAAATGCCACCTGTCAACCATCTTCGAAACAAATCACCTATAAAAATTCTAAATATCAGAATTACCGATTTAGCAGTTATCAATACTAATAGAATGATTCCTACTCTCTTCTCTAAAGCTATCTAGCGGCCACAATATTGCAGCAAATAACGTCACTAAAATGTTATATATGAAAACCAGGTGGCGTGGTTTTGTAAAGAGCTTTGAATGTTTGTGACGTTCTCCACCGCAATATTCCGACACCGAATAACGGCTCCTCTTTCCTAGGAAACCATAGCCTAAGACCTTTACCGACGATGTGAAGTCAGGGGCTTTCTCGACTTGGTCGGTACGTATACAAGATGCTTCTAGTTTCTTTAAATCACAAGACCTAACGTTGCACAAATAAGACTACTCGAAAGCAAGTATTGTGGAGTTATTTAATGAAAATTCAATATTAATTGATAAAAATTTAATACTACCATTTTAAATTTCTATCAGAACAAAAATGCTTTAAAATAAGCTTTTTATTCTTTATTGCTGTGTTGAGAATAGTCTTTTTTGATGTGAAGTAGGTAAAAATAATTGTCAGTTAGTAATGATCGAGGAAAATTCTAATTTACATAAAAAATTAAAAAAAAAATGTTCTGATTAGATCAGTGACATTTTTTTTAAAAAACACCACAGATAGAAAAATAATAATAATTTAAATATCTTAAAATCTAAGAAAAAAAATATCTACAAAAACAAAGTCAACACTAAAGCTTTTTGAGGCTTCATAAATACTTCACGAAGAAAATGCTTTCCCCGCTCAGTTTTCCTATTTCGAAGAAAAAGTCAAAAAATATTAAATATCAGCTTACAACTATTTTTTTAAAAAAAGAAAAGGTCAACATTTCAGTTCAGTGAAGGATGAATTTATACGTATTTTTTATATACAGTATATTGAATTGTTTCAAATTTGTATACGAACCCTCGTTTGGAATTTCTTTTTTCGGTCTGGCAACAAGTAGAGCTTTATGTAAGGGTCAGATGTGCCTGAGAAATCCTTTGCGGGCAAATCCCGAGCTTGTAGTATCTGAAAAAATAAATTCAATCAATTACAAATCTTTTTTTTTATCTCATTACATTAAAAAATCCATTAATAAATAATAATATATTTATATTCCCCTCATAAAAAAAGCAAATAGTACGCAAATTATTTTAGCTTGATAAAAATGCACGACTAGTTATTGACAATTATCAAAGTCAGCAAATAATTGCCATTACTGCACATGATCTTATTTTAATTTACATCAGAATCTATCATGTAATGTCTAAGTTTTCGGGCACGTCTTTTAAAGTAATTAATTTGATTTTTTTAATATAACTATTATTTCCTCGTGAAGCAGCAAACAACGCAACTCAAAATCTAAAGAGTCAGATTTCTTTTTAATGGGTTTCGTTCTACTCACATTGTATGTCTGGGTCAAAACTTTAAGAGCCTTTTCTCCCACATTTAATAATTTATGCATATTAATTCACAAAATAATTTTTTTCTTTGCTTTTTTCACAATTCGTGAGCGAGAGGGTTAATGAAAAATAAATTTTTAATTTTAACTTTTACTGAAAAAAAAATAATAAAAATTAAAAATGAATTATTTTCTTCTTTTGTAAGTCAATATTAGTTCACTTTACAATGCTTAATTGAGCTAAAAAAAATTTACACGCATTTATTTTAGGAGATAAATTTAATAAACGTCAAATAATAATAAAATAAATTTTTCAAACTAATTATTGAATAAATTCAATTTGACTCAACGTTCCCTTTTGTTCTCAAAATTTAAGATGGAAAAACTATGTTACGCAAAGTGTGAAGTTTGAAAGAAAACCCATGCTCAAAAAACTCGTTTTTTACCGGTGTTTATATTTTTAAAATTAACTGTCATCATTGTTTCAACTTGTAAAGGTATCCTACTGCAAGAATCAATGTATTTACAGAAAGCTAATAATCCTATATATAAGAATTTTGATAAAATAAGTATATTTAATGAGAGAGAGAGAGCAAATAATAATTTTAATTTTTCAGCTTTTATTTTTAAATTTAAATATTGTCATTAGAAACAACACTTAATTTAAAGAAAGCTTAATTGTGTATTGCAGATGAATTTATTTTTATAACCAATGAAGAAAAATTAATATTATTCAATTTAATTATCATAAAGGTCTAAATATTTTGTTACTTTTTATAAAAAGGTGGGAAAAGACTTGAAAATTCGCTAGTTTTATTTAATTAAGTTTAATATTACTTTGTAGACAGCCAATTTATTTTTTAATGAAAGCTACGAAGTATATCAAAATTGAATTGTATTCAAATGCAATCATTTATTTAGAAATATTGTTTAATATAATTACTCTTTAAGGTATTATTTATTTAGAAATATTGTTTTTAAATAATACCTTAAAGAGTAATTATTAAAAAGCTACGATGTTTTATTTATTGCTGATGATAATTTAAGTGTTTCGTGTATAAGATAATGGCCATTGTGTCTCAAATAATATATAGTAAATAGTATTCATGACTTACACATGATAATCAATAGTTTAATTTACATTTGTGATTGTTTCTGTCTGTCTGTTTCTGCTCGTTTTAAAGATGCACTTAATATAGGGAATACATTTCGTTGTTTTGAAACAAAGTCAGATGACGAAGTCGACATCTTAGTTAGCACCCTATTCTCTGTACTCATATCGATGTGATGATTTTGAGACAAAAGCGTTTCCCCTTGATGATATATCACTGGTACTAACGGCAATAATTGTATGCATTTAAATGGAAGTAAACTGATTCAATTTGAATTTTCATATCATAAAATGAAAATAGGCATTTCAAAGAGCAGTAATCAAAAACGCATTTTAAAATGTAATTCAAAACGAACTAACTCATCTATCATAACGAAACCCGATCTTTGGCAAGATTTCATTTGAAGTAGTAAAAGAAATTCCAAAACATAAATAGAAACATGTTTTACAATCAGCATTTAGAGAAATACAATTTATCCGTAAAAATAGGGAACGATTATTTTTTTCGCCGCAGAAACATTCTTCTGTTTCCTGGCAAATAGCCAGTAACACTGGAGGTGATCCCTTTAAATTTTCTATAAGAGGCTTTTCGAATGTAGAAATGGAAATTTCTTGTTTGTGAACACATCATGAATATTAATTATTCTGTAAAAAAGTTATTTTTAGGACGTATTTGCTTTTATTATCTACCGCTATTATTACATATCTATTTTTTATCTGAATGTAATTATTACATTCTTTTACCTTTCCGACCTGCATGTTTTGTAATATTTATTATTCTAATGCTTACTTTGTTCTTTTCTGGTGGTGAGCGATCAGATATTTCTAGTAACATTTAATTCGTTCTTTTAAGGTATTGATATTCATTTATGCTTTGCACATTTGTTTCCTTGCCAAAAATCTGCAATTTTCTTGCGTATGCCAAATTTTATTTTTGACATAATTTTCCAAAGCGTTCCGAAATTAGAGCCTAAATTTCTTTATTCGTTATTAAAATATGGCATGAAACAATCATATTCTAAAAATAGAATGCATTAATTTATGTTCAACTTGAGGATTATAAAATTTGCTTCTTTAAATGGATTGTATATATTTATATAGATTTTTATTGCTCCTAGAAACATAAGTAAGTTCTTATTCAATTATTACATTTCCCCACACATAACAGAAAAGGAAGGAGTCTCTTTGGTTGTTTGTCATTAAATTAACATAGTATAATACTGTTACCTGATTAAAGTTTAGAATAATCAAGAATCAGTATTTAAACCAGTTTTCGCTAATAGTAACGCATCAACAAATACAAAGTAACCTTCAGAATAATCGAAAACAGGATTCAGGATAAAAAGCAACAGTATCAGAAAATATATGTGAATAAATGTATTCAAATGTGTCACATTTTATAACGTTACTCAAAAAGAAATGCTTTAAATTTCCTCAGAATGTCTTTATCATAATATTGAAATAACGTAAACATTTTCAGAGAAATAAAGTAAAATCTCTGAAAGCATTTTTCATGTTTATTTATTTTTCTATTTTCTTGTAAACATCTCAATTTTACATTTAAAATAAACAAGACAATTTCTTAAAGAAACAATAAATTATACCTGTGTATCTGATGAAAATGTAAATATACGTTTACATTTTGTTTACTGAATTACATGTTTTCCAGCTTGTGTCAGAAGTTTTCACAAACGAAAATGTATTCTTATTTATACAGTTTTTATCATCGATTTTTGAAAAGCTTTAGAAACAACAGGACTTATACCATTTTCGAAGAGATCGATAGAGTTGCTTGATATATTTACAGAATACCGTACATCTGTTTTGTCTCCAAAGCATATATTTGAGAAGCTGTTTTCTCCCCAAAGCAGATGTTTTAAAAACAGTTTTGCCTCCATGTTGAATATGTTAAGTCTATTTGTTTTCTTTTAAAAAGTAGCTTTGAAAAACAACAACGTCTCGTGAAAAGCTGTACTATACCTTAGACAATATTAAATAATTTTGTCTCAAATAAAAATATTTTTTTGTTGAGTTCGACGGAAAAAAAAGCTATTTAAGTTGTTTATTGCCTGTTATTATATTATTAAATTTGTATTTAGAATCCTTCATTGTAGTACATTTAAAAGTATAGTATTCTTAAATATAACAGGGATGCTGTGAACAATATTTTCTCTTCATATTGCAAGCGTTTCTTGATAAATACGCTAAAAATTGTAAATAATGAAGGAAAATTGCCAAATCAATTCCAACTAACTTTCCTTTCTTCATTGTAGTACACTTAAAAGTATAATATTCTTGAATATAACAAGGATGCTGTAAACATATTTCTTTCTTATCATTTCATCGTTTCTTGATAAATACGCTAAAAACTGTAAATGATAAATGAAAATTAACAAATCAATTCCAACCAACTTTCCTTTCATGCAAATTACGAGTGAATGAATTTAAGGGAATGAAAAGACGGAATGGCTGGAGAATGGGGAAAGATGAATATGTTTATCGGGTAGAGGGCCAATAGATGAATATTAGAAACGACGAGGAGGAAGAAAGAGTAGGATTTGAGCCCAAAGTTTAGGAATGCGGTCTTTCGAGATCCTAATACGTATTTGTAAAACTTCTTTGAAAAATCGGAAAACATCTGTGGAGGAGAAATTTCCTTTCCCTATAAGCGGACTTCCATTTTCTCAAGAGTTCACTATAAGTATATAAAATAATATAAGTAAAGTGAGAGTCCAGTTAGTACCAGTGACTCAATGCATTTTAATTGAGAATTCACTATATCCCAGATTCACTATTAGCGACAACGATGTATTGAAATTGAAAAACCTTACATTGAATGTGATATATTCGTATTTTACAAGTATTGATTCAATTGGCTTACTTTGACAATGAGCCCTTCGACGTCGTGGTCGTACCGCAAGGTGAAGGTGAGCTTTCCGCAGGAAGCTCCTTGCTCAGTGCCGTCTCCTAGGAGATCAGCCCCGCTGTCTGCTGACCACTGGCGCATCATGTCTTGTTGGTACAGTTCAGGGCGGATGCGACCGATTGCTTGACTGTCCCGTTGAGAGATGTTGCATACTGTAATAGATAAAAAGATAGATTCTTTGATATTATAGTTTGTATCATTTTAATAATTATAAATATGCGTATTAAGCATAATGAAAGAAACACATTTATCTCCCAATAAGGAGAGAAAAAATGTTTTGAAATGTTACTGTATATTTCCGTGTATAAGCCGAGAACATTTGACATTTTTTCTAAGCTAAATTTTGGAGATCAGCTTATGTTTGCGAAAAACGTAAGTACTTTTCCGTTAGCCAATCACAAGTGATAAATCGCCAAATCTGGCACATTTCTATCACCTTGATTTAAATAGTTTAAGTTTATGAGGAAAATTATGCAATGATCATTCTTTTTATGAAAATGATTTTTTTTGTAAAAAAAAATGTTTGTATTACTGGTTTGTTGAATCCTCACTGAAACATAAAAAAATATCTAATGTTGGCGAAATGTGCTCCTCGCTAAAGGAAACGTACTTAAATATACGATGGAAATAATAATAGAATACAGAAGACAATGCGTACATAAAAATAACAACTGAGAAAATATTACTTTAATCTTCTGACGTACATTTTGGGTGTTCTACATACAACCTTTTCGCAAAAAGAAAAAAAAAATTCATTTGAATACATTAAAGTCCATATCAGAATATGAGGATCCGAACCATTTATCATATTTACTTGCATTCATTGAAATATCTAGATGCATATCATTATCATTTCCACTGTTTTCCGAATGAGAATTTATGTTCTCTTTTCTCACAAATTAGTCATAACTGCCATACACATAGTTACTGATGTAGTTTTTTTTAAAAGCTGGAATTACCATTTTGACTTTTACCCGGAATTTGAATTTTGGATAAAATTTTGAATATAAACTGCTGTTTGTAGAAAATGCAACACCATGAAGGAATCATCAGAATCAAATGAAATTCGCAGCAAATGTCAATTATAGGATATTATGCAAATTAATAAAGTTTCAGAGCCATCGCGCGTGCGCGGCGCGCGCAGCTCCCTCTGAATTGATGCTGAAAGCGTATAAATAAAGTGCTGTAGCGGGACGTTGAAAAAAGTCTATGATTATTTGTTAGTGGCAAACGTTTAGTGAGACCTGAGTATGCCTCCACGACGGAAGAATAAGAAATTCAAGCAACTTACGGAGTTTGAACGAGGGAGGATAATCGGCCTTCGAGAAGGAGGATTTTCCTATCGCGCAATAGCAGCTCGTATGCAGCGGAACAGTTCCACAGTGATGCGAGTTTGGAAGCAGTGGACCGACGAGCACCGAACAACTCGAAAAACAGGCACTGGACGACAGAAGGTGACGTCAGAGCGCGATGATCGACACCTGCTCCGCATGGCGGTGAATGATCGCACAGCTTCCTCCAGGCAGCTGGCAGCACGTTGGTCTACTGCTACAGGTGTACAATTGTCGGCTTCGTCAATTCGTCGTCGGCTGCTGCGCCGTGGATTGCGTGCAAGGGTGCCTTTATACAGGATTCCCCTCACGGCGAATCATCGACGGCTGCGTCGGCAGTGGGCTCTTGAGCACAGAGACAGGCGAGCTGATTGGCACCAAGTTGTCTTTTCAGATGAATCACGCTTCAATTTGTGGACCCATGATGGCCGTGTTCGTGTTAGACGTTATGCCGGTCAACGCTGCCTTCCTGAGTGTATTATTGAACGACATAGTGGTCGAACACCCGGAGTTATGGTCTGGGGTGCGATTTCGTATCATGGACGATCCAATTTGATACGAATTGAGGGTAATCTCAATAGCAACAGGTACGTCCGTGAAGTGCTACAGCCCGAAGTCGTTCCTTTCCTTCAAGGCATCCCTGGAGCTATCTTTCAGCAGGATAATGCACGCCCACATGTTGCGCGGACTGTTCGAGACTTCTGTTCAGCACAACGCATGCAACTTCTTCCTTGGCCTGCTTATTCACCGGATATGTCGCCTATTGAGCACGTGTGGGATATGGTTGGTCGGCGTCTCGCTCGTGATCCGCGTCCTGCAGTTTCCAAAGACGAACTTTGGTTGCGCATACAAGCGATATGGAATTTTCTTCCTCAAGCAGATATTCAACATCTGTTTGACTCCATGCCACGTCGTATAGCAGCACTTATTGCAGCGCATGGTGGCTGCACCAAATACTGATTTCGGACGCTTAATTTGTTTCTTTTGTTTTGAAAATTTCATCATTTATTTGTATCAGTACAAGTCGTTTCTGCATTAAATTTCATTTGATTCTGATGATTCTTTCATGGTGTTGCATTTTCTACAAACAGCAGTATAAAAAACAACCTCAGCACATATGCAGAATCAGCTAACATTCGAAAATTATATGCTGATTCTATTTAATTAGAATTAAAAATACACTGATTTTTTTCTAATTAGAACATTTTTAGTCTACTTTAGTAATAAAAAAGGGTTATTATAATATATAACTACTCAATCGTTTAAAAACTGGCCTTCGCGAATTTGAAAATGTACTATGCTTTAATTACTTTAGATCTGTGGTTGAAGCAAAAAATGACATTATCACCGAGATCCGATATCATAATTCACTGGCCAATAAAGCGTTCTTTGAACTCCCCTATTTACAGATACTAAAATGTCCTGTGGTTCTCTGCTTTATGCAGTCGAAAATAACCCATAAGAAGTGATGCTACATTCGGTTCCCATTGAAGCAGTAACATATATTTAAAGGAATCTACTGTATGCAAATTAGAATGAACTACCTGAAGTGAACCCAGCATTTCTTCCCTCAATGCATGTCACCGTATATAGAATGCCCCCTAAATATAGGTTTTAACTTTAAGGTAAGGTAGAGAATATCAAAAGGATTGAGAGAATGGGAGTAGTACAAGTAATAAAAAGACTCAAGACATAGATCACTGGAAAAACTCGTATCCCATAAATATTAGAAATGCTGTATTAGATCCTTCCATTGCAAAATTAAGAAGATTTGTAGAAGATATTTGAAGTTTTAAACTTTACAAGCGATGTATACCTTGCACCGACGGAGCTTCGGTTAATGGACACGGTCAAAGCAACTACTTTGCCAGGACATCCTCAGCAGAGCATGCGATTCTTTCAACCAGAAACACTAAAGATACGACGGATGCTTCATACACAACAACTTTAAGTGCCCCAAGAAAAATATATAGGCCCTTGCTTAAACACATAGAACGTGGAAATCAGGAAACCGAACCACCATGCCGAATCCATCGAATGATAAATGATTCACTGCCATGATTTGTGTGCGAGTCACATGTTGCCTGCGTTCACTATGCCTCTTACTTCTTAAAGACCCCCAAAAATTGTAAGGCATTGACATAAACAAACGGTTACCTGGTACAAGTTTGTGGGAACTGTTCTCGATGTACTCATTGAACTATTTGTGCATTGCAATCAACCTATCCATGCACTAAAAGAATGCTTGCCCACTCCTTGATCGTATTGTGAGTACGCTGTACGATGAAGGCACGACTACAGTTCGAACAACAACAAAAAAAAAATCAGATATTTTCCATTAGCACTCTCGTTAATAGTGCCACCTATCAATGTAAAATGATGTTTCCGGTCTTGGGTATGCAGGCAATTCTCAATCCCTTTTTATGTGCTCTGCCTCCCTTTAATATCTGTGCATCTGTTTTTGGGACATCCTATATAACTGTGCTCCTATACTTGGAGGCGAGTATGTTCGACGCAGTCATGTGTAATGCTGACGTTGAATTTTTCTTTTCTCAAATACCAATAAATAACATGAGTGATCTTATTATTTAATTATACGAGTTGTGGCTTTTAAATAACGAAACTTAAGCTATAAAACATTTTTTTTGATGTTATACATATTCACTTATTATCACCTTCATTATATACCCCTCCTCTATCCTCCATGCGAGTCTTCCACTGCTCGAAGCAGTGCTGGAAGTCTTCTGTCAGCTCCTTCAGGACGCTTGCTGTTTCTCTTTCACGGCGTCAACGGACTCAAATCTTGTCCTTTTAAATGCAGATTTTACCTTAGGAAACAGATAGAAGTCGCATGGCTCAAGATCCGGAGAATAAGGCCGATGATCTAACACTGTGGTGCTGCACTTGGCTAGAAACCTTTTGACAGACAATGTGGAATGAGCCGGTTCATTGGCTTGGAGGAAAAATTCGCCGTATGCATTCTTTATCAATCCCTGCAGTCTCACGAATACTTAACTTACGGTGAGATCGAACCGGATTGCTGATTTTTGTGGATATCTTCGACCGAGTTTGACGTGGAAGGCGTGAACCATCTTAAGAGTCTTCTTGACCATCTTGAAAACACTTAAGCAACTCAAAAACACGTGCATACGATGAACATTCATTGCTATACTCTTTTTTCAGTGAATTATAAGTTTCAGTAGCGGTATTTCCAAGTTTCATGTCGTTGCTCACTCATCCATTTTTCGGCGAAACAAAAAACAAAAAACTCTGATGCGAATGAAGACTATGGCTATATGGATTTGCTTACAGAAACTAGAAGCACTGCATTCGAAAGAGAAGACTTCACGCTGTTGGACACTGGCGTTTAGCGCATGCGTACTTCTGTAGCAGCGTCAGTCTCGTTATTTTCTAGCCACTACTTGTATGTACTATGTGAACAATACAAAAATGTACTACGTATTATGTGAACATTTTATCCCCCCCTCCAGATGGGATTCGAACACGCAACCTTCTGATAATCCCTTCCTTTGCATGTGCATGGTTTAAGAAACGCACGATTCCTATAACTAAGAAATTTATATTCTTCAGATTACATTATCTCCCTTGGTCATTGCGTGCGAGCAAACTATCTGAATCATTCTACAAACATCTAACTAATCACACCAAACAAAATTTTCATTCAGGGTCGATTTCGACGAGATAAAACCGCAAACCCAGACCCATGCGTGTCTACCCATCATTCTGCTTTGTTTCAGGAACTGGGAATAAAATCCCCCCGAAGAGCAATATATTACAACAACAACGAAAATGGAAATAAAAACGAAGTCTTTGATTAAATTTTTCCAAAGTAAACACTCGATTTCTTCCATATATTTTTTTTCCCCTTCTGAAACCGAGATGGCATCAAAAATAAATTTTCGAATTCTCTCTGTGTGTTTTTTTTTTCCTTCATTTTTTTTTCTCTCGAAAAGAGCGCAGCGGTTTTTGAAGTGAAGTGAAATACGCCCTTGAAAAGAAGTCTGCATGCAACAGGGCTGATAAGAAGCACAAATAAAAAAAAAAAAGGTTGAGTTTCGATAAGGCTTCCGCGTGATTGGTCGAACGGAAGTGTTGCATCAAGGTCGGAGATTAGTCGCAAAGAATCCAATATCCGCCCGTGAAACTCCACTTCCGGTTTTTTTTGTCAAATCAACTGGACATTTTTCGCGAGATGTATAGAAATCCTACAAGTGGAAAGCATCCTTCTTTTCAAATCATGTTTTCTATCTCATTTCATTGCAGCTTTAATACGAAAAATCTGCTGTCATTTTTGGTAGAAGAGTCTTAGACAGTGTTTTTGTAAATGCTTCGTTTTTTTTTCTTTTGAGATTAGTTCTTCATTTCTAGCCTATATTATTATCTTCAAAAATAAGTCTTCATATCAAAATAATTTGTAACGATGTTTGATATAAAAGTGTTTGTCTGAAGACTTTTCCCGAATTCTTTTGTTTACCAAGATATTCAGGAATAAAGAATGATATTTGTGTCTGTGGTCGATTTATTCTCTATTGTTTCGTTTTAAAAAGAAGAGAGATTTAGCGATATTTACAAATATCGTTATATTTTTTTAATCAATGTGTATTAATAAACAGTTAAGTGTTACGTCAGCGTGTTTATTTACAATGTTTATCAAAGTTATCAATGTTTTTGAGCACAGGTTTTCATATCATAATCTTTTGTAACGATGTTTGATAAAAAAGTGTTTGTCTGAAGATTTTTCCCGAATTCTTTTGTTCACCAAGATATTCAGGAAGGAAGAATGATATTCGTGTCTGTGGTCTATTTATTCTCTATTGTTTCTTTTTAAAAAGAAGAGGGGGTTCAGCGATATTTATAAATAAAGATACATTTTTTTATCAATGTGTGTTAATAAATAGCTATGTGTTATGTCAGCGTGTTTATTTACAATGTTTATCAAACGTTATCAATGTTTTGAGCCCTGATCCTCAGATAATAATGATTTGTAACGATTTTTGATATAAATTAGAGCATAAGGAATTTTTCCGACGTCATTCTTTGTTTATCAAGAGTTTTTTTGTTATTAGTGTGCATTAATCAACAGTTAAATGTTGTGTTACCATGTTCTTGAGAACGTTATCAATGTTTTTGTAAAAAAAAAAAACATTAATTCTTTATTTCTTTCTAACCTTACGTTATTTTCTTTAAAAGACATTTAAAAAAAAAGATCTTCATATCATGATGATATGCGACTATATTTTGCATAAAAATGTTTGCTTGAGGTATTTCTCCAAATTCTTCGTTTACAAAAATATTCATGAAGCAAGATTGGTTCTGTTTATTCGTTAGAGAGGAAAATTTTAGTGACTTGAAAAATATCGATTAAAGCGAAAGAATTTAAAGGAAAGTTCTTAAGTAGATGCATTATTTAAGAATTACATCTTCATATTTTACTAAATGCTCTTTTTTCTTATTCTTATTCACTAAAATTTGTAAGATTTGTGGTAGAAAAATAAAATGGTTTGGATTTTTTATTTCGTTGGTCAATACTTTTATATTGCGACAAATATTTTCCACCTACACACACACGCACGCACACACATTTCTAAAATATTTCTGAAGAAATTTTCTCTGAATTGATACATAGAAGGTGTGGTTATTAAATAACGGAACTTGGGTTGAAAGATACTTTTAATTTTGATCCACACATTTACTTACTATCACCTTCAATGTTCAGCCCTCCTCTTTCTCAACAACACTCAGTGCGAAACTTACATTACTTGAAACAGAGTAGGAAGTCTTCTTCTGTCAGCTTCTTCAGGATGCGTGACACTTTCTCTTCACAGCTTCAATGGAATCAAATCTTGTTCCTTTTAATGCAGGTTTTACCATAGGAAACAGATAGCAGTCGCATGGCGCAAGATCCGGCTAATAAGGTGGATGGTCTAACACTGGGATGCTATACTTGGCAGAAATCTCTCGACAGATATTGTGGAATTAGCCGGCGCATTGTCTTGATGGAAAAATTTGCAGTACGGATTCTTTGTCAGTTCCTCAGAAATCGCATGAATACTTAACTGACATTCAGATTGAACCAGGTTGCCGATCTTTTCTATATTTTCATCCACTTTTGATGTGGAAGGGCGACTCGGGAGTGAATCATCTTCAACATCTCGGCAATCTTCAAAACACTTAAAACCATCAAACTGCCGTGCACACTATTAACATTCATTGCCATACAATAAATTATGAGGTTTTTCTGAGTTTCATGGGAAACGTTATAACAATTCGTAGCTTACTCATAATTTTTGGGGGGAACAAAAATATTTCTAATGCAAATGAAGGCTACCCGTATACGGATTTGTTTACAGAAACGAGAGTCACTGCATTCGAAAGAGATTTCTTCATGCTAAGCAGCTGCTGGATTCTGGCGTTTCAGATATATATATATATATATCTGAAATTCATAATTCATTACAGGTGACGCATACGCTAAAAGTAAACTGCCGTGCTCGCTGACGTTTTACGATAAAAGTATGTCAGAATAAAAGTTAACTATTTTTTTTTCGTTTCTACGTTCCTTTTATTTGTCTGAATTTTAAAGACAAAAATGTGATTAAAAGCACAATCAAGGCTAAAAGGTGCGCAATAAATAAAAGTGAAATGATTAAATTGTTAGTTAAGAAAATAGAATAAGAAAATGAAAAGTTTTTTAAAAGAGAAATGGGATTACGTAAATTGGTTTCACCCTGGGAAATTGGGATTATCTGACCGATCATCAGTGATAAATAGTAAAAAATATGGGTGTTCGTGTTTTTCTACAGAAAGCAGTAGCAGAGAGAGTGATATTAAGTTTGCAATGAAGAACTTAGATGTGTGCTTACACTAATAAGTGTGATGGGATATAGATTTCAAAGTTTGCGAGAAGTGAGATCTGTATTTGTATAATGGATCGGACCCGCTTACGAGCTTTTCGACTGACTTGGCCTCGATTAATCAGTTACAGTAAGTATTATTTTGTGAAATTAGTTCTTAGGTTCAGATATGTGAAGGCCACAGACGTGATAATTAGCATATTGTGTCTCGATTATTCTAAGAATCGAATAAACCTAATTGAGTTTCTCTAATTTGTTTGATTATAATCATTAGTGTCAATTCAATTACTGATTAAGAAAGTAAATATTAAGCAAAAGAAATGTCCTCGAGGCGTTGCAAGGTTAATAATTTCGTTAAGTTATTGAAGATAAAACAATTTTCCGTTAATATTGTTTGCAATAGTTTTTTTCCACAAAGCATTAACTATAAATTATTTCCCAGGCAACTTATTCTTACTATTTAATTACATTGTTTACATTGTATCAATTATATTTAATAGAAAATAAATTCTTGAAAATTATCTTATTCTTGAAAATATCTTCCATCCATCATACTCAAGACACCCGAAGTGAAATGAAATGAGTCCTTGAAAAGAGCCTCCGCAAAAGAATTGGTAAAAAAAAAAAAAAAAGAAACACAAAAGAGGAGATTAATTGAGTTTCTGTGAGGTTTCTGTGCGACTGGTGAAACGGAAGCGAATAGTATCAAGGTCGGAGATTAGTCGCGAAGAATCCAATATCCCGTCAGGGAAACTCTTGTTTCCGATTTTTTTCGCTGAGTCGACTGGACATTTTAAATGAGTTTAAGTCCTACAAAAAGTAAAACTTGTTTCGTCTTTGTCTGAATTTTTTTGTTTGTACTTATCTGCATCCAAAGTGAATGGTTTTTAATATTTTCAATGGGTCTCAGGACTTAACAATAATCCGTGCAAGTGAAATGCATTTTTCAAACCAATGTACTCGAATCTTACCAATGAAACAAAGAAGAGAAATTTAAACTCTTATAAAACAATATTAATTTATATTTTGTTTCCGATTTTTTTATATAATTTTTAAAAGATCCTTAAGAGTTATAAAGAATTATAAATTAGGCACTTTTACAAAATTGCGAAAATTAATATTTTACTGCGAGAAGAATTTTGAAGTACAACCTTGATTAAATATACAAAAGTAATATTAACTAGTAGAAAATATTCAGCTTTAGAGGCTCAAAAAAATTTGAGGGAAAAAGTTTTTAAATACAATTATTAAGAAAATAACAAAATTTTGAGAAAAAATACTAATGAAATTCCTACAAATTTGTTTCTTTTGATAATTTGTTGAAAAATGGATGTATTAGTTATGCAGAAAGATGTATATGAAGTTTCAAACTAATATGATAAACAGCTTATGAGAAATCCTGCTCACAAGTTAAAATTTTTTTGTTTTTAGAAAAATGAAATTAAAGTTGAGAAATAACAACAAAAAAGTTAAGCATGGTTTAATTTTTTTTTTTTTTTTTCAATACATCTGGAAGTTAGCAAATATTGTTACAATTTTGGCTTCCAAATGTTGAGAAAAGATGAGATATGATGGATTGCGACAGTTTCGTATAAAAAGAAGCTAATAATTATTTTGTACAGAAAATACCTCTATTTTCACCGAAAAAATCTTAAAAAAAAAAATGCATTTCTTTCAAAAATACATTTATATTTTTATATCTTCTTATAATTTCTCGAAATTCTTTTATTTTCTCAAGAAAATATATCATTCACATTAAGAAAAAGTAAAGAATAGGCATTTTTATGAAGCAGGATAATTTACTGTGAAAAAAATGCTAGCGAAAAAAGTTAAACTATTTCGTCCAGGATGACAAAAGTACGAATAAAATAATGAATTACTGCTATATATACACTGACGATAAAGAAGTAACATAATATAAAGAAAATAAGTTGCGTCTTGAAAAAAACTTTTTTGCATTTGACGTGATTGATAATTTGAAATTATCTATGAATTTTTTACTCAAATCTCACTCAGTGGAGTAGTGTGGAGGTACAGAAGAGATCATGGCCTCAAGCGTCACAGATGTGAGAGGAGGCAGAGAGCGACCGAGTTGGCTAATCCTTTTATTCATCGACAGGTCATGATCATTAGATTAGATGATAACTGTAGTGTCAGAGGGATTACATAGGTACTCATGCAAAATTTCAAGGCAATCGGACAAGTGGAAATGAATCAAAATAAATTTGTAAAACTTGACCCAAACAAATATACATACATTTATGTGAAGTTAAGTAAAATCTTGTCAAATATTTTATTCAAAATAAGAAAATAAATTTCACTTTTCAAATTTCGAAACGGATGCTTGTCTGGCCGCCATCCGATGTTGCCACCCGACAAACGTAATTTTAGTATTTGTATTGAATTTTGTCTGATTGTCCTTGAACAACTCATAGATGAGAAGGTGAACAAATGACATTTAGTTTCTTAATTTTTTTTTTATTATTTAAAAGAGTGGTGCAGCGTTGATATTGTTTATTTTATAACTTCTGAATTTGTTACTAATTGTAAAGGCGATTCACCGAATTAGTAGAAGCGGAAAATAAATATATTTAGCTTTGCGGTTTTACCCTCTTAGAATGTTATTTATTCGTTTTAACTAATAAAGCTATAAGTAATTTAATTCTGCGCTCGCGCAATGCGTTCGTGATATATTTTTTTTTATGTTTCTATAGAGAGAGGCAAATTTAGGGTTCGCTTCGGATGGCAGAAATCCGCGTTACGCCAGAGATCCTACTTAAAAGAAAGGATATATATTGTATTTCATCGTAGATGCTATAGTAGTTGAATGATATCACTTGTGTATTTCTTACTAAAACTTTTTTTAACTAGACAGAAATTTTATGGAGCATAGGGATTGCGAATCTTATGATGAATATTTAGTATTATGTTGCCATTATAGTATTTTTAAATAAGGATGGAGAAATATTGTATACTGGCTGACATTTCGACAAAGACTGAGACATGTTTCGTCAGTTGTAAGCAGAAATATAGACATGCTATAAACAAAATAGAAACTTCTCTAGTCTTCAAATATTGCAAAAGCATTTTTTTCCAGAAAAGTCTTACCAAAACAACGAAAAGACATTTTGCAAGTCAGAAAATCTATGTGAAAGTATTATCAAAATGAAGTGCTTTTAGACAGCCAATTGTTTCTTTAAAAATGCTAAAAAAAATTCTAGTTTATTTCTCAACAATATATTACCAAATATTCGTTGTTTATTCCTATGTAAGACATAAAATGCTCCGAATATAAGAAAAAAGAAATTCAAAATAAGATTTATAACAAAACTTTAAGAAATTCTCACAAAATATTTTATAAAATAGAAATATATTTGTTTTTCTTTTGAATTTTATTCAATAATAAGTGACATCTGACATTTCTCGCATCAGATCAAGAGACTGATTCTTCTTATAAAACTAATGCCATGCATGTCATAACAAAAACAAAAAATAAGATCAAATTTAAAATTGTTCCATGCAAAGTTTTGCAAGTAATAGATTTAGCCACCAAAGGCGCTAAATTTGTATCGCTGAATTGTTCTATTAAATATTAGAATTAAAAAAAATGTCTAATAGGACAATGGAATGGAAATTTTATTTATTTAATCATCCATTCATTCAACAACCCTTCGTACATCCCCTTACTCATTTCCTTCCTTATTCCTTCATTCACTCACTCGTTCAGAAACTCACTCACTTATTCACTCTTCCATTCCTTTCTCACTCATTCAAACACTCACTTAAGAATTCACTCCTCCACTGATTTACTCATTCCTTCACTCCTCACTCACTCATTCAATCACTCAGTTACGCATTCATTCACTTACGCACTTACTCGTTCAGAAACTCACTCACCTATTCACTCACTCACTTACGAATTTACTTCCCCACTGATTCACTCATTCCTTCATTCCTTGCTCAATCAAACTCCTTTCAGATGAAATATAATCTTGATCATTCATTCACTCAATTACGCATTCACTCCCCCACTGATTCACTTATTCCTTCACTCCTCGCTCGCTCATTCAATCACTCACTTACGCATTCACTCCTCCACTGATTCACTCATTACTTCACACCTCGCTCACTCATTCAATCACTCAGTTACGCATTCATTCACCCCCTGATTCCCACATTTATTCGTGTACTCTTTTATTAATTTTGACGGGAAAAGATTTCGAAATGAAAATTTGAGATGTTCGAGATAAAAAAAAGTTATAAGAAATGTATGATCCTGATCCTTAGATTTAGATATAATAAGCCATATCTAAACTATCATTAACTCCATTCAAAAAGATACTAATTAGATTATAATACGATAATTTTGCTTTCAGATGAAAAGTAATCTTGATCATCATTCTCAGAACAAAATGGTGTATGAAAAAAAAATTAAAAACCACTCTCTCTGCCCTCTAATAATAGAAGCTAATAAAACAGGAATTGGTACGAAATTGCGAACTTTCATTAAAAATCAATGTTTCATGACCTCTATCATTTATTTTGACACGTCTTTGAATCTTTATATTAATCTAATTATTACGAATTATAACTATTTTTCTAATCTCAGCCGCTGATCGAAATCAGTTTTTTTTTGTTGAATATCAACCCATTGTAAAAGAAAAAGAGAGTTTTCAAGCAATGACCAAATTATAATTATTCAGTTCTTGATGCATCAAAAGAAAAACAAAAAGTTGCAGAAATGTGCAATTAGAACTGCAAAATATTTTAAGTGAAACAGAATGAATATACAATGTTTAACTTTTAAATAACAAGACTCACACTGCAAAACATTTTATTTTGATGTCATATAAAATTACTTATTATCACTTTCAATATAAACCCCTCCTCTATCCCTACTACTCTCTATGCGAATCTTCCATTGTTCGAAACGGTACTGGAAGTCTTCTTCTCTTAGCTTCTTCAGGACGAGTGTCGTTTCTCTTTCACAGCTTCAATGGATTCAAGTCTTGTTCCTTTTAATACAGATTTTATCTTAAGAAACAGATAGAAGTTGCATGGCGATGAACAATGCGGATGATCTGACATTGGGATGCTGCACTTGTCCTAGAAACCTCTAGAGCGTTGTAGGGATAGTGGAGACAATGTGGAATGGGCCGGCGCATTGCCTTGGTGAAAAAACTTGTCGAACGGATTCTTAGACATTTCGCACAGCCTCAGAAAAGTCACGAATACTTAACCAACAGTTAGATCAAACCAATGTACCATTTTGTTTTAGATATTATCATCCGATTTTGACGTAGGAGGGCAACCTGGGTGTGATCAACGTCTTCGCGGCCATCTTGAAAACGCTTAAACCACTCAAAAAACAAGTGCAAGTAATAAACATGTATTGCCATACACTTCTTTCAATAAATTAAAAGTTTCGGTAGTAGTGTTTCCAAGTTTCAAGTAAAATTTCACAGCAATTTGTGGCTCACTTATCATTTTCCCGCCAGAACAAAACAAAACAAACAACAACAACAACAACAACAAAACTAATGCGAACGAAGGCTACGGGTATACGGATTTACTTACAGAAACGAGAAGAACTGCATTTTAAGGAGAAGGTTTCACGCTTAACAGCTGACTGTCTCTGGAGCATGGCGCATGCGTAATTCTTCTGTAGCAGCGTCACTCTCGATATTTACTAGCCATACCTCGCACATTGTTCCAAATTTTGAAAAACGGAAAATCCATAAAAGGTGCTTCATGCACCGTCAGACCATTTCTTAGAGAAAATAATAAGAAAGATAATGTAGAGTTTTGTCTTTTCAAAATATTTCCTGATGGAAAGTTTACGGACTTAAAGCAATGACGAAATTATAGAAAAATCCAAAAACCTATCTGAGCACTCAAAAAAGGAAAATTAAGAATTATGTTTTTAATATACTATTTAATTTAATTTTTTGACAATAAATGTTGCGTTCTATATTTATTTTCTTGAGCTACAATTATTATGGGACAAATTAAATTAAAAAACTATTACTATTGTAATGGTAGACAAAGAGAGTAATAATAATGTGGATTCGGACTAATTGAATGATGAAAAAGAGACAGTAAGAGATATAATGAACTTACCTTCGAATGGGACATCTGACAGGTCAAGCCTATGTGATAATTGTCTTTGGAATGTCTGGTGTCGTGTAGGGACTGTGGGAAGGGTCGTCTGTCGAGGAGGTGCGACCTTCCGATTAACGTCTGTCCACTCATTACCAAGTTCTTCCTTGATGTCTGGCAGACTGTGACTAATCTTTACTGATGCTGTTGTACTACCTGTAGTGGATTGAGTTTTATGGGATTAAACATACGATTAAGATCTTAGTTGGAATACATATGATATATATGAATTTCATTATGAAGAAAAAAAAAATTCAAATTTAAATTTTATTTTATTCATGAGAGTATAAATGTTTTTTAAAACTCATTTAATATAATATTAGTGTGTTTAAATTTCTTTACTTTTTGTTAAAAATATTTTTGAACATTAAACTCGAATGATAATAAGCATTTTTCTTTAAGAATAGAATGTTTTGTCTTTACAGAAAAAGCATCCCCCCCGCCCCATCCTTTTACACGCACATTATAAATATTATTTTTATCTACGCTAATTTTTCCTGTTTTAATATAGGGAAAAGTAGTTATTAGATACCTACTTTTTTCAATACTAAATTTTTATGATTTATACACATTAGTTAAAACTGAAATGCTTCGCTTTAATGCAACTCGGACTCCTAACTGAAATGTTGAAGTATAAGGGAAGAAACATAAAAAAATATTGTTCGTCAACTGGTTCAGAAGGAAATAAGTAGCATATAAAATTGTGACGCATGTAAGGATGTAATATGCAAGTAGTTGCCAGTCTAAAAACTAATATCAATTTGGGTCCTATTCTTGAGCTTTAGGTAAAGCCAGTCTTAAATATGAGGAATGATTAGCTCAAAATGTAATTCTTCAGTATACTAAGAGAGAAAAATGTATTCAAATATTATAAAACTAGACAAAAATAATTACTTCATAAAAGTAATTTCTCGAATCTTTCACAGTTTCATTTTATTTAACTTCTATAATAGCATTGGTCTCTAATAATAGCAAATAATGCCATAAATTCAGTAATTTGTGCATTACATATTATTTTCAAGATATTTAATTCTTCTTGAATCAGTATAAAAATGAAACAATATTTAATAACAAATCAGGGCCCTCGGATACATTTTCTTTTTATTGAATTCATATTATATTGCATAGAACTTTCGTAATTATATGCAATAAATTCAAAAGTAGCCATTATGCATTCATAGAATTTAAAGTTCTAAGTTATAAATTCAGCTGAACAAATTTTTAACGGGAAGAGTTAGTGGCGCAACTCAAATATCAAACCAAAAATAAATAAATAAACGGTTTGATATCACTTTTAAAGAACCAGGCTATTATTACTTATAAATGGCGTTATTTTCTATGAAGCATGTGAAAAACGAATGTCTATCCCACTGATCTTCAAAGTGTGTTCCGCGGAGTCCCAAGATTTCGCGAGTCAAATTTCAGACAAAAAATTATAAAACGCTTACACTAATTAACCAGTGTTTTATGAGCTAAAATTATAAAGATACATTTAGTTATCTCTAAGAATTAATCAGAAGTTTCGTGTGTGGGATGCCGATGTCCGTACCTCGATGTCAGCAGTAAAGTATGTGCAAAAGTAGCTCCGGAAATTCAGTTGTTCAGTCGATATGTATGCAAAATAGATACACGTTCACGGCAGAGTTTGTATGACGGCAGTTGCTTAAAAGAGAGCTAAGGTGTGCTCAGTGAAAAATCTTTTTTAACATGTGTAGCAACAAAATCAAAATAGAGAAATTCAAAGCAGTATATGAAATGCGACTGCAGATAACATCAATATAGTAGGATTTCAACAGTTTGTGTACAAAAATGTACGCATACCAAAGTCACTAAATATAGATGATGATGAGCAGGTTGAATTGAAGACACAAAGATATCCGATGGTTTTTATTAACAAACTGAGAGCAGCTACGAAGGGCTTAAAACTCTCTCAGACTGTGAATACATGTGTTTATAAGAGGGATGTTTCGAAAGTAAAGTTCGCCATTTTTTTCATTAGGAAAATGTATTAAATAAAAAATAAACCACTTCATCATGAATTATATATCTTGCGCTATTTTTCAACAATGTCGCAATTGACACCGAAATATAGGTCGTAGCGTGCGATCAGTGTGAATAATCTACCCTGGTAAAACTCGGTGCCCTGCGGTACAAGTAATTGTCGCACAGCCTGCTCCCCCTCAACATTGTTTTGGATCAACCTAAGCACGGCTAATACGCAGTATGGACACCACGTCTGACACCGTTATGTGCCTGTCCCTTAACACCATATCCTGTACCCAGGCAGTGCTGTTTTTATTCGAGGATGAAGAGGCACGCCCACTTCGATATTCATCCTCTGCATTCTGCCTTCCTTCACTGAGCGTGCAATACCAGTGTCGAATCATTTGACGAGACATGACCTGATCACCATACACAGTATGTAGGAATTCATAGATGAATAGTTCCACGTGCTCGTTCCTACCGGATAACGGCACACACTTCCAATGTCGACCACGTTGTCAGTCACGTCTTGGGCACGCTGGTCTGCAGCTAGCCTAATATTTGCATGCACTCTGCGCATTCACCATTCTTCCTCTATTGACGTTATTTCCGTCGCTTAACCAGTAATGGGTGTGGATACTTATGGTGGTGGTCTGTTTCATCTAGTGTACCATGTCCTCTTTCAAAATAACAACGAAACTTATTTTCGGAACATTCCTCATATATAACTGTGGAATATACCAGAAAATTTCTCTCTGGAAACGTAAAGAATATTCTAGAAAGTTTTAGGAACTATAATGAAAAATAAAGAATCATTTAATAGAGCCTTTATGTAGAATTTCAATATTGCGGTAACTAGATTTTGAAATAGAACCCAAAAGCTCTCAATCTGTAGACGAGCGTCGTACCATCATACTTTGGTGCTTAGGAACTTCGTGGTATTATAATACAAGGTTAGGAGATATCTGGAGCATGAGTTAATACTATTAATGAGTAAATTACATTGAGTTTATGTTACAATTTTTAATAAAAAATACTTTTCTTTAACTGTTTTCACATAAAGTCCCTGTAACATATTGATCTACTTTAAATATATATTTTGATAAAAATGGGATGTGGTTTCTCGAAATCCCTTGCACAAAAAGAGTAGAAAAATTAGTTCTAAGGGTTCCGTGAGTCAACAAAGTTTAAAGACCCCTGGTTTATTCAAAGCGGGATTTTTTCCCCATTCATAACAAATTGAATAAATGTATTTAATATGTATTCTGACGCAGGTACAGTAACCATTACCTTCTTTTTCAAATTGCTTACAAATAAAGCTTTTTTTCCTTATTCCTGAAATTCTAGATAAGACAATACTGACATTTATAGTAAGTAAAACAACGCTAAAATAAACCCATAAATTAAAATATACGGAAGAAGATATTTCTTGAAAGTAAACAGAATATTAAATTTCAGGTCCTGGAACCGTGAAGTTCTGTGAAACATCATTTATAAAACGGTAAAATACAAGGTTTTTGTTCAGTGCAAATGATCTTTCCTGGAGGAAAAGAACTCGGATTCAAGATAGATGTGAACTGCCAACAGATTTGGTATTTTGAGAAAATTACTCGCTACGGCACTTACAGAAAGGAAAGAACTGCAGTAAATTGAATTCTTTTTAAAGTATAAAATAGATACTGAGTGTTTATTTGTTATTAAAAGTATACTGTATGTGTACCCTTTTTTCTCTGGATTTTGTTTCAGTTGAAACATTTGAAGGAATTAGAAACTTTACAATTATCTACTAATCAACTGTTTGTAAGAAAAATTACTATATCGTATTTTTAAATTTTTTTGCGAGATAAAAACATTCCTCATCTCTAAAGCATTTTATTAGTTTTTTCACTGAATTCATATTTTTAAACCATGTGTTATTGTTTACATGTTTATGATTGAAAAGTTCATTATCCTTAAATAGTATGATAAAATAAAAAGAAAATCTTAATAATTAATTTTACTTCAGAGTAAAAGTATTCAAATAACACAAAAATGTTATCCTACTTGAATTCTTATGGAAAATATTTAAATTCCGTTATAAACGATTTAAAAAAATAATGCCAAATACATTGAATGACAAATCATGTTTTCAGCTCTCGTTTAAATTAACAACAAAAATTTAAGAAAAATATTCAGGGAACTCTCCCTCCTCACAACAAACTGTGAAGCACTTTATTAGATCCTAGATTCTAAAAAACCTCTTATGTGTAGTACTTATTAAAATAATTTAATTTTCTAATAATTGATAATTAATTAGCTTGAGAATTGTTCATAGTTTATTTGACTTCTAAAACTAGCAGCTATTTGATATTTATTCTCCGTATTTTGAATAGTTTTGTAAATTTATATACATTCTCCTATAACTTAAAATATTTTAATCCCTTGTTTTTAAAAATTTAAACTGTTTGTATTAAAGATTTCAATAAGCTATATATATATATAGAGTGCTATATATTGATATATATATATATATATATATATGTTAGTGTAAATGTGTGTGTGTGTGTGTTTGTGAGTGTATGTATGTATGTGTGTATATATATATATATATATATATACATATACTCACCCTGGATAGTTCTACTCCTTTTCCAAACAATTTATTATCAACCAATAGTATGCATCCTTTTACACTTTATTACCAACCAAACAACGGTTTGAATCTTTTTTGAATTTATATGGTGATGACGTGTTTTTTTTTTTTTTTTTTTTTTTTCATTTGGAGTATTTGATATCCATCTTGAAGCTTAAAGAATATTCTACCTTTGTACTCACATACTTGAATATTTATTTCTTTGAATTTTTCTAAATAATTTTTATATTTTGATTTGTTGATAATTTTTAGAATTATAGATTTTATTTTTGCAGATTTTATCGCTGAACTTTTATGCATCTTTTTATCACTTAACTCTTTTGTACTTCGGATTTCCCAATTCAGCCTACCAAGTCACAAAGGGGGAAGGTTGTTACCATGAAACTAGTTTAACCCCGCTTATTCGGTCCTCAGCCCGAAACTGCTTTTTGACTAGCTGGGTTCCATATTTTCATTTATTTTTTTAATTTATTTTTACATTTCTTTCAGGCCTTTTGTCTTTTTAAATATTTTAAATTATTCTTTCATAAATTTTCAGTATATATATACATTGTAATCAGTTATTTTATTTGCACAGCAAGCTGTAGTAGTGATCAATAAAATATTAGGTTACTACTCAAGAACTAACCTAAGTTCTGCTATATATACCTGAAGGTGATTTGGGAGGTTCCGTCCCTTCCGGAAGTTCCGGCAAAGAGTCATCCTTCTCTTCTATGGAAGGTAGCTTGCAGTCTGCTGGCCTCTGGTGCTGATGCTGCTCTTGGCTGCTGGTGGAAGCCTGCTCCGGGTCCGTCCGTTCGGACGCCGGTTT
>BMAW01080533.1:221284-266661 GCA_019974015.1 Nephila pilipes
TCTCTGGGTTTGAGATTTATTGTTTTGGAAATGATTGTTTATAGAAAAGATGAATCTTAATCCACTCTATTGTAAACATTATCTATTACATATCGTAAATATGCTGAGAATTATTCTCGCCTTTGCATATAATAAATAAGGCAATTACTCGCAATATTATTAATAATTCTTTTTTAGTTAGATAATTGTTTTATTTTCTAGAAAATCGAATTCGTTCGATTCAATTTTCCTTCAACTTTTGTTTATCAACTTTTCTAATATTTTTTCTATCAACTTTTAACTTATAAATAGTATTTTAAGAAAAAGCTATTAAACACGTGTAGCAAATATAATACATATAATTATTTCCGTTTATGCATATAATAAATAAGACAATTCCTCTCAATATTATTAATATTTTTATTCAGTTTCTTTATTTGTTAAGTCATTTTTTTTTTTTACTTTTTGAACATGGGTGTATCAGTATGAATAGTATTTCAGAAATAGCCTATTATGTATAGTAAATATAATGCATATATATATATATATATAGTAAATAAAACAAGAACTCACAATATTATTAATAATCTTTTTTCAGTTGCGTTGTTAAATTTAATTTTTAGAATGTCGAATTGGTTTGATTCATTTATCTTTCAACTTTTCGATTTCTTTTTCAATTAACCTTTAAATTATGACCAGCATATAAGAATAAAATAAACCCAGATTATTATATCTAAAAGTAAATACTATGCATATAATAATTCATCCATACGCATATAATAAACTCGCAATATTATTAATAGTAGTTTTTCAGTTATTTATTTATTTTAATTTCTAGAATATCGAATTCGTTCGATTAATTATTCTATCAATTTTTAAAACACAGGTACGAGGAAATATAATTCAAAATGGAAAAATATCCACTTAACTTAAATTAGTAGAATTATGAAAAGTATTTGAGAGAAAAAACGGGAACGTTATTTTCGAAATGAAAATAAGACATTTGTTTTTTGGGGAAAAATTTCAACGTGAAAAACCAAAATATTTTGTAATAATTAACTAATAATCTGGAAAAAAAAGAATTTTGCTCAATAAAGAATGTTTCGGAATTGATAACAAACATATTATTAAAAATTTCACTAATCAATCCAAACTCAAAAAAATATGAACATTGTATTTTTAAAATTCATCTCATTCTTGTTGTTTTCGTTCCTGAAATCTTATACTTGGAAATGACTTAAAGAGTTTAATTGAGCAAAGAAAAGTATTTGAAAGATATTTCTTTAAAAAAAACTCCTAATGAGAAAGATCGAGAGAGAAGGGGAAAAAAAGGAAAGACAGCTTACAAAATGAAATTTTTAAAATAGAAATGCAAAATTTATTATGATGGAGGAAATGCGAAAAATATTGTCAAAAATAATTCAGAAATGACATTGTATCTACAAAACATGCATTTTTATAACAAAATGCAAGTAGATAATATGGAAAACTTTTACTCTATATTTTCTTTAATATATATTTTAAAGATCATTTTTCAAAAAACTTTGAATAAAAAAAGCAAAAGGCAGTTCACAAGATATTACGAATAAAATTTTGAAAATGCTATGTATAACTGATTACTGTGACAGATAAGTGAAAAGTATTGACAAAGATAATTCTGATGTTGCAATTGCGAAATAAAAGATGCAAATTTATATTAATTAACACATGAAATTTTAATTCATTTTTAATATTAATTTTTTGTAAATACATAATAAAAGAGTATTTACTCAGAAAAGTGTATTTAATTTAGTACTTTCGATAAAAACGCTTGAAAGGCTTCAGAGTCTAGACTTTACTGATTGGTTGAGACTAGTTTTTAAATTGTTATTCCATTTCACGGGGTAAAATGGGTAAACTATTACAATAACTTACATAAAGCTAAATTTATATGCTTGAATAATAAATTAAAAATAATGTATTTGATGATAACCCTTTGTATCACTAAAAATCTTTCCTTAATATAAAATACAAACATGACTCAGAAATTGCATAAGAATATTGAAATAGTTGAATGCTAAAAAAATGGATAATCATTTTCATTCACTGAAGAATATTTTAATTAAATTTATTGATATATGTGTGTTTTATTCAATACCTTTCCTCAATTTCAAACTTTCATCTTTTAATGAAAATTTTAGTAGTTTGAATAGTAAAAAATTTCAGCGTTAAAAACCATTGAGAATGAGTTTATAATTTATTGTATTTTTTTAGTTTTTTTAATAGCTTAATATGATTTTGATATCTCCCCCTTTTTAAGAGTCCACTTCTAATATTTATGTATGATTTTGGTGAAATATTTAGATTTCAATGTTATTAGTATTTTCTTTTTATTTAAGAATACACTTTAATGAATGTTATATATTGATAGATAAATATTCAAAGAAATATGAAGCATTCTTTATAAATCTATAACTCTATGCAATTGGTGATTTTTGTTCCTATATTTATTAGAAATAAATTAAATCGTACAGAGTGTAAAAATAAATAACGATATTTAAAAAAAACCATTTAAATTACTTTTTTCAATTTATAGAGTACCTCATACGGTTATACGGTTATAATTAAATTATTGCACACCAACTACAAAATACATAGTTAAATAATTTTTTTAAAAAAAAAACATTAAAAATATTTTACATTTAACATCTCAGCAATATTTTCCTTGTCTTTGCTGCACCGATGTTAAATATATTATTTACAGCTTCATGTTTATGCTATCCATCTGTCGATTGCAAAAAAAATACAGACATGTATGTTACTTCTTTCTGAATTTAAAAATATATTTTAAGAGGAAAATAAATTTCAATGCAAATTATAGTTCCCAGTTTGCATGTATTTTATTTCTTTTTTAGCCAAATGTAGAATATATCTGCACAAATGCGCATTTCAATATTTTTTCAGAAGAGGGCACCTTTTGAAGGGCCCGCGATCCCAAATCGCCAATTCAATGATAGGCGCGTCCCGGGAAACCGGTTACCTAGCAACGGGAATCTCTCTGACGTCACTGCTACCATGGCAACGCTCGGGACTATTCGCAAACGCGACACGCTCATAAAAATTGCAAACCACAACACAGACCACTTGTATTAGGGAACCATATTCTTTCCTTTAACACAAAAACAACAGGCGGGTACCGTTTGATGTTTGCGTTTTTTATTTTGCGTTCCTCCCCTGGAATTTTTCTTTCCTTTTAAGGTTCAATTGCAAAAAAGCCTAACACAATTAAGGAGAAATAATATATATAAAAAAAAAGTATCGGCACGAGGGGGAAAAAAAAGCTCCCAGGATTTTCACATAGATGAATATTTCTTTTTCCTTTACTACTGATTTTCGTTTTTACATCTGAAATTCTTCTATACATGAATACTTAATGCAGAGTTTTGAAGGGAATACATTTTATTGCGTAAATATACAGAGCTTAAAGATTCTATTCTTAGAAAAGTTGGTTCTATAGATCTAGATATACATTTTTAAAGTAAGATCTAATATTTATAAAGAAATTCAGTAGCGATCGCTACCTTTTTGTAATTAATTGGAATCGCGAGGAAGGTTGTTAAATTATTGAGCTTTAAAATGAAAAATGTTTCCCGTATTGTTACTCAATTATTAAATTCGTTTGAGAATTTCGAGATAGATTTAAGAGGAGTTATTGTACAAGTAAGAAATTTAATAATTCAAATACTTATTTCATGTAGTAAGACATTTTTGCCAAAAAGTATTTACTCACGATTATGCTTTTTTTAAATAACAGAATAAGAAAATATATATATAAATATTAAATGGTGAATTTGTTGATTGGTATATAACTATATTACCATTTTTTTTATTTGAAAATAAATAGGGAAATCTAAAAAATTGGCTTACATTTCCTTATGACATATTTGATTACATTTTATAATTAGTTAAAAAATTATAAATACCAAATTTGCTTCTAAATTTTTTATTTGTGTATGAGATTACATTATGTAATCATTTACTTTATTAAAGGTTTGAAAAACTGTTTTCATGCAGTTTTAATTTTTTGGCTGATTTTTGCTTAGAAGATGTTATTTTCAATATTTTTACTATGTCACAGTATGTGAATAGAATATCTGAAGAAATTACGTATTTTTGTTTATATAATGTCCTATCTTTCTCATGCCTTGTTAGAAACAAGTTAATTTCTTACTTAAGTATTCGCATTTTTTAACTTGATTAAATGCTATAATTTTTTAAATATTTGTACTTGCTGACTTTTTTTGGTAATTGTTTTTGTTTAGCTTGATGCAAAACGGAAAATACGAAAGTAAGCATTAATTTTGTAAAATATCACGTACTTTACTTTAATTTGATAAGCAAGAAGATGTCACAAAAGATCGTTTATATATCAGTGAATTATTCTTATTATTAGCTGGAAATATTAGAATTGCTTAAGTTTATATAAAAAGAAAAATTCATCTCAAAAAACTTATTTACCGATGTTAGGCAAAACAAACAAGGGGCATTATTTAAAACAGTTAATGAAGAAATTCTTAGAAGCATCATTTTATTTAAATTAGAAAATTTGTAAAAATTAAAAAGTTCTGTGCAAAGTTTTCTAAAGGACAGATTCAGCCATCCAAAGGGCCTTTTTATTAATAATTGTTATTAAATTACTCAATTAAATATAAGAATTAAAGTAAACGAGATGAAATATCGAGAAATGGACAATAATAAACTTTTCAAATATTAAAATTAAAGGAAACGATAAATTATTAAATTCAACATTATATCAGCTACATGTAATTAAAATTAAAGCATGTGATTAATTATTTAATTGGATATTTCTAAGATACATGTAATTAAAATTAAAGGAAACGATAAATTATTTAATTGGATGTATTTATGCTAAATGTAATTAAAATTGAAGCAAACGATAAAAAATTGAAAAGTGATCTGGTACGCCAAAAGTGATCCAACTAAAACAATAGCCCCTTGGTTAGCTAATATATAGCGTATTTTCAATATTATTAGGTATCAAATGTTTTTATAAGAATAATTAATTGGCAAACGATATTTTCTTTTTAACGGATTTGTTTTCCTAAGACATTCGACTCGAATGATTATGTTCGATATAATTACTTTCAATGCTCATATCAAATAAAACGGGAATATTTGTTATAAAACAGTACATTCTCTCTTTTTTAAATATCACTTTTAGGTATTGCTTTTAGGGGTTCAAGTAAATTAAATTGCCTTTGCCCTTATAAAACCTTTCTGTCCCAAAATACTTAATGTGGTACAAAATGGCGGAATAATAACATCGACTTTTAGGCTTATCTGTAAAAGTTGTTTTACCGTTCCATTTGTTCAATTGCAGAAAAGATGACAACAGATTTGGCGTATTTGGTAACGACGATAGGAAAAATTTGGAATAAAAATCTCGATTCTCTCAACATATTGAATGTTTCCATTTTAATGTACATAACTATAGTTTTTTTTCTTATTGTTATTAGAATGCTGTTTTGAAATACGGTGTGTTGTTCAAAGAGAGGAAATTAAATTTTATATTTCCACTTGATTTGGATAATATTTTTTTTTTTTTATCAAATTAACGAACAATTAAAATTGATATGCTTCAGAAAACGCAGACTTCTTGACCAGTATTTGTTAGAATAATACCATGAACGGAAAGAACGCTTAATTAATTTTTCTGAAATATGTATAAGTGATATTGTGAATAAAATGTAATTTTCTTGTTAAGTTTAATACTGTGTTCCAATTTGTCATTTTTATCTCTTATTCTATCTCAATTCTCTTAGAAGAACTGAAATTATCGGCGCCTTGACATTAACAAGAGGGGGGAGGGGAATGAAGGAGAAAAAGACCAAGTTAAGCCCTAGTTGTCTGGTTGGTAGAATAACGATTCGATTGACTACATACAAAAGGTGCAGGTCTCTATAAACTCAAAAATAATTATACGACAGGTGATTTATGACTCATTATTAACATCCACTTTTTGCAAAAAGAGGGCTACTCTCGACTTCGGTCATGTCACAAGGACGACATTTGAGTTAGCACCACCTTATGAAAATTTCCACATCACGCCAACGGGATAACTTGGAGCCTTGAAAAAATCGACGTGTATCAGCTCCGCAACACGATAAGTCTTCTATGACATTTTTGTGAGGGAGAATGCTTTTATGTGAATAACGCTTTAGTTATTACTAAGAAATAACCTAGATATTTTAATAAAATTATTTTTACATATTAATTGATTCTCATATACATAATGTTGCAAATTACAGCTATTAATTTTGATTTTATGGTTTCAGGAAATCCTTGTTTGAAGTAATCCACAATATAGTAACTTTTAATTAATTATTATCCCAGAGTATTATAAGGTATTAGTTTAAATAATTGAGGTCGAAACTTAATTATTATTTACTATATTCGTAAGATCTCTATCTCTCTCTTTTTACATAGTTGTATTTCGGAGTTATAAATTTATTCCAGGCATTTTTTTTACATTGTGGAGGCCGTTACTGTAGAATTCAGCTGAATTAACCTCCATAGTGCGGGTTATGTCAGCCTACGGCATACTGAACCGATAAACCAATTTTAATTGCTGTAATTTACAATAATGTGTACATAACTGATACGCAGCATACATTTCATCCAGGCATCTCATTTATTTCTTGTACTAATTAAAATTTTATGGTAACCATATATATGAGGTGTGGCTATTAAATAACGAGACTGATGCTGCTACAGAAGGAGTACGTTTGCGCCATACGCTACCGACCGACTGCTTAGCGTGAAATCTTCTCTTTCGAACGCAGCGACTTTAGTTTCTGTGAACAAATCTGCTTACTCGAAGCTTACGATTACATTAGAGTATTTTTTTGTGTCGCGGAAAAAAATGATAAGCGAGGAATGAATTGTTGTGACATTTCACATGAAACTTGGGAAAATCGTTATTGAAACTTAGAATTTATTGAAAGAAGTGCGTGGCAATAAATGCTTAGCACGCGCACGTGTTTTGGAGTAGTGTAAGCGTTTTCAAGATGGTCGAGAAGACGTTGAAGATGATTCACACCCGGGTCGCTCCTCCACGTTAGAAACGGATGACAAAATCGAAAAAAAAAAAAAAAAAAAAAAAAAAAAAAAAAAAATGGTAAAAAAAAACCAACGGTTAAGTATTCGTGCGATTGCTGAGACTGTAGGAATTTACAAAAAAGGCGTACGGCAAATTTTTCCACCAAGACAATGCGTTGGCTCATTCCGCATTGTCTGCCAAGAGATTTCTAGCCAAGTATAGCATCCCAGTGTTTGATCCTCCGCCTTATTCGCCGGATCTTGCGCCATGCGACTTCTTTCTGTTTCCTAAGGTGAAATATGCATTAAAAGGAACAAGATTTGAGTCCGTTGAAGCCGTGAAAAAGAAACAGCACGCGACCTCAAGGAGTTGACAGAAGACTTCCAGCACTGTTTCGGATTGTGGAAGATTCGCATAAAGAGTCACAGGAGTGTATATTGAAGGTGATAATAAGTAAATATGCATGACATCAAAATAAAATGCTACTGGTTTAGTATCATTAATTCCTATCAAATATTTATTTTGTTTAATAACTGCAAAGCCCTGAGTGTTGTTACGTGCATTGTTTACAATGATTGTGATAAACGCTATTATCTTAAAATAAAAATAGAAAAAGTTTTTTAAAAAAAAATTTTAAGTTGTGAATAAATCATGAAAATTATTCCTTTATTTATTGTTTAGGATATTAATTGCAAAAGCTGTAGAGTATATATAGATATCTTGTGATCCATGAATTGAATTAAATTCATACCGATTTTCTCAAAATCAAATCCTTTTATACATCAATAAAAAATGCAAGGGGAAAAAAACCGCTTCAATTTAATGCGGACACTCGACTCTTTTCATTAAAATTCTTTATCATTTTTTTTTCTTTTTTATTTTCTCTCTCTCTATACTAAACACCTCAATAGAGAATGCCATTATATTTTTTTATACATTCCCAAAGCCATTACATTTTTAAGCCGTTAAAATGCTTATTGAAATAAATTGAATTGACTACTTTTATTATACAATATTTTCCTGCTGAATATATTTTGATGCAGATTAATTTGGGTTAAAAAGGAACTTGAAAATAATATTTTTGTATAAAAATGAGAGTTGCTTTAATCATAATAGGGTAATTGTGCTCACAACTACAATTATGGAATAATTGAATAACTTATTTTCAACAAAAGATCCTCAAAAATATACATTTTATGATTAAAAAAGAATCAAAAATAAATTTTCCCTAAATTCTTTTGAAGAATAAAGAAGAGTATTCGATATTTCAATAATTTATTCCAGAATCAGTTAGAATATAGATAAATTTAACACTTTTAACATAAAATGCTTGAATGGACAACGAAAAACTTTGCATAATTTTTTATTAATTTTCCGACTACTTTAAAAATGCAATTAAATCGATGTTTTTATAGCAATGATCATAAATGCATGTAAATGTTTTTTTGTTGATGCAAATGTGTCAATAGTAATACGTTTCAAGACTTAGAATGCTTTACGGAAAAATCTTAGTACTTAAATACTATATCAACACTGTCTTATAAATATAAATTTGAAAATTTATTTATTAATAAAAAAAAGTTAATATGTGGTTTAAAATGAACACGAGTACATAAATAACAAGAACAACAAAACATAAAAAAATATTAATGAAAATAATCCCTGTTTCATGACGTTAAAAATTTAAAGAAATCGTAACTAATAATCAAATTAATAAACGTAATAAAATTGCGGTGTAAGTTGCTTTATAAAATAGAACCTTTTTTTTAATAAATGAACTGACACACAGTTTCAATGTAAAAAGTGCTGTTTTTTTCTTTGTAAAATACAGATGTATTTGTAAGTCAGCCTAATTCTATCTTCCAAATATAATAAAGTCTGGAACTCAATCTATGTATTCAAGTTAAGAAAAGAAAGAATGAAAATAAAACAAGATTGGAACATGCAAAAGAACCGATACCATCTAACTTTCATCGCTGTATGTACTGATTTAATTATGAAGCATAGTAGTCTCATTATCTTCCACCACACCTTTGTTTAGAGAACTCCAGACATGGCCTTGCTTTGGAGAACAAAACAAAACAAAAAATACTTAAGATCGTTCTTGAGGGAATTCATTAAGCTTAATCTATGGAGTAGTTAGGCAATTTTTTTAAAAAAAAGCTCTGTCTGCATATTTAAGACAACAGTGTTTTTCGACTTCTTTGAAAACTAACATCTTCCCATGATTCCAGGTCTGATAACAACCAATCTGGGATGCACTTTCGCTTTTGTTGAATGTGAAGATAGTTTGCAGATGTCTTTCTTTATTTTTGGTTATTTTAATAACGTAAAACAAAAAGTATGGAATAGTTATGCATATTTTTTTTCTCCTTTGTGAGTTTTAATTGAGGATATAATAATATTGTAATAGTTAAACATCAAATTGCACAAAATCGCATAATACGATTAAATATTACACAAGAGCTTAATCGGATTATATTCTCGATACAATCGCTACAAAATGATTTTATTAAGGGTATTTAAATGTATCACAGTATGAAATGGTTGCAATATTATTGCGGAAATTACAAAGGTACGAAAAAATACTTCGAGATTCTGAAAATATGGCTTATTTTATTGAAAAGCTCTTTGGAATATGCTTAGACTTTTGCGCAAAATGAAACGGAAATAAATAAATAAAATTACATTCAGCCATTTCTCTATCACATTTTCCTCTTCAACTAATACACTGGAGATTTTTTTTATGAAAATAGTTTGATTGAATATCTCTCGCAATAGATAAATTATATATTTTGTTTATTTATATTTATATATATATATATATATATATATATATATATATATATATATATATTTCCTTGTAATGAAGCGCTCAAACCTCCAAGCGTTTTACTTTTGTATATAAAGTTATTCCTAAAATAATATATTTAAGTACAGATATGGGTTGCGAAAAGGTTTCACTTTCAAAGGAAACATTTTCGGAAAAGCTGAGTTCTTCTATTCCTTCTCTCTATTAAGACGCGAGGGGTCGACAACAACCCCGTGGATGCAATTGTTATTGCCGGTGCCTTTGTCTGTAGGAGGAAACTGTGTAATTACTCTTCCATAGCGGTTGAGTTGCCGTCGACGAATCATGAGTTAAGAAGCAAGGTTCCCTGTTGAACCATAAAATTCGTTAACGTTCATCGCATCGCCGCAACCCTTCCCAATTATCTATTAAGATGTTAAACCCGAAAAGGGGGGGGGGGAATGAATTTGGTAAAATACGTTCAAAATAAGCTTTAAAGCCTCGCATGTAGGAAAGAAAATACGTTTGGTCCCATTTTGGTGAGTTCGTGGCCATACGGAGGTATACGTGTGGTTGCATTTTGGTTGATATTCGATTCATTGTGGATTATACGTGAACAACCCTAAGAGGGTTAATACGAAAGTTGGAAGTTAGCTTGAGGTAGAGAAGAGAGTGTAAATTGTGAAAGAAGTATTAGTAACCGTCTTACCATAGTTGAGAAGCTATCGGATCACATACAAGAAAGATCTAAATAAAGTCTGTGAATTAGATCCTCATCCATGAATCTCTTAAGGACTCGAACCCCAAATAATCTTTATTACATTAAATGTTATATCAGAGGCTTTTAGGAACCCTTACAACAAATAGAATAACTCAGGAATTGAATATTGGTTAATCGTTAATCTGAATAAAATAACATGGTTATCATCAATGTGTGACTGTCTATGAACTAAATTATTATTTATGACTTTTTTAACTGTGAACTGTAACAGAAAGTGGAGTTAGTAATACCAGTGCGTTACAACATATATATTAAGACAAAGTTTCTGTAAAGTCTCGAAAATGCAAATCATTATAAATTGCAGCCAAAAGATTTTCCGAGATAAATAATCACATGTACGATATATACTGAATTGAATACATAAATAAGAAATATGGATGGGGAAATATTTCCATAACCGAGAAGGGAAAATTCCAATTAAGTTTAATATAGAAAGAGGCTTTATTCTCTAAGGAGGATTATTACTGAGATTGTATACTAATCAGATCTCATATTGATGAAAGATTCTTTGTCCTAAGAATTTCAAGAGGTTTATGGTATTTTTAATTAGATGGTTTATTTAATATACTATTAGAATTGTTGAGTTGCTTTAAAGAGACATTAAGGAAGATGGGAGGGGGGGATAACTAAATGTCTTAGAATGCAGAATTTGATTACGACATATATGATATTAAAACAAATATATTTCTCAAATATGTTGTATTCTATATCTGATTGAATCAATTATTTATCATACTGTTCAAGCTCCTTTTGATTACTCGAAAGTCATTTCTAGCCTAACATATCTTTGGATATTTCCATGCACACATCAGACTTTAATGTAAAGATTAATAATAAACTTTTGTATATAACTAGTTGTAGAGGATCACTCAAGTTTGAGTCCTTAGTCGTCTTAAAAGTGAGGGTACGGTTCACTAATCCTTTGAAAATATTTTACGTTTGTGATCTAATATATGTGCTTACTTCTCGACACAAAATCTTTTCACTAAACTTCAATAATTAAAAGCTCTCAGGCGCTTATCTTCTTTGGGTAAGTATGGGCATCACTCCCGTGAGTTACCTTAGTGATTTGTTTTTCCTTCTCAGTGGTTTAGTGTTTTTAGTAAACATAGGTGAGGGCACCCAATCGGTTTGTATAGCGATTCTATTCAATTTTCGATCCTCCTTCTTGTCAATCAATTATCGTTTTCCCTTTTTTTTACATACTTCTAAACCTCGGTGTCGTCTTGTTTGTCACAGCATAGCCATATCTGGTTCTAGTATCATTAAGCTTCATCATCACTCAAACTAACTTAGTAATTCCAATCTAATCCACATAAGTCACGTTTCAATTTTAGGAGAGGTTTTCAATTCACGCATCATATAATGTGCCAAAGTGTTATTTGAAGTTGAAAAAGTGATAGAGTCTCAGTTATAATTGTTGTAAGCAGAGTCTGAAGCTAGTGTCTCGTATAATTTTATTCTTGGTGATATTAAATATACTTTAAAATAAATTAATTTATAAGTAAATACAAAAATAGTATAATTTTGTTAAGATCAACCCGATGAATGGAGTGAAATAATTTCGTAACGTTTCGCTTCCGTATAAATTTTTTTATTCTTCCATATGATTTGAGTTTAAATGAAATTTCTCGAAAATTTCTTGGTAAATTAAAATTATAAAAATGAAGTAATTTTCTACAAATCGAATGATGTAATAATTTATGTACTAAAGTAAATCTAAAAAGTACCGTAAATAGTGTTTTTGTCTGAACTTCCTGATCTGCTTACGAGAGGTAATGAACGAAAAAATTTTAATATTCAATTTCAACTGAAATATTTTGAAAATTTTGTTTTCACTTCAGTTAACATTAAATTTTAAAACTGAATTTTTTCAATAGAAGCTTCTCATAAAAATTTCAAAATATTTTTCGATAAATATGCAGTCCAAAGACTATCATAAATTTTTAATTTATTAAAGATTTTAATAGAAAATTAACAATTGCGCTGTTTAAGAAATCAATTTCCTCTTTTAATATATAAATTTTCACCTGATAAATTATTTCAGTATTCTTTTTATGTCTAATTAAAAAGATTTTAATAGAATAAAAAAATTATAATGCTTAAGAAATCAACTCCACCTTTTAATATTTATTTCCTCCTGATAAATTCTTTCAGTATTCTTTTTATAACTTTAATGAATCAGATATTAAAAGAGAGTTTTTATCCCAATGATAAACAGAATGTGTCAACTTTTTTCACTACTGTTAAATGCAAGCTTATCAAATTAGAAGACATTATTTTTCCGTGAATGAAATACAGGAAAAGTTTACAGCAATAACAAACATATTCTTTTGGAGAAAATCAAATTTTTATTCTAATGCTGTCTAGCTACTGCCCTTCATTTCTTTTTAAGAAAAACATTTAAAATACACACATATAAATCTACGATGCACCAGTTAAATGTTCGAGGGAGGCATATATATTCTACTGAAAAGTGCAGTCACTCCCATATATATACTTTCAAAAACCATTCTTCATATTTCTCGAATGGTGATTTGGAGCACTTATTTTTGTCGCCAAGTCTGTCACCAAGGTCAAGCCTATCATTTCAGCATGACTGTCTTACGTATTCTCTCCTTGCTTGTAAACCATCTTTCTGGTCATAATACCCTCTCGCCCGAGAATAGAATAAAGTTCAAAATTTCGTAACAATATAATAACTATTGATATATTTTCTACTATATATAATGCTTGCAAAGACTACCCAAACTTATTTGCTTTTTTATAAATCTGATGTATGACGAAATACTTATTAGTTTTGATGAAATTTATTTGAAAAGAATTAATGTATTAACACTTCCCCAAACTCTAACTGCAGTTTAATATTAAAAAAAAAAATAATAGAAAACTGAATTAAAAAGTACAAATGTTCAATTTAATTTGCTGACTGAATGACTTTCAAACGTAGGAAAAATTCACACCATCATTAACAAATAGGTTCTTTCAAAATAAATAGAATTTTTCATTCTGAGATTCTCTAGCTAATACCATATATTTCTTTTTAAGAAGAAATAATTATCACGCACACATATAAATCCACGATACCCCCAATTCAACGTTCGCATGGGGCCCATATATTCTACAGAAGCTTACAATTACTCCCACATATTTTCTAACTCCAAAAATCATTCTGATTATTTATCGATTGGTAATTCAGAGCATTTAATTTTGTCTCCAAGTCTGTCGCCAAAGTCACTCCAACGTGCTCAGAATAACGATCTTGTGAATTCTCTCCTAGTTGAAAGCAATTTTTCCGGCGAAAATACCCTCTCACCTGAGACGAAAATAACGTTCAAACTTTTTGTAGCAATACTATAATTATTGACATATTTTCTAATATATTTAATGCAAGCAAAGACTGCCCAAACTTATTTGCTTTTTTTTAAAAAAAAGTTTGATGTATAACGAAATACTTGCTAGTTTTAATGAAACTTTTATTTGAAAGGATGTAATTTATTAACACTCCCAAACTCGAACAGCTGTTTTATGTTAAAAAGAACGCAATTAAGTCAATGAAATTAAACAGTACCTTTGTTCAATTTAATTTGCGATATCTAATACATGTCACATTAACAATTTTAATTTGAATATTACACATTTCTGACAGTAATTAAATTTTCTAACTGAATAACTCTTGTTCAGCATATAAATAAATGAATGGTAAATTAACATTCTAATATCATGTAAATTACTATGTTATCCTGTATACTTGTAGTATTCAGAGAATATTTCTATTTCACTGAATTAGTTTAAGACATTTAAGAATTTTATACAAAGATGAATATCTAGAATTAAATTCATTCTATTGTAAATTCAAGATAATGGTGTACTGAATGTTTTAATTGTACTCTTTTCTTCATTATATTCTCAGAGAAACACATTCATCGAATTTCAACATGCATGGGGAAAAAAATAAATATATATTTCACAGTACTAATCACTTATTAAAATCTATCATTGAATTTAATCCTTAAATTCCCATCGTCACTCTTAATTAGTTTATAATTATATATGTTGCGAAGCACAGAAGAGATGACAATGAAAAAAAAAAAAAAAAAAGAGCGCTAAATGGAATAAAAAGTCTTTTACTGTTTTCAAATCATGGTGAAATAAGAATATGTAAACACAGTTAATTAAGCAAAAACTTTTCACTACCTTCTCGATAAAGTTGTAGTCCGAATAAAAAAACTTGATTTTTTTTGTCAAAACAAAACAGACAGGGAATTTAGAATAATGTTTATTCTTTCGAGAATGGAAAGAAGTTAATAATGGAGAAAAGAGCTAAGTTCTAATTAAGAAAAAATTATGAAACAAACTTACAAATTATGAATAATGAATTCTTGTAGAGGAAATGAGCTAAAAAAGGGAATTGTTTTCAACATAGGAAATGTTTGTTTCGAGATAATTTAATTTATTGTGAAGTAAAAAAACAATACTGAAATCGATTGAAAATAATTGAGTGTTATTATTATTTTTTTTTTGCAGCGTGTGATTGCAGATACTTTTATTTAGTACACTATAATACTAAATGGTAAAAAAGAGATAATTATATAGCATGCATTATTTCTATTAAAGAAAATAAGTCTTCAATTGAGGAATCAGAATTATTCATACACTCTTGCCGTGAAAATAATTGTAATATTTCAACAAAATTATAAGCATATGAATATAAGCTTCCAAAGTGGCTATTATTTAAGTGGACGACAAAATGGTCACCCGAATAGTTTTTGAAAATTTTATCGCAAAGAGTTTTGCGCATGTTTGATGTCTGCTTTCACCAAAAATGAATGTTATTTCCAAAAAAAAAGTGTCATGAAACGTTTTATCTCAAAAGTGTTTGCATTTATGTTTCATGCCTGCTGTACCAATAAAAAGAATTTCATTTTCAAAAATATGTCATGATAAATTTCTCCTAATTTGTTTAAGAGAGTGAAATAAACCGAATATGAAAAATCAATTGCTTTTCTTCATCATCAGCCATTCTCGTCACACCAAACTTGCGCATGAGTTCAAAACAGCTGCACTGCATTTAATTTGATCTAACGATGCGATTAACTTTATTCGGAACACTTTAAAAAGCATTTTTAAAATACACTGAATTCTATCAATTATTAAAATCATGCAATTTTCTCTCCCTTCTCTAATCTTTGATTTTATTTTTTAAACAATAGTTGTTAAAATTTCTTTCTGAATTAAATGAACAATTTTCTTTCATATGTCATTGAAGCATTCTGCAAGCATTTTAAAAACTAAGACAATCATAGAAGTTTAATAGTAGATTTATTGGATTTTGGAAGAAAAATACAACTTTTCGAGTCAAATTGTTTTTCTGTTTTTGCGATCCTAAAGTGTAAATAAGTTTCTCTCTTTCCCTCAGATAAGTACAAGATAAGAAAAGAGACGAAGAAACTTCGAAAGAAAGAAAGAATACATGTTGGAGTTTGAATTAAAAACTTTTTTTATTGTGGATTTTGAATATTTACAGCAAATATTCACAGTTTTTATATACTGAGTCTTCACTGGTGGTTGAGAAAAAGAGAGGACAGTTTAATTCAGTCATATTGATGAATATATAAGAAAAAAAAAATCTGTGTTTGACACATATTAAATCCCCTGCTCAAAACAAAAACATTCAACACAAAGTTTTAAAACACCGAGAAAGATATTTCATTTCTTCAAAATGTTGAACACCGATAGAGGTGAGCAAAATGAACAGATGTTAAATCAAGAAGGAATCCAGTTCGGGGAAAAGTTTTGTACCCTCATTTTTTTAAGTCTTCTTTAAAACGGTTGAAGTATGTTCGAATTCCCAAAGGAATATCTTCTATCTCTCGGCGAGATCAAAACCATGTTATCGAACTGAAGTGAAGAGAAGAGAAAGAAAGAAAATGGCCCTCGCCAAACTGTTGATTTCTTAACTGAAGAATATTTTGTTTCTTCTTTTCAAGAAAAAGAGAAGTTCGTTCTTGTCAGCCTGTCATTTAACAAGAAGTCGACGGAATTCTCTTGGTGAAGAAAAAAGAAGAAGTATTTGTAAAAGAGAACAGACGATTTTTTTTTGAGAAAAGTTTTCCATTATATCGATGTCATTTCCAGGAACACTTTGTTGACAATGAGAAGGCTATGAAAAATTGGAAGTTCATCAAATTTAAAGCAAGTTCTAGTGATGCTTAAAAATCGTAGTGTTGAGTGCTGAAACACATTTAAAATAATAAAGATTTCAAGCAGTAGGAATCTTTTAAGAGGAATGGTTATACATGAAAAGTTTCCAGAATTATTTTTCATATAACACAAGTGCTTGTTTTAACATGCATTAAAAAAATATGGGATAGCAAAAAGTTTGAAAAGCATTTAAAAATTGCTTTTTTATCAGTTTAGTTTTTGTATCTACATAAAATTATTGTAGTATGCTAAAAGTGTTTACTAGTACTTCAAATAAATTCATTACTTATTTTAACTTCAATCAAAATGGAAAATATACAAATCTGCAAAAAGAATTGAACACATTTGCTAAACTACTTTTGAAAAAAGAATATATAATAATGCCAAATTTTCAAACGACAATAAGTCAACATTTATCTGTAACGCAATTATAAAACACGTATCCACAAAGTGGATGGTTTGCGACAGCGTTTATTTTTATCATAGCTTTTGTGTTATATAATAAGACTTTTCAATCATTACTTAAAGCAGCTTTGTTTTAATTTTCTGATATATTGCTATCCTTATAAAAAAGCTAAGAGAATTAATTTAGAAATAAAATCACAGATAAAGTCTTTTTCTTAGTCATTGATAGGATAATGGATTTTGGATGTGTTTTTGAACGAATAAGAGAAACGCATTTCTGCAATATTTTGGCAGAAACTTTTGTCCATCAATATTCTTTACTTGGGTCGCTCGTTATTTAAGGCACGTCACGACCCTTAACAACCTTTAAAATATTTTAGATTTCCATATAAATTACTTCTAATTCTATACGCGGTTTGACTAGAAATATAATATGTGCTTTTCAAGAATACACGTTTACGTCTCTAAAATCCACAAGGTACAAAATTATTTAAGTGTAGTAATTAACATGTTACATAAAATTTTGCAAAAAGATTGTTCGTACAGTTAAGTGAGTTTGAGAGGGGTCTGTCATGAAAACCAAAGTCAGGTCGACGCAACGAATTACTGACAAGGTCGTTCGGAGTGTGCCGGCAGAAGATGTTGGGAGCAATGGGTACGAGATGGTACCCTCGTGCAAAGAGTCAGGTCTGGACCGATCAGGAAGATGACGATGCGAGAGGAGAGAAGGATCGTGCGGTAAGCGCTCAGGAATCCCACAATAACTTATTAATCGAATGTGAGGGTGCCAGTTGTTCCCCGAACTATTTTCAGAAGACTTGTGCAATTAAATCTGCCATTCAAGTGGCCTTTTCGTGTACTTCTTTGAACACCGAAACATCAACGACTCTTTCTACAGGGATACCAGACCAGAAAGATGTGAAATCCCACAGACTGGTAAAACGCAGTGTTCAGTGATGAATCTATTGAGGATAGTTGATAACCGCGTACGGGTATCGTGGCACCCTGGTGAACGGTACAATTTCACACACGCTGTCGCGCGACACACTATCCGTACAACAAGAGTAATGGTTTGGGGGGGAGGCATAGACTATAATAGTCAGTCCAATCTAATTCTGGTACATAGAACCTTTACGAGTCAGATAACTTGAGTAGTTCTATACTTTCTACGTCGTGTTCAGACTCTTCCATGCCTGTCCCACTTCCCGGACTTGTCCCCTACAGAATATTTGTGGAACCAGCTGAAACGTCAGTTACCGTCATGTCACTCTGATATGTAAGTATCTGTCCGTGATATGGGGGGGGGGCGGCTGCTCAAAATTTGTGAGTACATCTGTCTCAGGACAACATTCGACGTATAATCAACACAATGGCAGACAGTAATGCGGCATGTACGAGTATTACAGCAGGAGGTGGCTTGAACTTTATTTGTCTAGTTTAGTTTAGTTTTTATTAACGTCATACTAGAAGCAACACGAGGGCTGTTGGCGACGGACCTCGTAATTTTGAACATTGGTCAAGTGACGAGGACGACACTTGAGCTGGCACCCTCTCTCCTAACTTCCACACCACGTCAACGGGATGACTTTGAGTCCAACATATTTAAAGTGCATCACTCCTGCTGAACGGCGGGTCCTTAGAGACCAAGGCTCGAAACCACGACTGTACGAAAACCGCCGGCCACGAATCTGAAACTATGACCACTAGGCTACCGCGGCCAAAATTTATTTGTCTAATTGTACACATTGCATTTATTTAATTGTCTTGATGTTAGGATAACGCGAATTTATATGCACCTTTATGTGTGTGAAATTTTGTTTTTATCCGAAGTTCCCTTGGTACTCTATTTTCAATGTTCTTGAGTCAATATATTTTTCGAGTTTAAAAAAAAATTCTACAAAACGGAGTGTCAAAGATAAATCTTTGCTCCAATTAACTTGGAAGTCCCTTGATATATTTGGAATCTCAGGATTTATTAAAAAAGTGAATGTGACAACAATTTCTTTTTCCCCTTTCACTGTTAACATTTTATAGAAGAAACGTATTCTCTTCACGCTTAAAAAATTGTTCCTATTTGTACGTGCTTAGAATCCATTAAGCGTTTATATTACTTTCACGAATTTTTTCTGCTGCGATATTTCATCTGAAAGCGTTTTTATTGAGGAATAAAAACTATGTCTTACGTTACGATTCTTATTCCCAGCAATGAAATGTGATATAACATTACAATAATTTAAAAATGTATTTGATTATGTATCACAACTGATATTTTGTATTTTTTCTGTTATTCTATTGCTTTATTACGTTGATTATGAATTAATTGTGATCTGTTTCATTCTTAACTTGGTAAGGACTGTGGTACCTTTTAGCGTTGAATTATTCGTGAGTCTTTATTCCACTAACATCTGGATTTACTTTCTGATTTTGTATTTCAATTTCCAACTTTTTCCCCAACGAAATGAAGTGTAATTACAACAAATTTACAAATAAGAAAGGTAGTGAATGTATTTAAGGAAATTTTTATATATTAGAGAGATAACTAAATATAGCGTTTGTAATGATTACATGGAGAACTTAGTAGTGAGAATAATGTTGAAATTAGAAATGAGTAGTCATAATTGACGTGTGTAAACCTACATCGACAACTAACGGATAGCTTAGAAGAATCTTGTAGAGTGAGCGGACGTTGGTATACTCGCTAGAACCACTAGCGTTAATGATTAAAACACCCTCTAACCCGAAGAAGTGAGTACGAGATTCATCTGGTTTTTTCTCTCTGCAAGACTGCAGACACTTTGAGGTTTAGCGACTTAAATAGAGAGCATTGTCATCATTGAAGCAATTTAAATGAACTAAAAGCATAATCATCTGGTATGCCTTCATTTGACTGTGATATTTACGCAATAAGAATTTATCTTAGTGACTATTATCTGATAAACGATGATCTTTGAAACGAATAACAGGGCAGCGTTAAAAATTCATTGGTAAAATAATAGACTCATAACTTAAACATAGCAATTTCGACCTCCATAAATAAAAAAAAATAGCCTCTCGTGTCATCATGGGAACTAATGCATATTAAATGACTTGCTGCCCAAGAGTTCTCACATTGATCTGAATAAAAAGAAAGAACAAGGTTTTAAAATAAGCGTAAAATTCAACGTCTAATTAAGGTTTAAAATTATGAAGTGTGAAGAATGAATTAAATGTTCTTTTGCAAGTTGGAATTTTAAATAAATAAATATGCAATAACAAAAAATGTCCCCATTCAACTGCTTTTGTCTCTTAAATATTCGTTTATTTTTTGAAATAAAATGTATTTATATCCATGAACATTCTTTTCACATTGTATACACTCTAACAGAAAATTGTAAATAATATAGAATTAAGAAAATAAAAAAATATTCAATTTTTGACCATGATATCTCAACCACTGCTACCAAAATAACACATGACCGTATATCATTATCTGGCAAGAAATTCCTGTTACACAGCCATATATATTTCAAGCTGTTTTAGAAAATGTTATGGAAAGAGCCCGTATTTAAGTTCTGGGTAATGATGCATGTATATATATATCTGTGTACACAGAAACAAATTCCATTATAAGTTATTAAAAATTTTATTCATTTAAAACCACAAAGTGACTTTGGGTTCTTCCCTTCTCTGTATTAAAAAAGGAATTCTTAAGCGATGAAGATAACACAAAAAACAAAAACACATAATTCATTCAATGAAAAACTCGGAAAATTTAATAAACGTATTTATATCTCACATTTTTACAAGTCATATATTTTGTATTTATAATGATGGATGTCTTAAGCATTGAATAAAAATTTACTTATATAAATTTTCTGAATATAAGAAACTCATAACTTTCAATAAAACAAAAGGTGAATAATACTTTCTTATTAGAACAGTAATAAAAGAGGAATATGCGGCGGAAATGAACTGGAAATAAAAATTGGAAAAAAATATAAGAAATAAAAAAGATTTAAAAATATTTTTCCAAACACTGGATTCCTGATTAAAATAGTAAAAATTTTCTTTTCATGCAAAAAAAAAAAAAAAAAAGTGTTCCACATTGCTCGTTGCACTTCGTACCAGTCAAATAAAAAAAAAATTTCACCGAAGTAAAAGCCAAGTCTAATTTACTACACAAATTGAGTTCCTAATTGGAACTTCAAACCACTTTTAAAATACAACACGGTTCTTGAATTCGGGAACCATTTTATGTTCAATTCCACTTTTCTCGAATTTTCTTTTTCCGTATTCATTCTTCCGAATTAAATATTCCTTTTTTTTTTCTTCTCCTTCCCTTTTACTTCCCCGTCTCGTTGGAAAGAGTGAAATATTTAAATTTTGGCGATCTAAATTCTCTCCGTTTTTTTTTTTTTTTTTTTTTTTCTTTAATCAGAGGTTGAGGATGGAATGCTAAGAATTCGCAATGTTCGAATTTGCGAATAGTTGACTCCGTTTCGTTCCGACTGCTGCCAAAATTCTTTTCGAAAAGCTAGTAAGCGATGAATTCTTTTCATAGTACTTCTTTTCCCTCTCATTAATGATTTGATATTAAGTTCTTCCAGGAAAAATTCTGATTTTCGATTAACAACAAATTATTAATATTCTTTTCAGACGATAAGATATAAAAATGTGGACGTTAAATTAAAAGACGTGTTTTTGCTTGCAAAATACACAAGCGATTTATTTTGGAAATATTTTTATGCACCTTTTTAGAATGAATCCATTAATAAATTGAAGTCAAAAATACTTTTAATTTGTAATTCTTGTCTTCTTTGAATTACTATAATTTATTTTCTCAACATAAATGAGCTTAAGTTTGGATGAAAAATGAGTTTCTCAATAAATAAGAAAAAAAAATTATTGATTACTTAAAAAGATTAAACGATGACGATAAACTGTATTATTTGAATAAAATGCTTTTTATAATTTTAATTAATATTTTCATTAAAAATGACAGCAGATGACGCAGATTTTGTTTTTTTTTAACATTCATTAATTGTCAAAATTTCCTTTTTGGTAAAGATATCGCATTCGTAATTATTTTTATTGGTCGTGGTCATGGTAATCAAGTGGTCATGGTCGCTAGCATTGTCTAAATCTAGTGGAGGGTTCGAGTCCGGTAGCAGGGTTAAGGCGAGTCAAATATGTAAGGTTCCAAGCTCTCGCGTTAGCATTATGCGGAAGCTTGGAAGAGTACAAGGTCAAGCGGTTGTCTTTGTCACTTGACCAAGACTCAAAATAATGAGGTCTTTTGCCAATAGCCTTCGTATTGCTTATAGATGCGAAGTTAGTAAACAATAAGTCACACAATGCACTTTCTATGAAACTTTTAATGGGAAAAATAATCAAAGAACATTAATGAGAATGCATTATATGAAAGAAGAAAAAATACCACAATATAGTGTACGGATGCATATTTTATGTATAGATTTGAATATTTGTCCGCTTCGCAAATCTTGAAATCATATCGAATCAAAAATTCTAGGGGAGCTTCGCTGTTGTTTAGAAGGAGCTGTAAGCATATTCCCTCCAAAAAGAATTTTCAAATTTATTTTTGGTTACTTTTTTCCGAAAATTCTCCTTTTCACCAACCAGAGATGGCAGCTGCATCAATTTATTTAAAAACTTCTCTTTTTGAATTAATTTTCTTGAAATAAGTTTGTTTATAATTTATAAATAATTTCTTTCATGTTTTTAATTTTTTTCTTTTGTATGTAGAAACGATAGTTTTCTATAAAAATTGTGGGTAAGCTCTCGAACAAAATGTTGCAAAATTAAGTTTCTTGTATTCTTTGAGAGATTTATATTAATTATTTTTTTGTTGAAATTTTAAAAATAAAGTTGAAAAGCGTAAATTTTAGATTTCTTAAATTTTTTCATCCAGACATCTATCGATATAATTGTTAAGGTATTCATATGGAAAAAATGAATGAATATTTAGATCACATTAAAAAAAGAATGGACCAATTATAATAATCCACTTGTGGTACATTCAAAATTACTTAAAGTATTATTTAAAAGTTGGTCTTCATAAAATACCATTATTCTTCAAGCTGTACTGTAGTATTTATCAATTCATCTGTACGAAAAAGAAATATACCAGCTTATTAACTATAATAAAGTACTTACAATTACAACGAAAACATCATTCAGTGTATTATTAGCTTATTTGGAGGATTTTTTTTCCTTCAAACATTTTAAGACATTTTTGAAGAAGTTTTTTTAAAAAAATTTTTATAATAATGCTCTAACAAAAAAATTTGAAGATTTTATATTAATTATGAAATTCCAATCTAAATAGACTACATTTTAAAATGTAGATAATCAATTGCTTTAAGAAGTTTATCTAATTTTGAATAAGAATTTTCAGGAATGAACGCAAATAATTATACTTTCATAAGACAAAGCATTGTAATTTTAATCGATATCACACTGATAAGCAACGCAAGAGCTACTGGCGGCGGATCTCGAAAATTTTGAGTACTTATATATATATATATATATAGTTAAATTTTTATTAACGTCGCAGTAGAAGCAACACGAGGGCTATTGGCGACAGATCACGTAATTTTAAACCTCGCTTAAGTGACTCGTTTTTCGGTACAACAATATCACTAGTTAATCACACTTAAGTAAAATCATTGAAACTATTTTATACAGTCTACTAAATTTAACCATAAAATTAATTACATTGTTAATGGATTATTACTATTTTCATTTAAATCTGAACGCTTGACATAATTTGCATGAAATCCTCTATTTTGACCCACAGATATTCGTATTCGAAATGCATGTCGGAAAGAGAAGATTGCGTCACTTTTGAAAGGAATTCTGAAAATCTATAGTTTAGTTTATATTAACGTCGCACTAGAAGCAACAAGAGGGCTATTGGCGCCGGACCTCATAATTTTTAACCACGGTCAAGTGACGAGGACGACACCTGAGCGGGCACCCCCCCCTCTCCTAACATCCACACCACGCCAACGGGAGGACTTCCTCACATAATTGAATTCGTACGAATTTTATTTTTCAGAGATTTGTAATTTTTGAAAAAATCATTGTACTCGTCATCAGTTATTATTCTAGAACGTGGTCTAAGCTTCAAAAAGATTGGGGAATCCTGGCTTAAACTCAAACAAATTTTCTTAAGCTGAGTTACCGTTATATAATCTATTCTTAGCCATGTATATTCTATTCCTAATTTCGAGTTTATTATTATTTTCATTGAAAATGACAGTCTCGATGTATGTAAAACGCAAGACCAACAAACATATAAGCTTTTTTTAGTGGAATAGTTGTCATAAATCGATCATTTAAACAATTAAAATGTTAACACAATGTATGCAACTGTTTTCACAAGTATAATGCCGCCGCGTAGTCTAATGGTGATGTTCGCAGTTTCACATTCGTCGAATCGAGGGTTCGAACCTTGATGCCACCAAAGACAAATCATGTAGCCGTTAAATCTGTGAAGGCTCAGAGTCTTCCTGATGAGTGTGGTCTAGAAGTTATTCGAGGGAGGTGTCATCCTCGTCAGTTGATCGAGATTCAAAATTAAGACATCCGCCGCCAACCAGCCTCCTGTTGCTTCTAGTTCGAAGTTAATGAAACCAAACAAAGCTGCAAAAATATTTCTAATAAAGAGACTTCCCCATATGCATCTTTTTTTTAAAAAAAAAATTCAAAGTTTCTTTTCACGATAATGATAGCGAAAAAATATTTCGACTTCGAATTTATAAAAGTGGAAATATTAAATTTATCACGTCGTCTTTACCATTTCTGTAGCATCTAGATAAAAATAAAGATAATGATGTCATTACCAAGTTTCACATTCGACTCACCATTAGATGCTATTGAGGAAAAATACAAGATTTTTATTATTAAGTGGTACGTATGTGACGCATTTTAAGAAATATTTTTCTCGTCAATGTTAAAAGGTCTTATTAAAGACACTCTATAATATATTCGTATATAATTTCTCTAAAGTTATAATTGGTGACAAAAAATATATATGTAAACGAGATGTAGCTGTTTTGAAATAACTTTATTTATACTCACAAATAGATTTTTAGTAGACATGGTACCTAATGAGCAAATTTTTTAAAACTAAGCATTCATAAGCAAAACCTTATATTCACCCTGTTTGCACTCACATAAAATATGCGCTTAAAAAAACTTAATTTTTAAGTTAAAAGTTTTTAAAATTCCCTTTTTTTACATATTTAAATATTTTAAAATGTCTACAACTTCGAAAATTTTTAATATTCTTAAAAATTCTTATTTCAATTTTTTTTGAAGTGTTTCTCACATCTTAGTGCATAGCTTTGAATGTATTAACGTTAAAAAAAAGTTTTTTTTTTTTTTTCGAATAAAGCACTACGAAAAACATAAAAAAAAACCAGATATAACTAATTTTGAGGGTTTTTAAAATAACTTTTTATCTAAATCTCTTTATTCTATCTAGAGAATTATATGCAGAAAACCAGAAAAAAATTCGAAACTTTTATTCAATACAAAAATTCTTGATATTTCAAAGAAATATCAAGAGGCAGAAACAGAAAGCTGTATGGAGAAAAGTTTAAAATTTTCAAATGATTTAGAACATTGTTAAAGACAATTTTAGTAACTCAGTAAATAAAGTAGCTAAAACTGTAAAATTTGAATATACGACGGATGCTCCGAAAGTAAGTTTAATTATTTTTTAACATAGAAAATTTATTGCATGAAAAAAAAAAAAAAAAACCATGTCATCATGAATTATACATATTGCACGATTTTTCGAATTAGTCGCAATCATTTTTGAGATATTTGTCGCAGTGTGTAATCAGTTTGAAGAAACCACTCTGGTAAAACTTGGCGCCCAGCGATGCATGGCGCAATGATGTAATAAATTGTTGCACTTCCTCCTCCCCCTCAGTATTGTTTCGGATGGACCTAAGCATAACCAATACGCAATGTGGATACCATGTCTAATGCCGTTATGTCCCCATCTGCTAACACTATGCCCTGTACTCTAAAAATGTTGTTTTCATTCGCGGATATGGATGGATATCTACTCTGTCCACACTTTGCCTTACTTCACTGAACAACCAAACTCTGCTTTCGTTCACTGCAACACCTGCATCCAACAATTTGACTAGATTTGACCTGCTCACCATACATGGTCTGAGGACATTCATGGATGATGAATCCCACGGACCCATTCATAACGAACAACAATACGCACTTCCATCGCCGACCATCTTATAAGTCACGCCTCGGGCACGCTGGTGTGCTGCTACTCTCTTTTCTTCATCGTAATGCGCAGGCGTTATTCCTCCCCCGTTGGCGTTTTTATTTCCATCGTTGAAACAGCAACGGGTGTGCAGTCTTATGGTGGAATTTTCTTTCTTCTGGTGTACAATGTGCTCTTTCGAAAAAAAATATGATGAAACTTAATTTCGGAATGTCCCTCGTATATTTAGAAAAGTCATGCAATTAAAATTCAGTTATTAAAAGGATTTGGTAGTTTGGTCTTTTTTAAAGTATTGTGACACCATAAATAAATATTGTTGTGTATTACTGAGATATTTTTTTTAGCAAAAAAAGCTAAATATTTATTCTTTTTTAAAAAGTATAATAGAATAAATAAACAAAAAATGCTTATTTAAGGCTTTATTCAAGATGCTGTTTTTTAATAAATGTATTATAACGTGTAAAATCTAATACAATACTAATGTGTGACATGTTTTCGATTTAAGTTACTAATAAATCCATCAAAAAAAGACTGAAAAATTATTGGGAAAAGACTTTCAAACATTATTCTTATTATCAAGTGAGAAAAATAAATACAACAAATCACAAATGGCTACTATTTAAGAAAGATGACTTCTTTTTCAAAGAAATATTTGAAGGGCTGTACTTTTTTTTTTCCCTATCTAAAGAACTTTCTGTGCTTTTCTCCCTTTCTACATAACTGCAAATACTTTCGAAGTTTTGCGCTATTTCCTTTCAGCACCGAGTTTTAAATCGGTAGAACCTTAGAAATATCTCCAGTTAGAAGAAAGATTCTTGTCAACCATTTTAAGTTATAACTTTCGAAATAGGAAAACTATTAAACTTCGCACAGGTAGTGGGACTATTGGGAAGGGAAATATCCTTCCTGAGTAAGGTTTAAATCGGACTTGGCATAGTAAATGGTGCGTTCATTTTCAGACTTCCATCCAATGCTACATATTGCGCCAACATTAGATACGCCACATCTTTTGTTATGCGCATGAATGAAAACGTAGCTTGTATTTTTTTTTTTTTTTTTTTGTCATTTATTCTCAAAAGACCAGCAAGAATTTTTTGACCTAAATGTAACTCGCGGATGTCAATTTCGTTTCCTGCCTCCAACTTAAAACTCGTATGTTCGGGATTTAGGTGTAACTGCAATTTGGCATGAAAAGCATCATCGCCAAAATAATAAAATGGCACCTATCTGAGCGTATACTGCATCAAGTCTAAACCATTTTTTACGATGTAATATCATTAATAATGATAATACTTTTAAAATTAAAATTTGTTTCCCCCACGTCTGCATAACATTTCCACTCTTCTTAAGTCTACAAAGTTGTTTACAAATTTAGGATACCTGTGTGATTGTCTACTTCAAGATTTACTTTCAACATTTCTGAATGTCGTTTCGGTTTTTGCTTTTATGATTAAGATTGAATTTGTTTTTAAATCTCACATTCACGGCAAATAAAATCTAAGATTTCTTGCCCCAATAACTAATGAAAGCGGGACAAAGAAATAACTTTTTAAAAATAAATATATGATGAATTTCTTCTCTATTAATTTTATTAAATTTAATGCCCACTTTTCAAGTAAAATCGACTTTCACTCTCCAGTCGTACGAATTTTGTTTTCCCAAGTCAAGAATTTTGGTTTCCCCAGAGAAAATCCTTTTTTTCTGAAGGATAGAAACTCTTGATTTTCCACCAAAGGGTTCTTTTCGCTTATTCTTCGCCCTACAGCTTGCAGTATAATACGTGCTGCTTTAGCTTCGCGTTTTGTTACGTATTGTCTTCGTGTAATGCAGCATAACATCAATATCAACCTCAACAAATAAACATTTTATTTGCGAAAAAAGACAGTTAATTCAATGACTTGTTACCTCAGATTAATTCGAAAGAAATTAGCGATTCTGTTATATATATATTAAAAGTAAATGTAATAGCTCATACAAATGTAAAGCTTTATTAACTTTTTAAATTCATGAAAATTGAGAAAGGCCTATGAATCAAAAAGAATAATTTCCGTGCTTAGGAAGATAAAGGAATGCAATTTTAATAAAACAAATTATATATATATATATATATACGTTAAGCATATGCATCTTATTTTGTAACATCTTGAAACACTGAAATAAAATCTCATTTCGTCTTTAATCTAAGCAGATGTCAAAAAGCAGTTTCGAAGTAAAAAAAATATATCAAGGTTGAAATATCGAAATGCTTTTGCACGGCTGAAAAATACATGATTCATTTCATTTAGAAAACATGTATGATGTGTATGGTGTCCTCTTTTTGTGTATATATACACAGGTTTTTAAATTAATAAGGATCTCGTATACATAACATCCAAATTTTATTCTTTATTTAGAAAGCAAATTCTTGGAAAAAAGTACTTAGCATTTTATAATTATTATTGCATTTTTCTTTTTAAAGAAAGACCCAATACAATCGTAGCTTTAAAATACTTTTCTAAAAAAACACCATTAAAAATAAATAAGTGCATCGGAATCTCTTCATTTTCACAGCTGGGAATTGGGATTCTACTGTAAGGATTGCTGGCAGATTGCCAAGTCTGACACCTGCTGATGCATCCGGAGAGAATGAATATTTCATTCCGTATTGAAAAGGGACTACTTAGGAAAATTTTAAATACAAAATATTTTTTTCTGAGCATTCCAATGCATTCTTTTTTTTTTTTTTTTAGCTTCTGGGCATTGTTAAAGAGATTTCCTTTTTCCTTCCACTTATTTAATACATAATCAAATCTTTCCTTTTTTTGGTGAAAGGTTTTTTTTTAAAAAAATGAAATGCGTAATAAGACTTTTTCGTTTTTGCTTTTATCTGAAGAGAAAACAGATTCGAGTTTGTTTTTGATTGCAATTAAAGATAAAACCAGGTTGAATAGGAGAGATAAGTAATTGGTGATTATAAACAGTTGCGAGTCACAGCGAGTTTTTGTTTATTTATTTATTTTGAAAACTCTTGTATTCAATTGCACATTTGGTATAAAAACAGGGGCGTGGTGAGGAATTTTTCGAAGGAAAGGGGAGTTCTCCTCCCTACAACTCACATCTCAAAATAAATTTAAAATTTCATAGTTTATTTTCAAGGTGGAAAGAATACTTACGTGGAGTATGGGATTTCGATTAGTAATTTTTTTTAATGAAAAAGAATAAAAATCATTCTAAAAAGGTTTAGTTTTAAAAATTCAATATATAGCAATCCTTCAATATATTACCACCCCCATATTCCGCCATCCCTAAGCCACTGTAAAGGATATTTATTTTGCTTAAAACAATAGTCAAATAAGGGTTTTTATCTAACTGCTGATCATGAAACCTAATTGAAGCAAAATCGCTACTATATAAGGAGAATTAAGATGAATAATTTGCAAATAAATTTTTGTACAGCATATGTATCGAGTTATAAACAAGGGTGATGTAGATAGATTAAGAATCAACGTCACGCAGGCTGTTGACAACTAATCTCATTGTTTTGAGAGCTCAGTGCATTTTATTCAAATTAAATGAAAAACAAAAATACCTTTCTAGTAACTTCTTAGCTACTTAGGTATAAGGGCCTAATATATGGAGTTAGAATTTCTCAAACATCTTAATGTTTAAAAAATGAATATAATCAAGGTATTAAACTATATAAAAGATGTAGCCTGTTCCCATAACATTCGTCTTAGTGCAAACTATGAAACTATGCCTTAGCTTATATTTCTAAAAGTTATTTAGACATTTATATATAATTAAATAATTATTAGTTTACATTTGGGAAAAAATAATTGATATGTTATTTAAAACAATTATTTATTCATATTTATTACATTTTGTCCTTTTCTTTCATGTATTTCTTTTAGAACTAAGTTTATTAAATTTTTAATCGATTTAATGTGAAACTTAGTTTTTGTGCAAAATGATAAACTAAACACGAAAATTAACAATGACAGACATTAGAGATTTCTTACTGAAAAACGGCGGAGATAATGACATAAATAACAGATGATGACAACCTTTTATAGTGGGTATAAATATAAAATAAAATACACATCTAAAATACGCCAGTTGAATAAGTTAAATGCATCGTTTGAAATAAATGTCTCAATTCTTTTTAATACAACATACTAGAATTAAAACTATCACAGAAACAATTCTTAATGATAAGATGGGAATAAAATCTTTACCAGTAATGAACTTGTATACATAAAATATTCAAACAATAATTCAACATGCTTTGCTGATAATTTACTCTATAATTAAAATTTCAAATTTTCAAACTCTAATTTGACACAGCAAGCATTGGCAGTAGAATAATTCAAATTTCTTAATAACTACAATGTTTCTATTCGGGGGAAAATGTTTTTTTTTTCTGGAGCTAATCAACGAATTTTATCTTTAAAAATAATCGAGATAAAGTAATCCTGCAAATATTTTATTTTTTGATAGCTGCAACGAACAAAACCAAAACAAAATTTATCGCAGGACTCATTATCAAGTCTATCGACGCAGCGGACGCAGAATTGATCCGCAACAAGGTCGGCGCTCGACCTGTTACGCATTCTATCGCAGTCTCATTATCGTCTGCCGGAAATAAAAAACGAAACAGTGAAATGGCAATCGGAAGTCAGTATGTATTTCTTTTCTGGTATCACTAGTGAACAGAATTGGATTTCCGTATTCAGGAAGTAGTGAAATTTTTTTCCCTTTCATTAAAGTAGCTTTGGTTATTTCTGATGTGAGAATAATGTCACTGAAGATAGATGATTTTTATCAAATTTCGTTTTTGTTATTTTAATTTAAGTATATTATTGTTTTTCTTACTATTGGCTTCCGTTTCCATTAAATCTCATTCCCGATGGTTTCCCAAATTATTGAAAATATCATTTGGACTATTCATTTAGAAACATTTTATAAAATGCTATTTGGATTTTTATTCCTTATAAGAGTTAAGTACATAAAATAATTATTTCTTTAAAGTGGTAGGTGGCTAAAAATAGTTACACGAGTGCAGAATTGTAGAATAAATAAAAATAACAATTGTGAGAGTCTTTTATAAATTTCTTACAAAAAATATTTGTACCATAAAAAATATTAATATTAAGTAAATACCCGATATGGTATGGAAATGAAACGTGGAAAACAGTTTGTGATGGCATCCTGTTGCATGTCTCATCCATCATCTTCAATGTTGCTCTAATTGTAAAACCTAAATTTTGATTTAAGTTCAAGCACAGATCAAGTAAATAAAAATAATCAATTCTATCTAGAATATACATTTATTAGCCCTGATAAGAGGTGTACTCTCAAATGATTTATTTTTTTTACCCGCGAGATGTCACAAATTCTGTAATCTATCAATGAATACGCTTACCAGAATATGATAAGAATACCTCCTGTAGAGAAGTTTTGTAAAAAAAAACTCTATCAAGAGAATTCAACTTTTCCATTATTATGCGCATTCCTTGAGCATTTTGTACAGTTAGACAGTTTGATTCACAAGTTCTGAAAACACTTTAATTCAATTCTAAATTTAAAAAGTTAAAATATTCTTATTTCTCAAAAAAAAAAAAAAAAAAAAAAAAAAAAAAACCGTTTCGTAAGATTTTATTTTAATAAATCGTTTATTTGGTGAATTATAATGCTCAAGCGCAGATAGTTTTAGAATAAATGCATTCAAAACAGAATTTTTTTCTATTAAAAGGGACGAAAGACAATAGAGTTGGTGAAAGAGGGTTAGAATAAACGAACAAAGGGGAAAAAAGCAAAGAAATTTGAACTTGAGAAATGGAAAAAATACAACTGAAATTGAAGAAAATCCTATTAGGTCCGAAATCTCATACCATTCTACAATCGGAAAATGCTCTTTTTTGGAAGGGAAAACCTTATTGGCTTAGAAAAATAATAGGCTCGAAGGGAAAAAAGTTTTTACCAAAGCAAGAAAAAGGGATGTAAAATGAGGATTCATTTGTAAAATGTTGAAGCTTGAAACTGAAAATTTCACATTGTAAGATGTCAAATTTTAATATATGAATTAGAATTTTCGATCTTTTCAATAAAAAAAAGAGATAAGCCAAAAAATAGTAACTTCATAATTCAAGAACCTGTTTACATTGCTTATATTAAATATTAAGGTACACAGATTCGACTGGACCTAAAGTTAAGGAAAAAGAATCATATAAATTAATAACTGTATTTAATATTTGTAAAAATTGCGTAATATTTAAGCAATCATCCCAAAAATATGTGAGCAAAAATAATTTTTTTGAGTTCAGATGGTGAAAAATTAGAGTATTTTAAATTTTTTTTTATGAGAATTAAAAAAAAAAATATTGTAATAAAATTTGTATTTATGTATAAAGCTGATTCGTAACATAATTTATTTTTAAATAATAACAATAAATCATAATAATTTAAATAATTTGTAAATATATCTCAAATTGAAAAAAGAATTATGTGTTTTTTTTTTGATAATATTTCTTGTTGGTGTTAATTTTAAATTTGCGTAAACTTTTTAGTCATTTTAATCTTTTAAAAGTCCTAGTTTAGATTCACCGAGAGAAAATAATACAATTGCATCAAGGTTTATAAAATATTTAAAGTTCAGAAATATGACTTTTTAAAAGTTGAATTTCTTAAAAAATCCCATCTACGTGTAAAATACGTTCAAAGATATTTGCATTCATCATACATAAGTTTTGCCTCGTATAAAATAGTTGCAATTTATTCAAGTAGTTTTAGAAAGCTATGATTTGAAATATTTTAATAAAATTATACATTTTCCGATATTTTGATCAAATATAATTATTAACGTAGTCGGATACCTTAGTATACTTATTTTTATCTTATTTATTTTATGTTACTCATAAATATTTGTGGATCATAAAGTTATGAGAAAGTGCAATTTTAACTTAAAATATAATATATTACTTATTATAAATTTATAAAAATAACAATTTATGATCAAACATCTAATATTTAAACTTATTATTGGTTTTGAAACATCAAAACCCTCTGGAGAGAAATGCTGAAAATAAATTATTCAGTTCAACCAATTTGTATTTCAATCGCAATATGTTCTGATAAAAATATATTTAGAAACTCTTAAATGTCTCCTTTTCCTTTCTTTATATTATCAATTCACATTAGATGTATTCATTGTTTGAGATTAGTTACAATTAAAATTATATTACTTGCTATATATATATATATCACATCGAGTAAATTTATGAGCGAAAATTATTGCCGAAATCACGCTAGTATTCCTTGGCATATATATATATATATATTCATTTAGAGACTAACAAAATAACTGATAAGCAAACGCATATAATCTCTATCCTTTCAAATAAATTGCCATTTATTGACCTACTCGAATAAAGTATATGAGAATATTCAAATGGTCAGACTGCATACTAATTAGAAACTGTTGCATCAGAGCTAGGCATACAATTCATGTAATCCAATTTCAACATACATAGCCTGAAACCTTTGAATTGTAAAGCCTTTATAATCCATTTAACGCAATACCCGTCAACCAAAATCACTTTAAATTAATAAACTGAGTACCTTTTAACGAATTTTCAATCACACCTGCCGGTCCCAGCATTGAAGAATTGTTTGAAGGGAGGATAAATATTTTACTTCATTAACGGGTACAATGATTGCAAAGCTTTTCACATCTTCACCTGATCTCACTTAAAGACACCATTCTACTGGAACATCTGCGTCCTTTCTTATTATTCAACCAATCAGAAAAGAGATCTGGAGACTTGGTTCTCAATTCGACGTCGGGGCGAGATTGTTCGGCATCGATTGAGATGGTGTTGTTTTCTTTTGGGAATCTCTTGTTTATTCTGCTTCAACAACTTGTTTGTCGTTTCTTTTGTTTGATTTATTAGATTTTAAGCCACTAAGTCTCTAGTTTGCTCGAGCTTTTCAAGGAAATTTACTCAGAAAAGGCGAATGCTATGTTGAGAAGCTGAAAAACAGAATGAATATGTATGACCGATATTGATTTTCTACCGTAGTTTTGATGATGAATATGATTAGGTTAATTTAAATACGATTAAGTTAATTGAAAAAAACATGATTTCCCCTTAATTTAGAAAAACAACTATGTGAGCAATTGATTAATTTTTGCTTGTACGGAGGAGGCTCAGAAAGTACCCGTTTTTGACAACAGATAATGTTGCTATAATAAACAGGTGTTAAAATTGCGTGGTGCCATCTCTTTAAGGGTATCAAAACAAATGTGACTCTGATTCATCGGTTAGTTTCGATTTAGTAGCCATTTGCTGTCAATTCAAAATTTGATTCTTGCCACGTCGTTGAGATCTGCATACCTCATTATATATACCTCATTATATAAGAGAAACCACGCAACAATCAAAACAGTAAGTTATTCCCAAAAAATATGCTCCAAAGAAGGCAAAGACGGTCTAATTAACCAAAAAATTTATGAAGAAGACCTTTTGCGTTGCTAAGGGCATCATATTTATGATTTCTTAGAAAAAGGAGAAACGATCAATGTTAACAGCACTACGGTGTGCTATCCCATTCCCATTACCCCATTTCACATTCCTAACTCTGGTACTTTTTGAATCGATGTCCGTCTCATGCAAAAAAAGAGAATGTGACATCTTCTGTTTGTCCAAAAACGCGGAGCACTTAAGTGAGTGAGCGAATGAATGTAAAGGTTATTGGCGAAAGAGCTTAACTGAACAAGCAAGCAGGAATCCAATAGACTACTGCTGCAATATCCTAAGCCTAAACTCATGAATTTCAACCATCTTCTCTTTTGGATTAATTTTAACAACACTAGTACTTCAACTAGTGATATTCTAATATTAATAATATATATTCAGCATATTTTTCAAAATTAATTTCATATTTTCCAAAAAGCTATTGCACTGTAATTTTATTTTACTATCTTAATATCTAAATCTTAACTTCTGGGCAAGTGTAAAACCAAAATTCAGTCTCACCTCAAATAATAGCCAATTCACAGGGGATTAAAGCCCGAGAGGGTTATGTTCCCCTACAAAAATAGTCGGTTTGGTTTGGCGAAAGAGCCAGATGTGGCTATGATGCGCCAAACAAGATTTCACTGTGATCTAAACGTGAAAAATTTGAAGAACAGACAAAAATTGGTTGACAAGAAGATGGTCGAAAATAGAGAAGGATCGCTAGAGTATCCCGGGAGAGCGTAACCCGTGTTTACCAAAGATAGTAAATACCATAGAAAAGAAAAAGATCACTAGGGTGCCTCGGGGTCTAGATGCCCGTACTTACCTGAAGTCCCTGAGGTCCCTTGATATAATCCCCAGGGGCAGGGTGCCCGGCTATATCCCCAGACCCTGGGTATCCATTTTAGTCGCCTCTTACGACATGCATGAGTTACAGCTTCAATTGATACGAAGAATACATTTTGTTCAAATAGCATGGTTGTTTTTTTAGTAAGGATTAAAGCTTTACGACACTGCTCATAATCCGTATAACAATACAAGCTTCCGTATAAGAGCAGAAAACATGTGAAAAATATTGAAAGTAGATTGGTAATAAAACATGTATTTTTTTCTGAATGAATCTTAAATTATTATCAATAGCTTATTACCTAATTAATGATACACAAAAATTAAGTTTTTCGATTAAGTATTAACATTTTTCACGAGACACATTGTTCTTCATAAATATGTTTCCTACATTTCACTATAAATTTTTTTTATAAAAGAAATATTTAATTACTTTCGAGTAGTATGAGTGTTTTGAAACGTAGAGTTGTAAATTTGTAATGTTAATTAAATTTTTATTAATAAATAACTCTCAAGGGGAAAAAAACAGTATCAAAACAAACTATATATATGTGTGTGTGTGTAATTAAAATCACACAATTAAGTCCTCCAATTTTTCTTATATACATAATTTTGAAGTTGTATCTTAGCCTGCCTTTTCTACAATTGAATTTGTCATCACTAAAAAATTTTTCTTCAAATTTTGATAAATAATTTTGAATGAATCTAAAATTGTTTTTTATAATGTGAATCATACAAAAATCTTTTTGATACTTAGCAAAGGAAAGCAAATTCCACATAATGACTCCAACTAATTAAATATTATTTAAACAAACATCTTGATAGAATTCTTAGGTAACAAAACACTAAGTAAAATAGTTGCACAAGACTTACTCAGTTCAAGGGGTTTATTTCTGAATTTTTCCCTACTTTAATAATTCTTTTTCTACTCTATTTTGATTTTTCTGTTTTAAATATAGGTAATCAATTTTCCAAGATTTTTCTTCTCAAGTGTTATTTCTTCATCATGATTTATTTAATAATCAACACGCAGAATAAAATTTATTCAGATGTGTGTGCGTCGATTGTTTCTGAGTAATTAAAACTTAACGATATCCCTACGTACAATTTACGCCTTGTTTTGTCATTAGCCTAACCTATATTCATTTTGTTTGGAAGCTAATAAGCAAAATTTAAGTACTTTGCGTGCAACAGCGATCTCGCGCGTGTAAAAATTCATCAATAAACGACCTATTTTATTCCAAATGTTTTCTGTTTCAATTTCGATTATAAATCACGAAGTAGGCGTGATGTTTCCAAGTGCTAGTAATTTGCATAGTAAGGTGACAGAAAATTACATAGCTACCTGCCATCAGAAACTGTTTTGCACTAAATAATGCATACCCCAGTTATAACAAAACCCAGCAGATAAGAAATTTTCTTCTAAAATGAGAGTTCAGTTTAGTTTTTATCAACGTCGCACTAGAAGCAACACGAGGGCTATTGGCGACGGAACTCGTAATTTTGAACCACGGTCAGGTGACGAAGACGACACCTGAGCTGCCCTCCCTCTCCTAACATCCACACCACGCGAAAGGGAGGACTTGGGGCCCCGAACAGATTTAACGTGCATCAGCCCCGGCTTCACGGCGAGTCTTTGGTGGCCAAGTCCTGAACGAAACCACCGGCCGCTAGTCCACGACCACTAAGCTACCGCGGCCCTTCTAAAATGAGAGAGAAACTTCAAAAGTAATATATAAACCCTGATAAGTTTATCTGTTCTAAACATTATGAGCATTTGACCAGATGGACAGTTATTTTATACTGAAATTGTCTTCTTTCTTACTCTTTCATTCCTAAAAATTTAGGAACTTATATTATTTAACTTTTTAATATTCCCTAAATATTATATATTGAGTTTTCCATATAATTTAAATCTAATACGCAATTTATGTTAGGGAATGTTTTTAATGTCAATGTTCTAGGTTAAGTTTCATTATATACTCGCGGTTCCCTTCCTGTTTTAATATAATTTGATGAATGTACTGCATGTAATTAATGTTATGGTTACAGAGTTAATTTAATTGCAAATGAACATGCAACGTAATAAATTTGTTAGTATTATATAATTATGATAATAAATGCTTAAAATGTAGTCTGTGAAGATAACCATTTGCTTAAGTTTTGGGGCAGCTATTTTTCAATTTGGATTGCGTGTTGTACACCCATGTGGTACTAGATGTGAAAGAATTGTTTCACTGTAGCTCATGCTTGTCGTAAGGGGCGACTAAAATAGGTTTGCAGTGTCTAGTAGTACAGGCACCCTGGGGATTATATCAGGGGACCTCAGGGCCTTCTTTAGATAAGTACGGGCATCATGACCGCGAGGCACCCCAGAGATCTTTTTCTTTCCATTGGCGTTTACTATCTTTCGTAAATATGGTAGACGCACCCCCGGGATACCCTATTGATATCCTTCCCTATTTCCGATCCTCCTTCTTATCAACCGTTTTTAAAAATTTTTTTTTTTTTTTTTGAATTCCTTCGTAAGTCTGGATCACAGTGTTTTGGCGCAGTTTTTTTTTAGTTTTATGTTTTATTAACTTCGCACTAGAAGCAACACGAGGGCTAATGGCGGCGGACCTCGTAATTTTGAGCCACGGTCAGTGTTTTGGAGCAGAATGGCTACATTTGACTATTTCGCTATTAAAATACTCTCTCCCACTCGTTTGTCTTCAATTTTTTCTTACGTTTATAACACAGTATTACCTTTTTTGGCGGATGATGGCTATGTCTGGCTCTTGTGCAATTTCAAAATACTCTCACTTGTCTTTTTTCAAAAGCCTCTAGATCACAACTTTACCTGGTTTGGCGCATCATAGTCAAATTTGGCTCATGCGCCATTAAACGCGACCATCACATCACGTGCAGTAAGTAAATGATAGTAAAATAAATTTTTCAAAAAACCTTTCACGTGATCTGTTTTACCTTCGAATGAGGAAAAAAAAACTTTATATTTTAAAAATATTTTCAAGAGTTAAAATATAAAAACTATTTAAATCATGATTTATGGAAATGCGTGAGTTGATTTAGTCTAAGCACAATATAAAATCTAACACATTTTTTAAAAAAAGTGATATATTTTCCTCCAAAATCATACTAAAAGTCCATTTGTTCGAAACCATTTTAATTGCACTTGTATTTCAACTTATTTTCGTTTGAATTTCTTTCCGCAATCAAAGCTCAACACAAACAACATTAAAAATTAATTCAAACTCACTCTTTAAACTACTCCATAATTAAGGATTTAGGACTTCCTCTAACTTGCGTTTAAAAAATAAACTAATGCTTTTAAGGCTCATCACACAAGAGAGGACTCACAAACTTTAATCACTTTTTTCAATTAACCCAGCACTAACACTTCCTAATTCTTTGCAACTTTATAATTTCTTCTCCTTATAATGGCATCATCAACACAACGTGCTTCTTGGCATACGATTCACATTAGATTAAGAACCCCCTCCTCCCCAACCTAATTCTTGGTTTAATGAAGAAAATTAACCGATTCCAACCCTCACTGCCACGAGCTCTTTTAAAGGCGCAACAGTTCGAACCTGTTACTTCCAGATCCTATGCCTCTGAATCGATTAATCACGCTTCTAACGACTATAATCGATTGCGGACCACCGCAAAATACACACATCACTTAGCATTCAGGCGTTGAGGCCGAAATTCGGCTGACAGAGGGGGGTGGGGGACTTGCAGACGATACTGTGCACCCCTCGAGGGTAAAGACTGGGCATATTTCGAATAGCCAATGTGATTCAATTAGCGATTAGGCTGACGTAGCGTTGCTTGACGAGCGAATAAGGGGCATTAGTTCGAAATTTATGCAAAGCGGTAACTGTTCCTTGGGGGAGAGGGGGAAGTTATCGAAAGGCTTTCTGATTGGTTAGAAAGGGAGTTGGTGAGTGTAAAGGTAAAATTGTTAGCTGAAATTCGAATTTGATGCAAACCGGTGAAGTGGAGTGGATCTGTCAGAAAGAGTAAAGGGGTGTCTCGATTAATTGAAGTAATGGGAATGAGTGGAAGAGGCTGTTAACAAAATTGGAAGATATATTTTGAAACCATTGCACTGAGCGTTTTTTAAAGTGTCTTTATCTTAAAATAATTCTGTAACTTTTAAGTTCTTTTTTTTTTTCTGTAAATTTATATCGAAACATTGCTTTAGGTTTGCCTGTGAACAGTTATAACATAGTTTGACACTTAATAGGCTTTTCTAACACCTCCCTATTATCCGACATTATCTCATATCCGGCATTCTGTCGGCGAGTTTCTGTCGGATAAGCAGACTTCACTCTATAACCTAATTATTTTACATGCGCTCAGTTTCAGAAGTGAAATTAAAGATAAAAAGGATAATATAGCCTAAAAATGTAAAATACGCAAGTTGCAATAAAAATACGGGAGGGAGTGTGTGTGAGAGAGTGATGGGGGAGTTAATTGGTGCAAGAGCCAGGTGGGGCAAAGCTGCGCCAAACAAGGTGTAACTGTAATCTAGTTGTTTGAAAAAGAAAAAAAAAGAAGATAAAAATTAGTCGAGAGAAGAAGTGACAAAAATAGAGAAGGATCGCTAGGGTATTACGGAGGCGCATCACCTCAGTTTACCACACTCAGTGAAACTCACGAGAGAGAAAAATGTCAGTGGGGTACCTGGGGATCATGACTCCCGAAACAACTTAAAAAATGCAAGCCCCTGAAGAAGGAAATTCGAAAAATGTCTTTTGTCTTATATTTAAATCTCGCGTGGCTCAAAACCTCAAGCCCTAAATTTTGTAATGGTGTATGGGTGTCGATTTTCTCTCTTTGGGAAGTTATATAAAATTCACAACATCAATCTTTAGTCTAGACTGTATCCAAGATCACTATTATGTATATGTATTCGGCTTTCACATAATTGCATGAATAAACTGCGGGAAAAGATTGAAAACTTCTGATTAAAAATGGGACTAATATCACAAAATATAATCCTTTACAAAATTGAAATAATTAAAGCAAGGCGAAAAGTGCGAAAACCCCTGGAAGAAATGAAACCGACAACACGTTGTAAAATCATTTATTAAATGAATTAATTAAACTAGGGGGAAAGAAAGGAGACTCCTAAAGAATGGAGTTTTAGTTCAGTTTAGTTTTTATTAACGTCGCACTAGAAGCAACACGAGGGCTATTGGCGACGGACCTCGTATGTTTGAACCACTGTCAAGTGACGAGGACGACACCTAAACTGGCACCCCCTCTCCTAACATCCACACCACGCGAAAGGGAGGACTTTGGACCCCGAACAGATTCAACGTGCATCAGCCCCGGCTACACGGCGGGTTTTTGGCAGCCAAGGATCGAACCCGCGACTGAACGAAAACCGCCGACCACGAGTCCACGACCTTGACCCTAAAGAATGGAACTAATATCCTAAAATAAATTCCTTTTTAAAATGAAACAGCTTAATTACTGGAAAAGAAAGAAAAATTCTAAGGGATGGAGAAGAATGAAACAGATATTACGTAATAAAATCATTTATGAAATAAAATAATTAAACTTGTGGAAAGAATTGGAACAATGGAACCAATATCACAATACAAAATAAAATCATTATTAAAATGAAATAACTACGGGGGAAAAAAAGAAAACTCCCTGGAAAAATGAAATCATTTATGAATTGAAATAACTGAAGTACGGGAAAAGAAAGGAAACTCCAGGAAAAAAAATGGAACGACTATAAAAAAAACTGAATTATTTACAAAATGAAGTGACTTAACAACTGGAAATAATGAAAAACCCGGGAAGAAATGGCACAGAAAAACCAAAATAAAATCATTTACGATATGAAATAATTAAACTATGGGAAAAGACAGAAAAACACTGATAGGAAGGCAATCAATATCACAAAATGAAATAATAAAAAATAAGGCGAACCTTAATATAATATGGGAAAATAAATCAATATTGCTTTTTGTTTTTTAGAAGTTATATTCAGCAAAAAAATAATTAAATTGGTTTCAAAAACCTTTGTGTAACATATTTGTCTGTTAGTAATTTTTATTATGTGTCAAAATTGTTCTTTTAAGAATTTAGATCTATATGTTAAAAAGAGATTCGGAAACATCACATTGATTCATTTTTAAGGTAAATAAATGTATTGATCAAATGTCAGATTTGGATTGTGAAAGAACTAAAAGTAAAAAAATATATAATTTAATTTATTCTTTTACAAAAAAAAGTATTAAAGATCCGTAATGAGGAAATTTTTATGGAGAAAAATCGATGCTTCTAAAAGCAAAGAACCAGAAGAGCATATTTAATTAATACCGTTCTAAATGTATTTGGAATTAAAAAAGAAATATGCAAGTTTCTAAAACTGTTTATTAATTCTTATTTTACGGAAGAAAACTATAAAATGAAAGAAACGAGATTCCTTAGTATAATTGATATATAGCTTATACAACATATTAAAGAAATCATTTGCGACGCCTAATTGGTAAACTTTTATCATCGTGGAATTTGAAATTGATTGGATTCAGAGTAAAATGTTCAGTACTAATACAAAATTTATCATTAACTAAAAAAAAGATTTATAGCATTGAAATGACAATTCATAAGAAAGAGAAAGCTAAAATGTTTTTAAAGGAATTTTTTTCTTATAAAAATCGCCTATTCTATCACTCGAATTTCAGCCATTTCTCACTTTTGAGTAATCAATAAAAGTTCAGGCCGCAAGTAATCAGTCAAAAGAATCAGACGGTCAAATCTTTAACTTAATTTTACGAGGGGGGGATATTAAATAACGAGAATGACGCTGCTACAGAAGTACGCATGCGCCAAACGGCTGGCACCGACAGCTGAAGGCGTGAAGCCTTCTCTTTCAAATGCAGTAAATACTGAAGATAAATCTCGCGAAATCTGTAAACGTTAACATAAAAAATAACATTCAAAATATTTTCATATCAATTGCGTTGCCTATGTTTATCTACGTGGTGATTTTACAAAAGAGCGTGTTTCGAATGAAAAACAAGAAATAAATCCTCTTTTTATGGAACATGTGCTCGCGGTGGAAAAAACAAATAACATATCTGTTCCGAATATAAATCGAGAAATTTCCCCAAGACAAGGAGAAGATTTGACCTGATTGTGTTTTCTGCAATTACTCTACTGAAGTCTTAAGTATTAATTATCTGCTCCCTCGGAAGTCTGCATTTGTCAGTTCCAATTCTTTCTTTGAAATCACCTGCTATGCAACATACTTGCAGTAATTACTGTTTGTTGATCACTGTCTGCTACACCGTTTGCAATGGAAGAGTTAAGCAACATTTTGCGTAATTGCTGTTTGAGGGGTTAGAATGCTGTCAAGAACGGCATTTCCCTTGAAAAGATCTTCTTTTACTAAAATTACATTTGGGGACGTGAATTTGAAAGTTTGTTTTAAAGTTTCGTTTTCCGATATATTTTGTTGCAAGATCGCTTAAAGTAATAGATTGCTTTAGATTGAATATCAGGAAAAAATAGTCGCTGAAAAGACAACGTTATTTGTTCAGAAAATGAAAGATTTTCTAAAGTAAAATCGTGTTTCAGTTTTAATTAAATATCTGTTTAATTGCTAAATTTAAAAAAGAAAAACGTCAAATTTTCGTCGGACAGAGACCATCATTAAAAGCCCTGCGTATTTAAGAAAATACGAGTGATGAATTGATTGTGTGATTACTAAAAAAATATATATATAATAAAATAATAATATTTTTTTAAAATACTTAAAACTGCCCTTTCTACGAAAAACACGGAATACATAGTGTTGATATTTAAAACAAAAAGGAAATTGGAATATCACTCATAATTTAAAACTACAATTCTTAACTGAAAATAACGTGGAATAAAACAAATAATCACAAATAAATTTGCCTTTTCCATGGAAGTATTTAAATAGCAGTTTATCACAAAAACGGTCTGTGCAAAATTCTGGAATTATTTTAAAAGGTTTTTATGTTATGCTATCATTTAAGTCCTTTTAAAAAAATTTAATTGTCCATAACTGAATATCTAATGATTTAAAAAATGATTTTTAAACACACACACACACACATATCGTTTATTTAAAACCGGTAAACTTGTAAGATGAAAAATAAGGAGCAAAAACGATTAATTGCATTGCATTGTGTTTTACAAAAATACTTTAAGAGATATATATACCATTTGGTTAAATGGTTTTCCAAGGTATTGATGACAAAAAACTGTTTACTTTTATTCCATAGTTTAAATATTCATTTAAAATTGTAACCTAAAAATGACTTATTAATTCATTATATCTCAATTCAGTAACTTTAATACATACTAAACATTTTAACAAGGTTTTATTTTGTTAATTTAAGACATTCGTTTCACTAAAATAATGCTGATAGATAGCTAGTAAAAACTAACATGATGTTTACTACAAAACCCAAAGCATTTCAAGAAATCCTTTGAAAATAATATTCGAGAATTTCTTAAAAAATCTTCAAGTGACTGCCATTGTGTGTTATTCTTTTCTCTGTTCCTGCTAAAATATTATTCCAGTGAGCACACCATTTCAAACTTACATTTCCTTTACTGTGTGTGTGGAATAAAAAGATATGTTTTGCCACATGAAATGTATATTATGTATCATTTTCAGGGAGAGCACTAAGGCCGAACATTTATCAAAACTGAATTCTATCAAGTTCTTACAAAACACCGAAGTCTTTCTTTCTGTTCCAGTTATAAAATGCAAATAAATCCATACCATACATCAAAAGGTTACCTCGTACGTACTTAAAGAAAAATATTATTGTTGCTTTTAATGCGTCTAAAGTACTTTTTTTTGAACAAATCGTTAGGCTATTTTTATATTTTATTGAATCGGAATAGTTTATTAAAAACCAGAAATAAAAATATGTTTAAGGAATGTAGCGATACACTCGAAACCAGAAATTCAATAAAATGTACGTATGATTTATAAAAATTATACACACACACACACACAGAGAGAGAGAGAGAGAGAGAGGGGGGTCTTTCAAAACCTCTCTTCTTAGTGATAACAAATTAAAATAGGTTTTCAAACGCATTCGTTGGTGGTTAAAAGCCTGTATTGAAAGTTACTGATGTGCTTAAGGGGTTTTTTTTTTTTTTTTTTCTTTAAATATTTAGGTTGTTCAAGTGAGACAGCATCATTTACATCGTAGGAAAATAAATTCCAAAAAACTATGCTCAAACTGAGATTCACTGAGTTTCACAAAATGTTTTATTCTAGTGCTCACATAAAACAACATGATGACATTATCCTGGTAGAAAGAGGCAGGAATAAATGTTCCCTGCGGGAAATGTCTGGGAGAGAAATGTATAGAAAATATAAATTTTCAAAATAGTCCAGCATAAAGTGAATGCATATTTTTCCTTATCATACCGAAATATTGTTCGTGTTTTAGATACATTTCATACCTGTCCCAGTCAGATTTTACTATCAATGGTACGTAACT
>BMAW01080533.1:270904-304208 GCA_019974015.1 Nephila pilipes
TTTTTTTTAAACAAACTACAAAACGACTTCACTCCAACCCTCGATAACTCAGCTGTTTCTGGTCCGATCTGACTTAAAATTTGACATCGTTTCAAGTTAAAGGTCAGTACTCTAGAAAGACCTGGTTACTGGTTTACTCACAGAGCGCCATCCTGGCTGTTTGTCGAACCTTATTACCATGTGTTATATATATATATCTGCGCGCGCGCGAGTGTGTGTGTGTGTGTGTGTGTGTGTGTGTGTGTGTGTGTGTGTGTGTGTGTGTCTCTCCATACACACACTTGGGAGCAATAAATTGCCATTCATCCTGTAAGTTTGGTATGCTCAGTGGTGAACAATACTAAATTTATAGCTTCTGAAGTGAGTGTCGAATTCTTGGTGTTCGTCTTGATTTTAACAATGTCAACGACCTGTCTTGTAGATTAATGTAGCTACTGCGAATTAAATGGAATAGCAATGGATTCAGAAGGGGATAATGATCTCATAGGTAATTCAGATTTCATGTAGAGAGATGTAGAAGTTAAGGGAGTAAGGTATCAGCTCTAGTATTTTTTACCCTGGTGTATTCATCGAGGTCTTAAATTAGTCAAAAAAATTTTTTTTGTTTGATAGCAATTTTAATCTAGCAAACTATTTTTACCAACAGTTACAAAATTATTTTTTGAAGTATTTGAGATGGTTTAGGGACCTAATTTAAAAGTCACCAAAAATTATCGTAATCGCCAATTTATGTCCTATTCTAAATTTAAACTCTTGTGTAGCTTAAGGAACTGAGTTAATTCAGATCAATGGTAAATATGATAGGGAAAATAAGTAAAGATGTATTTAAGAATAAAGTAAAATAAAAATCGGTAGGATATTTATGATCCTGTTTTTTTTTAAAGTAAAATATATAATTCGTTATCTCTTAAATTTATAAGAATTATTAATTATTTTTCATTTATCATTAGCATCATCTTTTTTCTAATGTAGATACATAGTTTTATTTTGATTATGGAATAAATTATCTCCTCTGATCCTCTAATTTTTATTTATTCTTATTTTACAGTGTTTTTGTATCCTGTATGTGTAGTTATAATGTTGTCCATTGTTTCTATAGGTCAATTCACCATTTAGTTTATAAGGGAAGGAATATATGAGGTTGTTCCAAAAGTAAGTTACACCATTTTTTTCACACAGAAGCTTTATTGCTTACAAAAAAATAAACCATGTCATCGTGAACTATACACTGTACTCGATTTTTCAACATAGTCGCAATTCAAATTGAGACATTTATCGTAGCATGCAATCAGTTTGAAGAAACCACTCTGGTAAAACTTACCCTACGGTCTGGTACCCTACGATGCAAGAAATTGTCTCACAGCCTACTCCACCTGAGCATTAATTTGAATGGACTTAAGTTCGACCAAGATGCAGTGTGTACGACACGTCTGATACCATTATGCATCCATCCGCTAACAGAATGTCCTGTACTCTAGCAGTGTTGTTTTCATTAGTGGATGTGGAGGGACACCCACTTTGAACTTCATCCACCGCTCTATCTTCCCTCATTGAACATGCAACACCAGCGTCCAACTATTTGACGAGACATGGCCTGTTCACCATACACAGTCTGTAGGTGGTCATGGATGACTGTCCTCACGTGCCCATTCATACCCGATAACAGCATTCACTTCCTATGCCGACACGTAGTCAGTATTTTCTCGGGCACGCTAGTCTTTTGCTACTCTCTTTTCTTCATCGATCTGCGCATGCGTCATGCCTCTTCCACAGACGCTACTTCCGTCGTTGAATTTGCAACAGGTGTGGATTCTTATGTTGCTTGTTTGTTTCATCTGGTGCATCATGGACTTTTTTAAAAAAATGACGAAACTTACTTTCGGAACATCCGTCATACAAAGAAAATAGCCAAGAATGGCTTAAATTAAGTATAAAGGAACTAAGAAAACTAAATTATAGTAACCAATTTCAAAACAAATTTTACTTTATCGTAAGACTTATTCGAAGACCAGTCAAATTGTCACGCGCTCTATTCGCTAACTTTCCCTTACCTAACATTTGGGTTTATTTTCTGATTTTATACTTAAGTTTCCTGCTCCTTTCCAACCAAATGAAACGTGATCATGAAAATCGGATAAACATTACAAGTGTAGAGAATAGATATAAAGAAGTTCCTATAAAAATGATGGATAATTTATAAAGGGAGTAGCGAAACGTTAGTGAACGAATAGAGAAATTTGTAGGGAGTAGTCGGAAATTGACATGTAGTACAAATTGTACATGACTATCCATAGCAGAGATTATGTGTTTCCTTACTAACGGCGCACTGATAAGTTTTATTCTTGGTGATGGACTTCTTAATATTGAGCCTCGACAAAGTGATGAAGACTACAGCTGAACTGGCACACCACGCCAATGCGCGGACTTGGGATCATGACTTCATTTAAAGTGCATCAACCCTGCTACAAGCCGGAAATTTGGTAGCATTAGGGTTCGAACCCACAACTAGGCGAAAAGAATATAGGTCGCGAGTTCTCGGTTATATCCATGGCAGATCGACTTCATTTAGAGATCCTTTGTGGAGTGATCTTGTATCGGGAAAACAAAATTTATTGGATGGCCTTCAACCCCTTCGATTAAACATGTTCGAAGCCGAGTGAGTTGGTAAGCTAGAACTTAGTTAGTGATTCTAAACTAGATTTCAGAAGCTGAGGGCGGGTGCGGGAGTGGAGAGAGAAAGAGAATGTGTGTATTAATTAAATTAATTGTTAATACAAACAGATTTATTTCTTTTTCAAATCCTTTTCTTTAAAATGTGAAAATGTTTCATCAGCGACTGTGATGAAACATTTTCAACATCAACGACATTTGGAACGAATAATTGGGAGGCATTACAAATTTAGCATTCCGTTTGGGTTCAATTTCACGTAATCTCTTCCTCCGTAATATTCCGAAACAAACTTAGCATCATTATCACTATCATTGTCATCTAATCGGAACAAACATGCAACTAGTTGAATTTCGAATGAATATTTGAGCACTGCACTCGTGATAGTTCCCAAATAATACCTAGTACATAGGACAAACTGGAATTATTCTACTCGAAAGCGATATCGTTAGCCCTGTTGGCTGAACTACTAATGTTGTCGGAGAATTAACGGATTCTTGTTAATAGTGTGCATACATTATCAAAACTTTTGGCAAGCGCTTTCCACAATACAACATTAAACACGAAAACAACAAAACATTACTAAACACAGAAATAACAACATCAGTTAAACTCATTAATTTATTTATTTCACTTCATTCTTCATTTGTAAATTGTAAGTCATAAATACAGACCAGTAACCCTTACCTGTTATCCAACACTTACGTCATCTAAAATCATGAACTTAAAGTATGTAGCTTATATAAATTTTAAGCGCAGATGTAAAAATGATGACAAGATTAAATTAAAACTATCACAGGTTCTCATAATAATCAGTTATTTGTACTTTTAAATAAAATGCTCTCTAACTGTCCCTCAACATGTTTACTACCAAATTTTACATAAATTTTAAATATCAAACATACCCCGATACTCGTGTCCGAGCAGATGATTATGTAGCTGCGGCGAAGTTTTATCTTCTACGGGGTAGGGTTGGATCTTTGATCCATCAAAATCAAAGTACGCGGGTACGAGTGTATATTCCGCGCACTGTTCACTTCTTTTTAACGCAGAGTCTCACAATCTTTTTCGACTCAAAGACAGTAGGGTTTTTTTGAGGGTACCAGGACCTACGTGAAACTTTGATCTAGATGTTAAAAAATGGTAAAGAGTAAAAATTGTCAAGAAGAAGAGTCGAAAATAGAGAAGGATCGCTAGGGTATTCTGGGGTGCGTCACATGTGTTTACAAAAGGCAGTGTGACATATTCAATTTTTAAAAAACAAACGATTGCGATACTTTTTTTAAGATATTATTTGTCCAACTTATAAAGGCAGACGATTTAATTTAATGTGATACTTTATTTAAGACATTACCTATTCTACTTTTAAAAGCAGTCGATTTAAACTTAAAGTAATACCTTTTTCAACATTCTTTATTAAGATATTTGCTTTGGCAACACCAGATCATAGTTTTGATTTTAGATAATTTACTGGCAACGGATATGAAATTTAGTATTAAGTTTGGTTCCAAGAGGTAAAGACGAACGTTGATAAATAGTGCTTGTGTAAAATTGTGTCTAGAATTTATGTTTGAAAAGATGTGCGCAAATAAATGTGATGTCCTGAAAACAAGTCATTTTTATTAATAGTCTTCAATACAGTACAGCAGTAAAACCTATGGGAGGGAAAGAGATCACAAAGGTGCCAGCGATCATGATGCCCGTACCTACCTGTAAGCCCTTAAGGGTGGGAGCGAATTAATCTTGGTATTCGTATAATTTTCTACCATTACCCGTTGAGGGCAAAGTAACTCCTCCTTCTCAGCAAACGTCCAACCTCGCAACCCAAATTTTCGGATCTTTCTCTTTCTCTTCTCAAAATATTCTAAACTCCTCTAATCTCTCTATTTTATTCCCTATAATTTAATTTACACGTGAAAAAATTAGTTTAAGTTATTCACAAGTTGAGGCTCTCGAATCAAATAACGTTATAAAAAATCCCTTAAGGTTAGTTGAAGGGAAATACGAAGGAGAACTTCGTTACTAGGCCTTATTCACACACGTAGAGAAAATGGCATTTTATTGGAGCTTTATTGAAGTCTTTTTTGATCTAATACAGTATAACCCATGAAAAAAAGAAACACCTCATCACAAAATACTTTTTTTTTTATATCGGAACGTTTAATCTTGTCTTTTTTGTTCCAACCTTTTACCCTTAGGCACTTTTTCCTTACTTTCTTCGGAAAAAATGCTATTACTGCTTCCCCTAATAAAAGTTAACTAGAAAAAAGTAAGTCGTCGTAGATCAAATTGAAAAATAATTAAAAGGTAAGAAGTAAGATAAAAATTGCTGCAATAAACTAAAATCTGTAAAAAAAAAAAAAGGTAATGTACCAATGACGAAAGCATTTCAGATAAGAAATGCTTATAAAAATTAAGAATGATGCTTTTTGTATTGAGCGATAAGGTTGTTTATTTGAAAAGAAACATCTGTTATTTATTTCTGATTGCCTGATTTTACAAATGCACTTTTCTTTTGATAAATCTCTTATATGAATAACAGATGTTAAAAATGTCAAATGTCACTTTTGAGTGATATGAAATTATCAATAAGCCGTTTTTGACGAATAATTTATTTCTTTCCTCGTTAGTTAATTCGACTGATAGAAATTCTGATTTTGTAACCTATTGCTTCATTTTATATTTCCTTTATTTGTTATTTATACGTCCTAAGAATTTTTTAATTTAATGAATTTTTGAACTGTGCATAAAATTTTTTTTGGTTTCAGTGTTTCGAATTTTTTAAAGTAGAAACTTTGGTTGTGACAATTTTTTTGGTCTTCAGATTTCAGCAACTTTTTTTATAGAATTTAATGAAGTAGTGATGGAATCTTTTTATCTGTCTCATCTGTCATCTTGAATGTTACTCTAATCACAAAATCTAAGTTTCAACTCAAGTTCAAGCGCAGACAAAGCAACTAAAAATATCAATTATATTTTAAAATAGAGTTTATCAATCCTCTTTCAACGGGGAGGCTCTCTGTTAGTATCAATTTTTTTCCACGAGTACTAACAACTTCTGTAACATATTAAAGAATGCGCTTGCCGGATTACGATGCGATTACATCTTTCAATCAATCTTATAGCATTGGGTCAAACTCTTACCAAATCAACTAAACACACGTGATGACTTCCACGTTCATCACACTAGCGTCCTTCCTATTATTGTAACCTTATTATCATTCAATTCGAGTTTTTTTATTTGTTTCTCTCACACAATTTACTTGATAACATACCGTAAATTGAACAACACATTCGAAAAAAATTGAGTTACCTTTGAATAGGGAAATTGAAAAACAAAATTATATGTATTTTTATTTTAAAAAAGTCTTAATTTTATCAAATCTTAAATAAAGAAGTTAAGTTTTTGCATTTTTGCATGAGCTCTAAATACAATAAATTCAAACTATGAAGAAATAATCTGAAATAAAAAAAAATGTTCTCCGAATTTTAAATTATTTCAAAGAAATAATTTTTAAAAAAAATATTGCATTAAAAATTTCTTACATACTTAATACGTTATTAATATTTAAACAATAATTTACAAACTTATTTATAAATTTTTTTTTATCTAAAACGTTATATCTAGAATTCAGATGTTTAGACCTATAACTGTGTTCTTATAATATTTTGCATCATATTTAATAACATAATTGGTTTATTAAGAACATTTGTTTCCTTTCTTAGAGCATTCAAAAACATTTACTAAAATATATATTTTATACATAATATGAAAGTACACACACACACATATATATTAAGAAAAATAACGGCTACTTTTGAATTAAAAACTTAACATTATACAATTTTTTTTTGTCACCACAAGTCTTTTTTCTGTTTCTGAATAAATTATAAAAATATTACTTGCATAGGTGTTTCCTTTTGTTCCTGAGATAGTAAGATTGTTGTGATGTTCGGCTATTCGCAATTTCCTCTTCCCTAACCTCGAGAACATTTTGGTAATTTGAATAGAATACAACCCTTTGCCAATTAAGTGAAACGTGATTAGGAAAATGAGCTGGAGATAATATGTTATGTGTAATAAGCCGAATTATCGATAGTGATATATAAACGAAATATAATTGAAAGGAGAGGGAAGGGAGATAGAGAAAATCAACAAGCTGAGAGATGTGTAGATTAGAATGAATCATCATAATAAATCGTTTGTATTGAAAGTAATTGGAAGTGACTCTTTTTCAAAATAATGGGGGTGGAATCGGTTATAATCGAAAAGTGCTTGAACCGGAACGAATGACTTGGTAAGCTAAAACTTTATTATTTGAACATAAACTAGGATCAACTGAGAGAAAGCAACCTTACATATTCTGTGTTGATAGATAATGAAGTGAGTTTTCTTTCTGTGGCGTATCTTCTATTAGAGCTTTGAACGTATTGATTACTTAAATAGAATTTAAGATTGCTGTAGGGTTAAATAAGGAAAGAAACATGTCGTAATGAATAATATATTAATGTATTATGATGGAAAAAGCGTAACACAGTTTCTTTTATGTATTTATCTTTCGATCCGTATAGAAGACACATTTTGTCTACGTTAATTAAAGAAAACGTATTGTTTAATCAAAATTAATGTGCTGCAGTTGCTTCGATATCTAAGGAAGCAAATATTGTTCTCATCTTTTTCAAAGGATAAAGTTAAATCCCTCAATTTAAATGAAAAATTCAAATAAACATTTTTAGATGATATTACGATTTGCTAACAATTCTTCATAACCCCAATATTAACAACGACAGTAAAAAGAATCAGAACTAATCAAGTTTGTGTTGGAACAAATATAATCTGCACAAATAAATGAAAATAGGATTTTGAGATATCTCCGTTACGATAAGAAACGTTTATTTGAAGCGAGATTTTGTCGTCTGTAATCGGGCATATAAGAAATCTTTTTTTTTTCTCGGTAAGCAGCTTTTAAAATAATACGTTAAGACTTTTATCGTAATCCAACAGAAAAGAAAGCTTTTTTCAATACATTTGAGAAGAAAGAAGATTACCTTTAAATTCTGCAATTGTATGAGGCTTTTTGCTACTGTTCAGCTTATTGATCTATATTAAAGTATTAATATTTTATAAACCGCTCAGATTATAGTGTCATGTTTTCTTTAACATATTTTTTCAGTATTTCAGTTTTCTTTCTTTCAGTAAAATCTGTTAGGTTACGATGTATTAGTTTCCTTTTTTGTTAGCCTACGCATTGTTCGCAGCGGAGAAAGTAAATGGTATTTTCACTTTCGATTTAGAATTAAATTCCGATCAAAGGGGTAATATATTTTCTATTTAATCGTTTTGTAGTGCCGTTTCGTAACTCTTCTATATACGAAAACTGAATTTGTAGTTATAAATGCTATTTGTGGGATGCTATTCGTAAATAGGGATAAATATTTTATAAATTATTAAGTCTACAGATAAGTTCTATCCGTTGCGAAGTGAAAGAAAATAATTCTGGGGTCCTTCTAATAGTAAGTTACACTCAGACAATGTAGGTCAAAATCATTTTACTAAGAAGTAGGCTACAATGTAACATGACAAATCTACAGCACACTATTTCTTTACATATGTTAATTAAAATCCCAGTCGCTGCAGACATTTGTAGAAAAGTTCACTAATCGTTCGATGATCCTACGACAGAAAAACGTTGCTTGGTCCTGGAGTCAGCTTAAAATCACTGTCTGAAATAAGGCATCGTTGCAAAATTGTCTTCCACCCAATTGTTCTTCGAGCTGGCCGAACACGGGAAAGTCGAAGAGTGCTATATCGGGACTGCACGGTGTGTGTGCTCGCGCGCTGCGATACCTCCCATTCAAAATTGTAAAGCAAACCTTGTGTTGGGAGTTCCTTGTGAGATCTTGCATTGTCATGCAAGAGGACCTTTGCTTAATTTCCCCGTCTCTTGTTTTTCACAGCTTTGTGCGAACTTCTTATTGTTTCGCAGCATTATGTTGATACGTTCCTAGGAGCACTTAGCCTTTAAGGCCATTTATTCACAGTCAGTGCTTTAGTTTAGTTTAGTTTTTATTAACGTCGCACTAGAAGCAACACGAGGGCTATTGGCAACGGACCTCGTAATTTTGAGCCACGGTCAAGTGACGAGGACGACACCTGAGCTGGCACACCCCTCTCCTAACATCCACACCACTCCAACGGGAGGACTTTGGGCCCCGAACAGATTTAACATGCATCAGTCCAGGCTACACGGCGGGTCTTTGGTGGCCAAGGATCGAAACCGTGACTGAATGAAAACTGCCGGCCGCTAGTCCACGACCTTGACCACTAGGCTACCGCGGCCTCACAGTCAGTGCAAGAGAGATTTACAGTGCATTTATTCCATCTACCCAGTACAATAGATAAATATTAAGCACAAAAAATTAAGATATTTGCTTTTATTTATTAAATAAAGTAAAATATCTAGAATTTCCTTGCAGAGCTTAAGCAAAACGAAAATAGATTTAAGATTAAATTCAGGGCAGAAAAATACGTTTGGTAAACTTATAAAAGTTATTGAAGTAGGTAGGAGAGAGGAGGGGAGAATCGAGCATTCTCGTTGGCCAGTGAGAGCGCTCCCAATCTTAGAGTCGAACTTAATCAAAATTTTAGTGAAAAAAGTTTTACAAATTACGGACTTCTGATCAGTTTCTGGAAAGATATATTAAGTTAGAGACTTAAGGGGTGGATTCCGCCATTCTTTGCATAATGAGGCTCAGTTTTTGTATTTTATCATCAGTTCTCACCTTATTTCAAGTAGCAAATGTATTGGGAAATGATCGGAACCAGTCTTTTAATTCTTTTATTGCATCTTAAATTGAGAAATCATCTTTGTTTCAATTAATCAGATTTTTATTTTTTGAGGGTAGGGAAGAACAGGAGTGCTATCTATGTGATTATTTTCATTTCCGCATGCTTGCGCTTAAGATTTATTTTTAGTTGTAAATTTAGAAGTGAAGAGTTTTTGAATGTTTTCCTCGTTTTTAATTTTCTCTGGGTTTCTGGAACTTCAAACACTCTTACCGGGATTCAATGTGTCCGCGATTTTTGTAATTAATGCAAATAGTGTTTTCTACTTTTGTTTTAATGGGGCATTCTCTTGTGAAACGTTCTTGGCCGCATATAAGACATCCAATTGTCACAACAATTCTTAGAGGAGTGGTTAAATAGGTTACTTTTGTAACCTTTTTTTCTTTTGTGAATCCATCCACTTCGATGTTTATCAGGAAATGCGATTCAGTTATTAAATACTTTCTTTCTGATGCAGACCCTTTCACGATATCGTTTCAAAGTTGTTTTTCAAAAATAATCAAACTTTTCAATACAAGAGCGGACAATTCTCCATCACTCACAAATTGTTCGACAAGTGTTATTTTCAAATTTGGATTACCACTAACAAAGACTAATTTCTGAAGAGAATAACTAATTTATTTTACAATTCACGCTTATACTGAGTTGCCCGAAAGTTATTGTACAATTTAAGATGGAATAACTTTTGTTCAATTTAATTATTTTTAGGGTTATGAGAATTCAAAAATCGCGAAATAGGATTACAATTATGGAAATATATACAAGAAAAGGAATGAAAATTATCCAATGTTATCCTTGGAAATAAAGATTCCTTTATTCTTAGACAGAATGCATATGAACATCATTTCAATTAAGAAAGACTTCTTCTAATCCCATAATATTGACCTGGGTTAAACATTTAGTGGCGTGACGTGTTTTTTCATTATTCAAATCTACAGCCATCGTCAAGTCCAATTGAATAATCAATAAGCTCAAAACTAAATTTGAAAATGCGTTAGAGAAAAACAACACAGTTTATTAGCTATTAACAATGACTATGCAAGATTACTCTATCTGTCTCGAATCTCCTTTTACTCAGTAAATCCTATTTTAAATTTTAATCATAAGGATTTAGCTTATCAAATAACTTTTAGATTATAGAAGATTCGCCTTTAGTTATTCTGAAGAGGAATCACTTCAAACTACTTTGAATATAAACGATTAATTACGGCAATCTACAACATCTATAATCTAGCCGTTAACCTCTATCTCCCTCTCTCCTAATTTTTAATTCTATATCTTATCACTATCACCTAATTCAATTCCACATGCTTCTTACCTTCATCTAATTTACCTAATCACGTTTCATTTTGATTAGAAAGGGATTTTTATTTTATGCATTTCAAATCATTAAAAAGTCTCCGAGGCTAGTAAAGAGAAAGTCGCGAATAGCTGAACAACAGAGTGGTACGAGTGTTTGTCAATGGTATTCCAAAAACTGTAAAATTCCTTTCGACTTGCAACCAGGACACTCTTGATTATGTTGAGGAAACCACTGCTGAAAAACCGGGAACCTCGACTCAACGACATTCGCGAGAAATTTGAATGAGTCCTCGTTTTCCCCTTACACCGTTGCACTATTTTTTTTCCTCTGAGGAACCTTTAGATCGTGTTTTTATCAACACTCCAAAGCCCATTGTTCAGCTCATGTCTAATACCTGTCAAAATGTGTAAGATATATTGCAAGCTGCCAAACCTGTATATTGCTGATTTCCCTCACATTTTTCATCTTGCAATATCTCTTGGAAGATGAAAAATGGGATGGATAGAGCCAGTATTTGCAAACAAGACAACGGTGCTCGTAGAAGAAGTATTGTTTTTCATATTTAACTCAAAAATGTATAAAATAATATATATATGTGTGTGTGTCTTTGTGTATGAGTGAGTGTGTAATGATTTAACTTTAATTTTTAATAATCTTACTCAAAAGTAATTTAATTTCCTAATTTTTCTCATTCTCTAACTCAAAAGTAAAGAGTTAATTCTTATTTACTGGTACAATTCCAAAATATTCTTTAATTTATACGATCATGTGCTCATAAAAATTTGCTGAACTTGCGGTTCTTACAATCGAAGATCTGTAGCGATAATCCCTACTAGGCGATTCTAGGCCATTTAGGTTCCTCAGAAAATCTACATCTTATACCATGTGAATGAAACGCGAACTGGAAAAATCCCTTCTATAAAAACAAATGTAAGGAAAAATTCTGCCTTCTTCTGCGCTCTTGTGACGTAACTGAACGGCAGAGCAGCGTCTCCTGCCTTATGGATATTTGTTGCCTCTCTCTCTCAGCTAAAATAAATAAATAATCTTCAATGATCTCAGGTGTTCTTCTTCAGCCGTGAATAATAAATGCATTTTTAAGAAGTTGAAATTAGCATCTTTACTTTATTAATTAATTTTTAAATTCGTAACACACACACACACATATATATATATATGTGTGTGTGTGTGTACACAAGATCATATAAAATACATATTATGGGTACAAAACTTTTTAAAATTTTTGAAACAGAAACAATTAAGAGAAAAATAAGATAGTTAAGAAAATAACCAAAAATCATATTAAAAATATTATATAATAAAGAAATTCTTATGAAAATGAGCTAAACATTTACTTAAGTAATCAAACAATCTAAAATTTATAACCCCCAAACCCTAAATAATCATTACAAGCTATTTAAGATTCAAATCAATTTAAAACAAAGAAAAGTAAGAGAAAAAACAAACATTTAGAAAAATGAAAGTAATGTAAATAATACTGTTTCATATTTTGGAATGGAATAATGTGTACAATACTGGCAATACAGATCTAACCGTCACACTTTAGAGAATCATAGCACATTAAGGATAATAAAAAAACATAAAACAAAACTTCAGAAACCCAACCACAGGAAAACAGAAAGTAGGTAAAAATAGGAATCATTCAATTACACTTAAAAATACAAATTCATATTTAAATAAACGTCTGAAATACTTTTACACCTATTGATAATTTTGACTAACAAGAGTTATATTAATTATAACAATAATTATAACACTTAAGTAAGTCCACTCAAACATAATGAAATAAAAAAAAAAACTTATCAACCACACGTCATCATAATTGAGGAACAAAATAATGATGAAAAAAAAACCACAAAATGTAATCAGTTAATATCATATAACAATAATATTGTAAAACAATAATATTGTAAAACAATAATATTGTAAAACATTAAAAACTATATTCGGTTAAAACTGTTTAGTGACTTGAGACCCACCTCGTTGTAATTAATGAGTTATAACCGCAACTAACGTTTTATGATGTAAGACTAATATAGTTAAAATTATATGCTCCGAGCAGGTGCTTACCAATAAATCATTTCTTAACTTTGTAATCCTCGAAACTTATAATCTAAACCCTAGATCATTAGTAACTTTTGTCGTCAAAATGAACTTTCGGAATAGTCATCTAATCAAACAATGCTTTTCCTTTCTAGACAAAAGATAATTAATTATAGTAAATGGTAGTCTACCTAAGTTTTAAATCTTATCTTTCTCAAAAGCCTGCCGAAAATCCATTAACTTTGCGTTTTAAATTGAGTTAAGTAATTCTGTTGGATTATGCTAATGCATTGCTTTAACTCAGTTTCACACCATTACCATATGAACAAAAAGTGCCTGACTTGAAAACAAAATTAAATCTTTTATTTTATGTTATTCAACATTTTGAATAACAAATAAATCTTGCATGAGCAATAAGCAACAAAATATATTCAATAATCCATAATTTCATTTTCTGTAAGTAAAAGAAATATTTTATCTTCATCGTTTTAAGTACTTTTTGAATTGAATTCTAAATTGATTTATTATTTATATTTTAAAACGTTTACGTGGAATTAAACCATTTATTTATATAAATGTTCTCTAAATTTTACTATGCCCTTTTTAGTACTCCAAAATATTTTTGATAATACAAGGGTTGTTCAATAAGTTTTTAGGAATTCCAAGAGATAAACATCATGACTGAATAGACAGGTGTCTAAGTCTCAGTTACTCGTATTCGTGATTATTACGCCTTTCGCACCTCAAAATTTTTCGTCACAGATATCTGACCAAAGACGTCTCTTTGCTTTTTTTTTTGGAAAAGATTCACCGGAAATAACCGTTTTTTGCTTGATTTCCGATGCATAACGAGGAATCCAGATCTCGCCAACGGTAACAACTCGACGCGGCAGCAAATTACTACTAAATGAAAACTAACTTATGAATCAATGTCAAATATATTTCAGCTCCATTTAATAGGTGACAGAACCCAATGGTAACAACAATTAGCCTTAATGATGCCATCTGTCTTAAAATACAAGTAATTTTTGAACAACCCTCATATTACTTCGGATAATATTCTTCTATTGGATAACAGTCTTCTTTCATTCTGCATTCGATGCTCTATTTAATGATTTGAAGCTAATTATTATTTTTTTTTCTTTTATGTTTCGAAATGTTGGTAACAAGTAAAATTTTTAAATTGGGTCTTCTGATTTTTAGAATTTGGTTTATTTTTTTAAAAATGACATCTTATTTTAAGTGCTGGAGGTATTTTATATTATAAACGTAACATTTCAAAATATACCTTCAGAATGGTAGCGAAAGGCATGTTGTTAGAAACATGGAAGATGTCGTATGTACTTTGCATCTCAAAACCAATTTCTTTAATTTCATGAATTTTTCAAATATTCCAGAAGAAAGATGTAAAACAACGAAATATTATGTAATGATGTATATAAATTTAATCATGTAGTACAATTAAACTATTACTGAGAGAAAGATATTTCAAGAAAATAGAGCTAGGAAGTTTAGTTTATATTAACGTCGCTCTAGAAGCAACACGAGGGCTATTGGCGACGGACCTCGTAATTTTGAACCACGGTCAAGTGACGAGGACGACACCTGAGCTGGCACCCCCTTCTCCTAACATCCACACCACGCCAACGGGAGGACTTTGGGCCCCGAACAGATTTAACGTGCATCAGCCCCGGCTACATGGCGGGTCTTTGGTGGCCAAGGATCGAACCCGCGACTGAAAGAAAACCGCCGGCCGCTAGTCCACGACCTTGACCACTAGGCTACCACGGCCCCAATAGAGCTAGGAAACAGATCGAAAACAAATGTTCTATTATTAATTTATCGTAACTTTATCGCAGATCTTTACGAATTGTTTTAAATGATTAATCATATCTTCAAATACCCTTTAAATTAAAAACAATAAAATGCATTAAAGATATTTTCTTTTTAACCAACCAATTGTTATCAAATATTCCTCAATTTTAAATTTATGATAAAATTAAGCTTTGTAATTACTATCTAACTCGAAATATTTTGCATCTTATTCATTTTCTAAAATCCGAAACCAGTGGAATAAAATTCGTTCCAATTTTTGTAACACGAGTTGAGAGCCTAACGGAATGCAATTTTTATTAGATATTCCCCTGTAAATCCCGAGCAAAGGAAATGCAAATTCTAGTCCACACTACTGGACCTTCCAATAGTCACTCAGTACTGTCCTTCAAATTCCCGTTTAAAGTGATAAATAGTTCATTCCAGCCTTGCTGTACACCCAATTCTCCTAAATCGTAGTTAATGGCCCCCGTTTTACCGCAGATTGTCAGCCCAAAGCAGAATGTCTACACGCAGTGAACGATGGTCTGGTAAATGGAGAAGTTGTGGTGGAGTCAAACGCCAAATCTTATTACCAGGAAGTAAACTAGTCTGGTAAATAATGACATTAATTACAAAGTAAATGGTCGTTTGCCGAGAACGAAATCTGGTCGAAACACACAAAATCGGTTTCGTTTTTTACTCTTGTTTTATGTGCATGGTCTGTTCTCCTTTTTGAAAAGGGTGAAAGCTTGTGAGGAGTAGTAAACAGGAAATCTCGATCAGTTAAGAGTTCAAAGAAGGTTCAATTACTTGAATTTTAAAATGGAACAAGTGTCTTCCAAATTATAAGTAATTATTGCGAGATGGAATCCTATTACCCGTGTTGTCTGTTATCTTAGTTATTACTCTAATCTAAGTCTTTCGGCGTTAAGTATTTTTCTTCCCGAGGAGGGGGGAGAGAAACCTTGAGTGCTGGGATCTGTTTCGAACTCTGGACCAGTGGGTCCGAATGAGGAAGTTTACCAGTCGCTTTTTTGCTGCGCCTCTACCACTAGGCAAAAGAGACGTCTCATTCAGGCTAGTTAATAAGGCACTTTAACTTCTGGCATTGTTGTTGAAGAAAATCACTACATAACCCCCTCCCCTCCAATATCATTGAGAAATACGAGGAGAAAGATTGGTATTTGTGGGGAAGGTTGCTTTTTCAGCCATTATTGCAATTAATATTCATCTAGTTCCTGTTGAATTGAGTTTTGCTTGGGACAGTTATTCATTTGACGTCATCAACTGTCTCTATTTGAGAGGTGGGTCTCGTCGACATGTGCGCCAGAGCCGGAATATCAGTTGTCTTGATTTATATGCGGTTGTCTCTGTTAAATATACAGAGGCAAGTGCTTTGCGTGTGGGGGGGGGGCATATGCAATCAAAAGCTCTAGACTGTGCTGCTACCTAGTGCTTAAGTCATGGGTCACCACTTTGGCGTTAGGTGATTTTTGTCCCGTGGTGGGGGAAAGAGTTGCTAACCTAGAGTGCCGGTAGCTGTTTCGAACTCTGGACCAGTGGGTCTGAAAATCGAATTTCCCAGGTTGATTTTTGCAACGCCTCTACCAACTAGGCTAAAAGAGACGTCTCATTCAGACTAGTTAATAAAGCGTATTACCTTCTGATGTTGTTGTTGAAGAGAGTTGCTGCAATCTAAAGTTCAACATAATTTTTAGCACATACACAGTAATTAAAACAATTAATTATAATTCATAAGAGAGTTTAATAATCCTCAAATAAGGGGAAGTTTCTTGAAATTAAATGTCTTTTACCGAGAGAGTGCTATCAACTTCCATAATCAATCAAAGAAACTTCCCCTTCCCAAGAAGAATACGCTTACTGGAATACGTTGCGAGTACTTCCTTTAAGTATTCAATTACTCCGACAACGCTGAGTCCTAATCTGATCATATCAAAAATCATTTCAGAAGACTTCCTCACATTCTCCACTAATACTCACATTCCTTTTACAATAACCTTATTATTATTCTCGCTTCTATACGACTTGATTATATCTATTCATTCCCCTGCAAAGTTTACTTAATTTGCATTACATTTCTTACGATTGGGAAGAAGCTGGAAACGCAAACATAAATTTGGAAAGAAACGCCAGATGTTAGTCAGAAAAAAAGTATCCAGAATAACCCACGTTACACCTATTTTATTGGTTAAATATAAGCAATCATTTACATGTTTGTTTTATGTCAACTTCACTATTTGGCTTGCATGAGTTCTGATTAATTTCATTTGGAATTTATAAGTTTAATATTCTTCTTTAATTTCACTTATGTTAGAAAAAGAAGTGGAGAGAACAATATGGGTTTTTTATTCAAATACAAAATTATAGTATTTTGTTTTTCCTAACACATTCTATGTATTCTGTAACGCATTTTCTGCAAACACCTGACCTTAAATTTTGTCCATATTAAAAAAATATTATTGTATCTTCGTCAGATATTGGCTCTGGTGTTACCATACATGAATGAGAAATTGTATTTCTATTTACGATTTTGTTGCAAATGATCTTTAAATTCCCACAAAATAAAAATTTTAGATTCAATTTTGAGAGATTTTATAAAGAAAAGTTGATATCGTGCAAACATAAAATTAATTTGTAAGCATGCAAATATATTTGATTCATAAAATCTTTTAAATAAATAAAACTATACCTAATTTATGCTTTGAAGATAGAAAAGTAATAATTAATAAATTATTTAATCTCAAATCGTGCGATAATATACTCCTACAAATTAAACTACAAAGCTGAAATAACTAAATAATTTTGACCAATTGCTCCGAGACGTTAACAATAAGGATTCATTGTTAAGCTTTAATAATTTATTTTAGCATAAAATAATATAAGTTGATATAATCTTATTTGCATTACTCTTTCGACATGATGATAGCAATAAAATGATTTCCATAACTGTTAATGTTTTAAAAGTATTAGTTAGCTATTTTAATATGATTCTACTTCAAAACGAGCAAGAACAGAAATATTAAATAACATCATGAAATATTAATATTCTCTCATAAAATACGTCATATGTGTTTTCAAGAAAGTTAAAAAATTAATACCTAAAATTAATATGTATATTCAATTACTTTAAAAAGAATTCGAATGTAGGCTGCAAATTTAATTATTGAAAATGGTTCAGAATATGTGTCAGGTAAATATTTCAAGTACAACTTAATTAAAACTTCGATCAACATCTAATACATTATTAATCTAACGGGTTTTGTAAAAACAAATTTTCCCTACATGTTTTAATCACATTTAAAATAACTCCAAATATTAGTTTTACGCAAAGAAATTATAACATAAAAATGATGATTTTGTTCGAGTCATACATTTTCAATATGTGTGATGTGAAAAAAATCAGTTTTTGATAAAATATCTATTTACATTCATAAAGTAAGGAATGCATATTGTTAAAGAAAATAATTTAATTTAAAAGTCTTGAATGGGACAATACAGATAGTGAAAAACACATTTATTCTACGTTAAATTGAATTCCTTTTCTTCAGCAAAGTAGCTAAGAAATAAAATGATCTTAAACAATAACTGCATATGCGAATTTTTAAATACGTAATTTAAAATTTTAAATACCATTTCAAAGTATTTTCTTCTTACCATTATTATTATTTTCTTGTTGAACAGACGTTATTATTATTATCAAGACTTAAGAGCTAAAAATTTTCATTTGTGAGTTCACATTTTCAAATAAAGGTTTTAGATTAATAGATATGAAAAAATTCTTACTTTTCTTTTCAAAAGAAGCAAATAACATTTAAGGAAATTCAATTAATATTGTTGCAAGTAAGTATATTTATTACAATTCTCGCAAAATTAATCAAATGTCTGCGGCAAAAAAGAAAGAAAAATGGGCGAGTGAAATGGAGCAAGAAGCACAAAAATCTGAAAATCTGAAAGAAAAATAATTTCTTTATATATTTTGACATTGTGCTAGTAAAAAGTCGAAGCATTTTTAAATACATTTGTAGAAATTATTTTAATATGGAATGAAAGAGCTAAAATTTACTATAAATTGTAATTTTTTTTAATGATCTTATATTTAATTTTCATACTTCTCACTTCTTTTAAATTTACTTTTAATCCGTTTCGAAGTAAAATTGTTTCCTGAACACAAACAAGTAAATATATATTTGAGACATGCTAAGACAATTATGAATACTTATCAACGTCACACTGGGCTATTGGTGATTGACCTTGTGATTTTGATCCTCGGTCAAGTGACGAGGACGACAACTAAGCTGGTACCTCCCTCTCCAAACTTCCACATCATGCTAAGGGAAGGATTTAGAACATCAGCCTGATTTAACGTGCATCAGCACTGCTACCAGACAGGTTTTTAGCTGCATCAGAGCTCGAAACCTCGACTCGATGAAAACAACGCCGGTTTGGGTTGGTTTGGTTTTAGTAACGTCGCACAAAAGTTGAGGGCTTTTGGAGACGGAATTCGCAATTTTGAGCCTCTGTCAAGTGACGAGGATGACACCTGAGCTGGCACCTCCTCTCCTAACTTCCACACCACGTCATTGGGAGAACTTTGAACCCAGATAGATAAAAAGTGCATCATCAGCCCCGGCTACTCGGCGGTTTTCTCATAGCATCAAGGCTGGAATCCATGACTCAGCGAAACTGCTGGCCGCGAATCCGATGAACCACTAGGCTACCACGCGGCCACTAAAACAACGCCGGGCGTGAACTGCGATCATGACTAATTGACTACCTTGACCATGCATAAACCTATGTGGTAAATTCTTTCTAAAGAAAAAAATATGGGTATCTATTTATTTATTACTACATACGTGAAACCTGCTAGAAGTGATCAATTGCAATTTACTGTTGTTTCAATTAATAATAATTTTGATGCCTAAAGCACACATGTTTATTTGCCTAAGAATACAATTATTCAAGAATGTAGATCAAAATTTAAGATACAACTGAAACAGGAAGAATATATTGAATTAAGGACAGAGAGAGCCTTAATTCAGAACGCATTCTTTCTCCTTCGACTAACGACAACCTAGAATAAATTCATTGCTCCCCACACACGTTCTTATTAATTTCACCTGCTTTCCCCCGAAAGAAGGAGTGGAACTAATTGTTCTGACACAAGTTCTGCGTCGCACTTGACCCACATATCTTCTGTAACGAAAGCAGAAGAAAAAGAAACTGTCTCTAATAGGATTTCAATGTTACAGGAATTCTCTTATCCCAGCGTTGGCGCCGAGGCGGGATTTATTTGTTACTTAAGGTTAACCCTATAGATGGGGTGTTCTGTCAACTCTCTCTAACATCAAGTTCGGATGCTTGGTGGCAATCAATCACAGAATATGTTCGGCGGTCGGAATTGCGTTTGGATCGGTTCGTAAACTCGTTTCTTGGTCAATGGGTAAATGGATTTGTTTGTTAAATACCTTTCTGAGGAAAGAGATCTTGTGATGTTTACAAGTGTGAATGAGAAAAAGGAGGAAGGGAAGAGGAATTCGGTATAAAATAAAGTTACCAATAGGATTTTGTTAACTCCTATTGTTCCCCGCGGTTTACTGATATTAAAATCCTTTGCGACATTTTATAATCAAGTCATTGAAATTTGAGCAAAATAAATTGATTGTTTTCTGCTTGAGAGAGGAGCTCTCAGTTTCAATCAAATAAGTCTTATGAATAGAATGACTTTGACTTTTTCAAGCTGCGAAATAGTGGTTATGTTCTTGGAGGTGCAATCTTATTTTACAATTCCCTCCATATTATTATTTTTATCGTATATTTAAAAGGCAAACAAAGACAAAGAAACATTCGTGAAAGAACTAGCACATGCACATGGGAAAAAGAACAAGGAGAAAAAGAATTTGGTATAAAAGAGGTTTTCAATAGACTGTGACGTATTTCATTCATTATTTAAATCTACAACCATCTTAAAAGGTAAATTATATAGTCAATAAGTTCAAAACTCCAAATGAAGACATGCAAGTGAAGGAAAACATCTAATAAAGAAAGAACAAGATCGTTCTCTCGAATCCCTTTTAACTCAGTTAATCCTAGCTATATGTTCAAATAATAAAGTCTTAGCTTACCAAATCACTCAATCCGATTTAAGCACTTTTCCATCACTACAGATATGACTCCCATTAATCTGATAAGGAATCACTTCTAACTTCTTTTAATATAAATGATTAATTTTGATAATTCACTCCAATCTACAACATCTATTAGCTTGTTCATTATCCACTATATTCCTTCTTTTTCCTTTGAATTCTATTTCGTTTATATATCATTATCACACTACACTTCTTAGCTTCATCGAATTTACCTAATCACGTTTCATTTGGTTAGCAAGAAATTACTGTTTTATACAATTCTTATTACAGAAAGTTCCCGGGGTCAGAGAAGAGAAAAAACGAATAGGCCAACTTCAAATAGCCCTTATAAACTCTTTTTGTGCTCTGTTTTTCTGATGAGGGAACCCTTTTCAACTTAATAAATTAAATCACGCAAGAAATATTTAACAAAATAAATTGATAGTTTCAAGAGAATAATATGACTATATCTTTTCAAGTTGCAAAATAAATAACAGTGGTTATGTTCTTGGAGACGAAATTTAATTTGCAATGGGCTCAATACTATTATTTTTATCACATTTTTAAAGACGGAATAGCCATACACAATATTTGTTGTATCAGTCAAGAAAATAACTGTTCTTTTGTGTCTGATGAATGATACTTTTTAGTCTATGTTCTAGTCATGAAAATTCAGTAGCATCACTGTCAAAAAGAGCCTCAAACCTTAATATGATATATTATGTAAATTTGAAGACCAAATACACAATTCAGATAGTATTTTCTTTGCCATATAGAGGCTCAATTTTATGTGACCAGCAAATTGTTGCGAATCTTTAATTTTTTTTTTAAATTAAACTAAATTGAAATTGGTATATATTTCGCAGTTCCAATTTATGTCATTGTTTAGCAGGTTTACATTCAACGCGTATTTTGTTTGGAGGTTGGTCGCCAAATAAAAATAATAGAAGAATTATATTTTTGGTAAAACATTAAAATAAGTAGATTTCTACAACTGTAAAAAATAACATAAAAATTACGACAAATACTGCAAAAGCAAAATAAATAAATAAATAAAAATAAAAAAATAAAAAATCTACATATATTTTAATTTTTTAAGACCCAAAAGCTAATAAAAGGCTGTTATTTAAGCTGATACGTTTGAAATCATAATATTAAAAATAAAAAGTCACTTTCTTTTTCTGAATAGTAAAATAAATCTCAAAACACTTCATTGCCAATGATAATGTAAATATTGCTTTTGATACTAGACGGGTTTTAATGCAAAAATTGTTTCAGCATTATTTCGTTATTACTTTTTACGTAAAGCAAATAAATAAGATTTTAACTGTACCAAGAATCAACAGAGGAAAGCAAAGTAACATTTATTCTATACTTCTGTAAATACGAGTATTAAATGGACATGATACTGTGGTTTAAAATATCACACTCTAATCTTACTAAACAAGTTATATGTCATTACGATAATAATTTGAGATTTTCAAATGTAAACAATTCAAACAGTTGTACCGTAATGTCATTGTTTTGTCAATAAACTTATCAAAGCAAGCTGTAATGCGTGACAATGTTTTTTATATTCCGAAAGTTGTCTGACATCGTTCCTAAAAAATTAGTACATTATGGAATATTTTATTAAGGCTAATCATATGATATATTTCTTGTCTCACTAAAGGAACAGTCACGTTCCAAACACATCATAACGTTCTATGTTTATATCAATAGACAGGTCTATTACGTGTGTCTTTCGTTTCTTACACGCGATGTATGTTTGTTTTATTTTAAGTAGAGTTTTTTTTCTATGCAGAGCATTGGCAAACATTCTTTCAAGACATGTTTTGTTTTAGAAAATGTTGGTTATCTACTTGTATTAAACTTTTGATATGATTAAGTATAAATAATCTTTTTTTTCTTCAAATAGTGGGAAGAAAGATTATTAAGACATATCAGTAGGTAGAAGGCTATTCTTGATATATTTAAGGGGACTTTCGAAATAAAAAGTAGAACATTTTGACAAACTTTTTTCGATTAATCATAAATCAATAATTTTTGCTCATTTTATTATGAAACTTTGACAGTTTGTATAATAAAGTGTAAAGTATTGAATCAATTTTTGCCATTAAACTAATATATATTTTTTTAAACAATATGAAATAAGCTTACAAAAATTTAAAAAATAAATTAGCTTACCTTCTGTTACACACAAGAAAACATGTGAAAGATGTATAGTAAGACCCCATCATTCTTATACCAAATTAAAGCTAAATTATGACCTTATTCTGTAAACCTAAAATTTGAAATTTATCTAACATTTAAAAAAATTGAAATTTTTTAAGAAGTTATAAAATTTGGAATTAGTAATTGTTTTTCATTTATCATGCTATAAAATAAAAAATAATCGACGTATTAAAAATCTGAGGTTCACAGAATAAAGATCTACAAGTACAACACTCACGCAAAATTTTAAAGCTCTGCATGCAAAATATTTTTTTAACTTGTGGGAAAATGAGAAAACAAAAAACTGAGAAAAAGCAGTTTGTTTACATTGCATTACAAAGAGTGAGTGAGTGAATATGAATATTATTAGCGCAAGAGCTACAAACGAGATTTAACTGTGATATAGACGTGAAAAAAAAAGGCGGTTGACAAGAAGGAGGGTAGAAAGTAGAGATGGATGCGCATTACAAAGAACAAAACACTTAAGACATTTACAATTTTTGTTGCACAGGGCGCAATAATTGTCGGATTTTGACGAGGTAAAAATGCTCCTAACATTCCACTCTATGTTTTGAAATTAAATTTGAAAAATCAAATTTTTGAAGGTGCAAAGGAACTCGGACCCCTTAAGTAGTAATAGGAGAGCTGATATTTCAAAGAAGGAATTCTGAGTGGTTTATGTTTGAACTAATATATATTCTAATTTTTTTTCTTCGGTGATAAAACATTTACATATAATTGAATAATTTTTTTTTGTTTATGTTCAACATTTATTATAATGAAAGTAAAATTTCAAATATTTTAAAATTCTTGACGAGATTACAACACAGTGGTTAAAATTAAACTAATAGTACTCAGATGACTCTTATCTCAGATTATACAGAATGGATCCGAATAATCATGGAGTGGAGAATCAAATTGAAAAAAAAAAAAAATGAAATCGTTGTCGATAGAGGGCGCCGTGAAGTAAAACTATACTTTCCATACACAATGGTGAATAAATTGATCTCACTAAACTACAATCTTTTTTAAATGCAATATGTGTAGAGTTTAACTCATAAAACTTGGCTTGCAAAATGACAAATAATTAGCCTTGGTGAATGCAATAATAATGTAATTTTGAATTTTCGGTAAATATACTTGAACATGAATTGAAAATGTATTCTAATAAGTATTTATAAAGGAAAGTGTAAATTATTGTAAGATAATGCACTTTTGTAGAAACTGTTTTTTAAATTATCTTAGTAATTGATATTTCTAGAACGAGAGGATATTTAATACGAAATAAATTAAAAATGTTGCTAACTAGGAACAATCTCTCTGGGGGAATCCTTGCGGCATAATTTTGCGATAAAAGTATGACATGACATAATTTTATAATAAAAGTATGACATTTGTGGTTAATGTCTCTCAAAATAATTGCAGTGCAACCAGTAAAATAGGAAATATCGATTAACAAATCTACGACTTTTATCATTTACGTAGAACTAACTTTGCAACTTCAGATAAGAAGACATTGTTACTTTGATATTATTTAACAATAAACACATTAGAGAGCGTATTTTGCCTTTGGGATTGTGTGATTGCTTATTAACGTCGCACTGAGAAGCAACACGAAGACTCTTGGCGATGGACCTCGTTATTTTGAGTCTATGTCAAATGACGAGGACGACATGTGAACTGGCACCCCATTCTCCTAACTTCCATACCAATGGGAGGACTTAGAGCCACGATAGATTTAATGTCCCGGCTACACGGCGGATCTTTCGTGGCATCAAGGCTTTTCCCCGCAACTCGACGAAAACAACCGGAAGCGAGTCCGCGACCATGATCACAAGGCTACCTTGGCCGTTTTTTCCCATTAAAATGTTTGATAATGTATTCATATCACTAGAATAAGTTTAATCAAAAATAGATACAGAAATAGTTTATAAGGTTTCACTATGAATAATTACAAATTTTTACAAATACAATTTAAATGAAACATTAAATATTATTTCATCCATCCAATTAAACTCAAGAAAGCCGCAGCCACACAAGTCAGAAAATCCAATAACCAAATAAACTAAACAACCTCTAGCCACCTACACGATCCTTAATATACATTTACCCATTCCCAAGTCAACGCGACCCTCTCGTCTCTATTGTAGCTATGGACAATCAAATACAGAAATGTTTCGAGCATTGACAATACCAGTATTTAAATCTAGGATTTATGCACAGACTTGTTCCAACTAGGTCTTTGTGTACAGATGTTTAATGGCGCCAGAGAAGATCCAATAGTAGATTCTGTGGTCAGAACACACTGCTAAATAGACTATTAGACCGAGATGAATAATGTTGCTTTGGCTTTCTGCTCTAACGGCATAAGTGGGGGACGACGCAGCAATTTATTGAGTTAGAAAGGCAGGGTATAGATGTGGCGTTTGTTAATAATCTTTACCTGAGGAAGGTAATAAAGTTTGGGGAGCGAGACTTATTGGCTTGGGGATTGTCGGAGCTATCGGAGCGTGCTATACCTGTCTCGAAGAATTATTTATTTTGTGAATAAGGTAAACACTCGATATAGCAGTAAATGGAATTATTTAGATATGCGTATTGAGTTTTGGAAGTTATACGCAATATTATTCCTGTCATATTAACAGATGTTTCCAGCGGTTCGAATAAATTTTAAACTGATCCAGAAACAAAAATATATAAGGGAAAGAAATTAACATTACTATATATAATCAGAAACTAGATGGATATTTGTTTGATTACGTATGATATAGAGCGACACACAAACATGCTACTACTCTCTTTAAAATATTCTTTAAATTCGATGGATATCAAAATATTTTATTTTATGCAAGAATATTCTGATCACTTGTGTATGTGTGTTTATCACTGCATTCAGCAAAAGTTATTTGAAAATGATGTTGCAGTGTGGTTCTATCTTGAGTATATTTTAAAGGTGATTTCTATGACAAGCATGCTTTCTGCAAGTCAAAGAATATATTCTAGATCATTGATGCGATTTTTGGCACTACATATTGCATTATCTTGTAAATTGAATTTGTATAAAAGTCAAGGAAGTTATGACCATTTTGTTGCTGCTTTTTCTTTTTCTTATTAAATATAATATACAACTGAACAAACAAAAGGCAGAAAAGTGCTTAGTATTTCCTCTTTTCTGCTTTTTGTTCAATTGTATATTAGATAAAAAAAATTAAGTTTACAAGAGCTGTTGTCCTCTGTGATTCAGAAACTGCGTTGCTAGCTATCGTATCTGAAGAACATCCCTTAACTCGGAACATTTTGAACTGTCGTCGTTACCGCGAGAACTTGGCTTCTTTTGAGAAAACTATTGTCTTCCAGTTGGTTCCTGCCCCAGGTAACGAGACAGCGAACTATCTGGCTAAAAGGGATGCTTTGGTTAAGTAGAATGTTTCAGAGCCTTTGCCTCTCTGTACAATTAAAAACTGTATTAAAAAAATCTATCAAAACCCATGCTCAGGAGGACCTTCCAAATCGTATATCAAACAAGGCTTGGAAGAATGCTGTCTCCAATTTGAGTAATGGCCCCAGACATAGAGAGGTTGCTGAATTCCGCTTACTTAAACATCTTTTTAGATTCAAAATTGCTCCTTCGCCTGCTTGCACTCTGTGCAGTTCTGGTGAGGACTCAGACCACTCAGGGCAATGGAGTGAGTGGAGTGACCCCCACTCCACTCAGGGCAGTGGAGCAGATGAACTCCGCTCATCTGCTCCACTGCCCTGAGTGGAACTTCCTGAACTTTACTTGGAGCCTAGAGACATATTGGATTAATTAACTTTGTTGCAGCATTTCTTGTTCCTATTTTGTGTTTTGTTCCCTTGTAATTGCAATTGTTTTTTTTTCTTTTTTTGCTGTAACTGTTTATAATCTGCCATTAGGAATAAAAAAAATATTAGATAAAAAAAATCAACCCTATCTTTATTATGTTTTGATCAGCGGTCGTGGCAACTCAGGCTGAAGACCAGGAGCTCGCGGCCAGCACTGTTTCTGCCGAATCCTGATCCAACTAAAACCCGCATTGACGCACGTTAAATCTGTTGAAGCTTTAAGTTCTAAGTCACAAGATATTGAATATTGATCCCCATGGATCTAAGCTTGAATTTACTCGCATACTGAACAAGAGCCCTACCAAGCAGCTACACCCGCTTATGACATATTTGTAAATAAGAACGCCTTAAACATTAATAGCACGAAACGAAATTAATTCAAATACCATCGAGCTATGTCCGATTACGACATGCATATTTTTGCAAACTAAAATGCTTCAAACACTAATAAAAGAACGAACCGAAACTAGTTCGTATACCTGTGTTCTTTCAGAAATCAGAAGAAAACAAAAGCATTGTGTTGGCGAATTCAGTTTCACTAAGCGCTCGAGTACGCCATTAGGTTTACAAAAAGAAGAAAAAGCTCTCTTCACTTTTGTCTGTTGTTGGAATATGCATAACTTTCGTTTGTAGTGGGTCCAACTCCATAAAATTGCTATTATAAACTTTGATAACAGATTTAAACCAATCGTTGTAAATTTTGAGCTAAATGTACATCTTCAACCATTACACACTGGATGGCAAAAAACTTTTAAAATTGAATGCGCTTTTGTTCTAAGAAGGAAAACATTATTTCTTTATAATATTCATTACAACAAAGATTCATCCAGCTTAATTTTAAGAAGACGGACATCACCTTAAGTGCTGTGGTAGGGAAACATATTGATTGAAGTCTTTTTATATTGGTTATGTCATTTTTGTTACTTGACCGTGCTTAGGAGAGGTGGGTGCCAGCTCAGGTGTCGTCCTCGTCACTTGACCGAGGTTCAAAATTACGAGGTCCGTTCCCAATAGCCCTCGTGTTGTTTCTAGTGCGACGTTAATAAAAACTAAACTAAACCCAAGTTTCCTGAAGGTGTTATGTGAAAGATTGGAGAGGAAGGAGCCAGCTCGGGTGTCGAACTCGTCACTTGATCGAGACTCAAACTTATGATGCCCGTCGTCAATAGCTCTCGTGATGTTTCTCATCACCCTGTTAATAATTAACGACGTCTTATCTACAATGTTATTATCTAGAAGTTGATCGAAACTGAAAGTGTCACTATGTAAGTATTTAAATCTATTACTAATTATATTTCATTACGTAGTTAAATTAAGGCCAGTCAGAAAGTGGTCCGGGGTAACAATTTTAATAATTTGACGATGAATTTTTGAAATTAGATTTTTAATCGTCAACTTTGAACCTACGTCAATGGGACGATTATTGCAGCACATTTGGCGCAAGCGACGAATTAAATATATAATGTTCATAATCGGGATATCCAAACATTTAAATAAAAGTAATTACGAATAAATATACAGTGACTCGAAGATCGCTGATCAATATGTTGCCAAGCAGCCATAATTATTATTTTTTCGTTTTGCCTATTCGTTATCATATGAAACTACTACTTTCACTTCCATATAATTATTTACGGAAGATCAATTTCGAAAAATGGCGCAATTTAAATGATTGTGCATCGATAAAATGTAGTGTATTCAAATAATAAAAAAAAAGAATGTTTCTTGTTTAGTTCGCAAAATATCGCTTGCGAAAAGAGACGGAAACTCCACTAACGAAGAGTTTATGTCAAAAACATAAAATAAAAATTTTTTCAACCTTTTATTATGGAACTGATTTGTATTTTGGCGCTTAACAGCTTGGCTGCTTTTGTCACGATCCCCCCTAGTAACAGTGTCAGCATCGCTGAGAGGGAAAAAACCGTGATCGTTAGCAGTTATGGGGAATAAAAGAAAGTTCGAACTCCCGTCTCCTGATCGTGCTCAATTCGAAAAAGTTCGGAAAAGTGAGAATATATTCCGGTCAGCGAAATGCAAAATATGAAAACTTGTGGAATGATTATACAGGCAAAGTAATCTAGTTTGGGAACAAGTTGCAAACGTAATGAGCAAAGTGTGTTTGGGCGGCATACTAAATATGTGGGCGTTTACTTTTACAGTACGGAGAGTTTGTGTTTATAAATTGCTGGAGTAAACTCTTTTTACATTTTAAAAATTGTTGATGGAGTTCTCTGAAATGGTAAGTTTTCTATAACAACGAAATTGCTTATGTGTAGCTGTTTGGTGATTAACCGGTAATTTGAGAGATGGAATTTTCGCCTACATAGAAATAATAGTTGGAGCAAAAAGATTTCGTTATTGGTTATGAATAAATTTGAAATTTTAACTTTTTAAATACGCGTTGCATTTTATTTATATTTTTATATTCCTGTGTTAAAAGAAACTAAGAAAAAAATACTGGATTGATTCATTGTTTTTATTAAAGTCTTACTAGAAGCAATACGAGGGGAATTGGCGATGGACCTCAAAATCTTAAGCCTCGTCGAGTGATGAGGACGACAACTAAACTGGCCTCCCCTTCTAACTTCCACACCACGTCACTGGAAGGGGCTGCGGTAGCCTGGTGGTCAAGGTCGTGGACTAGCGATTGGCGGTTTTCGTTCAGTCGCGGGTTCGATCCTTGGCCATCAAAGACCCACCGTGTAGCCGGGGTTGATGCACGTTAAATCTGTTCGGGGCCCAAAGTTCTCCCGTTGGCGTGGTGTGGATGTTAGGAGAGGGGTGTGCCAGCTCAGGTGTCGTCCTCGCCACTTGACCGTGTTTCAAAATTACGAGGTCCGTCGCCAATAGCCCTCGTGTTGCTTCTAGAGCAACGATAATAAAAACTAAACTAAACGCCACTGGAAGAATTGAAACCTCGCCTGCTCAAAATTGCTAAGTGAGATATTCTTTTGAGTCGGGAAGAAAAACGTTGCCATAAACGTGCATTAAACCACCTTTAAATAATATACAAAGATTTGGTGAGATACTGGGCTCCGTAGCTCAATGGTCATGGTAGGTGGTATTCTTCAAATCGTGGATTCGAGCTTTGATGCCACTAAAGAGCCAACGTGAAGCCGAGGCTGCTGCGCGACGGCATGGTGTGGCAGTTAGGAGAGGATATGCCAACTCAGGTGTCATCCTTGTCACTTGACTGCGGTTCAAAATTGCGATGTTTGTCGCTAAAAGGCATCGTGTTGCTTCTAGTGCGACTTTAATAAAAGCAAACTAATTAGTGAGATTTTATTTACAAGTTTTGTGCCATTTGTCTTTTGTCTGGTTTTCTGAAATTTTACATTTTTATTCGATATTGGATTATACTTAAAATCCTCAAACTCTTCTGCTTTGTTACTATAATTATTTGAGTATTTATTGTTTTGCGTCCTTCCCGGTTTATAGAACCGACCATTTTGCTTAAGATTATCAGTTTTTAAGTTATTTTATTGAATTACAGATTATTCTATAGTTTTTACCTTACTAATAATCTTTTAAAGTTGCAGAAAAGAAACGAGGAAAATTATTTCAATTTAGTAAGAGCATCGGGTTCAGTATCTTCAAGAATTATCCTCTTCTATCACCATAAAGAGAAATTTACCATTGTTATATAATATATATCACGCAATGGTAAAATAACATATAGTTATCTTGTAAAGAGCTAAATTGTTTTATTGGAATTTCGATTATGAAAACAATTTATATTTTTGGATCTTTACCATTGCTATCTGATACCCATCACGTCAAGGCATAGTAATATACAATTACCTTGTAAAGGGTTATGTTCTATTTTTGTTACATGCACGCCCCTAAGCGGATGAAGAGAGACGATTGCTGAAGTGAAGGGAAGAGAACAGAACTGCGAACTCATCGGTCGAGATGACTTTACGAACGCTTAAACAGCGCGAATTATGTGTCAAATTAAAAATCTGTAAATATCTTTTACTTAAATATGTCATTTATCAAAAATAACTTGGAAGTTTTTTTCCTTAGAAACCCTTGAAATTATTGCTTTGATTTTACAGAAAAAGAAGAAAAACACGAAGATAACTTTCCGGCCTCCTGGACGTAAAAGCGAGGTAAACGTTTTACCTTGTTTATCTTCGAATGTATTAGCTGTATATTATACAGGTTAAACTATTTAGTGAGAATTTAAATTAAGGAGACAGTTTAGATGCGAAATCAATACTTAGGCAAGATTTACCAAGCATTCGTTTATTAACTAGCTAATTAAGTATATTATGTAAATAAGGTTTGAAATGTACATAGATAAGTGACATAGACGTAAGAGTACAGCGTGACATGGAAGATGATCGAAAGTGGGGAAAGATCGCTGGGACAACTCGAGTTACAAAGATCGTTTACAAAGATCGAAACCCCACAAGTGAGAAAAGATCACTCTGGTACCTAAATATCATAAGTGCTTTGCTTACTTTCAGCGGGAAAGTCCCATGGAGGCTTTTACTCATGTGGTTACCGGGTGTGAAAGAATAGTCCCTCTGTAGTTCATGCATGACGTAAGAGGCAACTAAAATGGGTAGCCAGTGTGTCTGAGGGTATAGCCGGACACCTTGCCCCTAGGGATTATATCAGAGTACCTCAGGTACTTGAATTCTCTTGGTAGGTATAAGTATTATTCCCCCGAGGCATCATAGTGATCTCTTTCTTTCCCACGGGATGTACTGTCTATGATAAACACGAGTGACGAGCGACCGGAATACCCTAGAGGTCTTTCTCTATTTTAGACCCTCCTTCTTGTCAAACTTTTAATCTTTTTTCCAAACGTCCCGCCCATTGTTACATCTTGTTTAGAGCAGTATAGCCACATCTAGTTGATGCGCCATTAAACTTCAGTTTCCCTCACTCACCCACCCATGGAGTCCTTGATAATTTCCAACGTTATTTCAATGCGAATCGAGTGACTCTTTACCAAGTTATTTTCAAATAATTACCAATATTTTTCAAATTAATTCAGCCCTAAGTGAATGTTGAGGTATGCGGCTATAGTTTAGAACCAATTCTTTGAAAAAAAACCAATGATTAAATTTTTTTTTTGATATTTGTAAATATTTTGATTAAAAATTGCATGTGTAATTTCGTTGATTTTTAAGAAAATCTACCTTTTTCATTAAAATTTACATTTTTGAATAATGTACATATTTTTAAAAATCTCTTGTATGAAATTTGTACATATTTTTAGTATTGTTAATTCTTGTTAAAGTTCTCTTCACGCATTCATTGTAAAAATGATATAATTCGAAATTAAATCTTGTTTACATTAACATTTCTTGTTATCTTAAGACACTGCATAAATTATCTAAAAAAATACACACTTTTAAGAAGTCCCTCTTTCATAACCCCTTAAATAGTATGAGAACCATTATACCACTTTATCCGAATTTTATTGGCAAGCATTTGACCTATCTTTCAAGTAATTGTTTATTAAAAAATAATTTTCACTGAACTTCACTTAAAAGAAACACTTTTACTACTTTGCATTACAGAATAAAGATCTTTGAAATGTTTACTCGATGTAAATAGATAAATGAAAATCTATTTGTAAAAATCCCTCTTTCATTTTCTATTCGACACATATTTACTTAAGTATTTTTGGCAAACATTACACCATCAATCTAATTTCCTTCTCTGAATTTAAAGCAGATAAACCGTAAAATTCCAAGAAATAATTTTGAAAAAAGCTGGTGAAATCATCTCTCTCAATAACTCAAGAGGTTCTCTTGTTAAACGAACCTTTTAGCTCCGGTAAACGTGACCATCAAACCAATAAATCCTTTTCGTAATAAGTATTGATTTTCACCTTTAGAATCAAGACAACTCGCACATTTTTTTACGGATGCTTGGAGATATCGTTAACAAAATCATACTCTTAAAAATGGAATGCAAGTAGCTTTCGTTAAACTAGTTCAGGCAGTAAACTTCATGATTGTATTTTAAAAATACAAGTATATAAAGTATAAAAATACAAGTATATATAAAGAATAAAAATACAAGTATGTATATATATATATAAAACAAAAATACAAATATATATACTATTTAAAAAAGTTTGACCGAGAATGACAGAATAGTCCCACTGTAGCTCATGCATGTCGTAAGAGGCAACTAAAATGGGCACCCAGCGTCTGGGGTTATAGCCGGGCACCTTGCCCTTAGGGATTATATCAGGGGACCTTAGGGACTTGCCTTCTTTAGGTAAGTATGGGCATCATGACCCCTAGGTACCCTAGTGATCTTTTTCTTTCCTATGGGGTTTACTGTCTTTGGTAAACACGGATGACGCACCCCTGGGATACTCTAGCGATCCTTCTCTATTTTCGACTCACTTTCTT
>BMAW01080533.1:304218-325494 GCA_019974015.1 Nephila pilipes
ATATGTGTGAAAAAACATGAAGGGAGATGCGCTACAGAGTTTTCATTCACATTACAGAGTCTAATACGACAAAATAGAATGTGGCAATAGATTTAGAATAGAATATTCATTTTCAGAATATTTAAATAAAACCGATTTCATTAAGAAAGTAATAAATAAGAAAAAAATTAATCGTTAAATATTTAAAAAATAATCAAGAATGATGGCATCTATATGATTTTCCTGTAAACTTAGTTTTGAATACATTTGACAACTTTCACACGTTTTATTGCTTTTTTTTTTTTTTCTTCCATTTTTGAATTCTCTCTAAAACAACTAACTAGGGGTCTGGCTTTAAGTTTAGCATGCTGAGCCATAATTGTCGTAGTGAAAATTATTTGATGGAAAAAAAATTCTAGTAACAAATTCAATGCTTTTTTTTTTTGATTATTCAACATTTTGAAACATATTTGAAAAGGAGGAGTGGAAGTTAAAGATTTTGAAACTTTATTAATAGTTTAAAAAAATGAATAAATAAAGATTTATTGTCTTTGAGTCATTCCTGCAATTGTCGATTATAAAGCGATAAGAAATTAGCAACTCCTAGATTACTCAAAAATTTCTAAACATAGAAGCATATATCCCTAACTTTTTTTTAAATTTACCTACTCACCTGAAGAACTCTAATTAAAGTAATTTATAATTTTGTAAGAAATGGTAAAATTGATTAAATCAGTACATACTATCTCCTTTTTTTAATAAGGCACATGGTTTGTGTATCATTCATTTGGCATAATGGACATAAAATGAATAAATGAGTAAAATTCATTTTTCCATTACAAGTGCACAAATACGCTAAGCGAAATTCTTATTTCTTGGAATAAAGTTGTTTTTACCTGTTACCGTCCAAGTAACTATTAGACTATTTCAACGTTGATATAATCATAACTAGCACTTTTAGTATTATTATAACACATGATTAAATCATTTAATTTATGCTAGAAATGCGATAATCTTTAACAACAGATAACTATTTTGCGGTTAGATCATTTGTATAAAATATAATCTGCATAATGAAAATTGTAGAGAAAAATACATAGTTTATGCATAAAGTAATATATTTTAAATCAATTAAGTTGTCTACTTTACAGTAAAATGTATCTAGTTGAAGGATTCAAAAACTCTAGAATTTGTTTTAAAAATTATAATTCACGGCAATAAAAATTAAATCTTAAACAGATTAATCATCATTTATGTCTATTTAGGAATTTTAAATGCATAAATTTACAAAATATTTTAAATTGAACATGATTAGCAACGATGCTCAAAAAGTAATTACCTCCGTCTTTAAATAGATGCACAAGACGATCCATTAGATTCGAATTTCGAACTCTTATCCGGTTTTAATGAGATGCAAACAGAATTGAGCCAAGAGCCATCGCCAAATCCGGAATTCTTGATTAATTAGAATCTCGAGATAGAGACTGATAATTTCGGGAATTAAAAAGTTTCATGTCCCTTAGGATATACAAATTTATCAATGGAGTGTCAGAAAGGATATTAGTCCTAATGAAAACAGACGTTTAAGGAAACAAACAATAATAAAGATATTCTCCAAATTAAATCTTGAAATATTGTAAATATTTTGTCGGGATTGTGATTGTTTACTAGTGTTGCTTTCTGAGAAGCAACGGGAAGGCTATTACCTATAGACCTCGTAATTTTGAACTTCAGTCAAGTGACGAGGACGACACCTGAGCTGATAATGCTCTCTCCAAACTTATACACCATGATAACCGAAGGACTTGGAACTTCGGTCAGATTAAGCGTGTTTCAGCACTGTTTCAAGGAGGGTGTTTAGTGGCCTCAAGGCTCGAACCCACGACTCGATGAAGACAACTCCGAAACCACAACCATGAAAACTAGGCTAGGGCTGCGGTAGTCTAGTGGTCAAGGTATCGGATTCGTGACCGGCGGTTTTCGTTCAGTCGAGGGTTCGATCCTTGGCCGCCAAAGACACGTCATGTAGCCGGGGCTGATGCACGTTAAATCTGTTGGGGCCCAAAGTCCTCCCATGGTGTGGTGTGGATGTTAGGAGAGGGGGGTGCCAGCCCAGGTGTCGTCCTCGTCACTTGACCATAGTTCAAAATTACGAGGTTCGTCGCCAATAGCCCTCGTGTTGCTTCTAGTGAGACGTTAATAAAAACTGAACTGAACTGACCACTAGGCTACCACGGCCGTTATTTTATCAGAAAGAACAAGTTTCACTTTCAAAGATTCTTTTCTTTTGCATCAGTATTCTGGTTAAATAGATACCGTGTTCTTTTCTACAGATTGCATATTTAATTGTAATGAATCGGCTGCTGTGTTGATGCGAATGTAGTTAAATTTATTGCAAAGTTATCAAGTTTGTTTTTGTGTTTTAAAATTTTGAAATATTTTCATTCACATTTTCCTCATATGTATAGTAATTCAATAAAATTCTGAATTCATTTATATAAATAAGAATCTTTCATTATTCCTGTAAGACATTGACTGCTGTAGCCTAGTGGTCATGGTCTCTGATTTGCGGCCGGCGTTATTGTCATCTTTTCGTCGAGCTGAGGGCTCTTGCCCTGATGCTTCTAAAGAGTCATCATATAGCGGGGACTGATGCACGTTAGTTTAGTTGAGGTCCCAAGTCCTCTCATTGGAGTAGTGTGGGAGTTTGAAGAGGGACGTTTTCTTCGTCACTAGATAGAGACTCACAATTACGAGGTCCGTGGCCGATAGCGCTCGTGCAGCTTTTCAGTGCGACGTTAATATACAATCCCTTCTAGTAGAACAATGGAACAAGTTACTTGAGAAAAATATAATGGAATGTATTGAAATTGTATGTAATATCAACATCATAATATGTGATCAGTAACAATTTATTTTTTTAAAAATAATATAACTTGTTGCATAATAATTTCACCGTATCTAATAAAAATTACTTCTAAATAACTTTTTTTAGCAGATTGTATTTCTTTCTCCGCTGTGATTTAAAAATGTATGAACTTCACATGTTTTTAGAATAAGGTATTTTAAATATTACAGACTGACGGCCCAGACAATCTACAATGCCTGTAGGCTTAATGTAATTTTATGTCTTATTTTTATGTTCTCCTTTCTCATTTTACAATGCTTAGAGATTTTCGTTGCTTGTGAAATACACTTTATTATCTTTTGTTAATGCTTATTTCGTTTTATTTACATGCAATATTTTTCATGTCTGGTTCTTTCATTTGAATGTTTCTTATCACCCTCTCAAACAGTTTTGGTATATACATCTTTATGTATAGCGTAAAATCGCGATAAAATGTATATGAGAACAAAATCTCTAAGATTTAAGACGGGACTTATAAACTAGGGGTGATTATGATCGAATCTATTTTTGGAGACTCTTAATAAGGTTGAATTTTCTAAGATACCTCTCCATCTTATTACAACTAAGACATTTTGAATTTAAGAGGAACTTTTACTGTTATAAATAAGAGACAATTGCAAATATTGGTCAGATGCCTGGGAAAGCTTAAACAATAAAATCCCGACTTTCGAGAAGAATTTCGAAACAATTATGGTGACTTGGCAATTTTAGCGACGGAATGAAGGTTCTCGAAAATACTGGAATCTTACCGAAATCTCGATTAGGGGGGGAAAGTTATAAATTTTTTCTTGAAAATTCCATGTGACGTCATACATGGTTGGAAACGCAAAAGACACTGAAAGAGGCGAAGTCGGATGAATCTGTCAAGGATCTGTCTGCATCTGCAGGGATTACCAGAAGTTGTTGGAAATGCTAAAAAATACTTTGGTGATTTATTTCTTCAATAATTTTTATTTTGTCCCTGAAGTTGCTAATTTTCTAACCGTATCACCAAATTCGTCAGCAAGATCGGTACGTCAATAAGTTTTCTTAGGTATCGGAACAAAATCTGTGAAGACTTCTTTACTTTTACAATAATAACGTTGCAAGGAAACGCCATTGTAGGTTTGCAGCAATTTACTTAAGAAAACAACTGTATTCTTGTAAATTTAGTTATTTCAAAGAAGTAAATTATGAAATAAAATTGGTCAGTGAATGTTTTAGAAGAAAAAGTATTGAATCGCAATATTAAAAAGGTATTCAAAGTCCGAGGTTTGTTGAGAATGAATTTTGAATTATATAAAATAAATTTTCAAAAAAATTTCCTGTTAGTACTTGAAATAAGTGCATACAGACTTGCAATATGAACATAGAGCAAACGTAGAGAATACATTTTCAGGAATAAAAGGAAAACAAAAATTAAGTTGAAAGTGGGTGCAGAGTTATTCTGTTGGGATATTTATTGTTTTATATTTATGGTTTTATTAATGTCTCTTTTGTTCCCTTTACAATGCTCTTTTGCTTTTGGAGCTGGATAATGCTATTTATAGTCAAGTTTTGTTTAACTAATATTTTTGTTTTGTTTTGGTCTGGTTTGCAACACTGGACATACACAACACATACAAAAGTATCTTTTGGTTGGCGAGAATGTTTCCAAGTGTCCTTGCTGTTATGCCCCATATATTCTTCAAAACGTTTTGTGACTATCCTCTGTTTTATTTCCCATGAAGTTAATTGTTTGTGGTAAACTCGGGTTACGCGTCCTAGGGAATTCCTAGCGATTATTCTCAATTTTTCACCCTCTTTCTTGTCAAACAATTTTTTTCTTATTTTCCAATTTTTTCACAGGTCCAGACCAAAGTTTCACCTCGTTTCGCACAACATAGCCATATCTGGCCCTTGCGCCATTAAACACCATCACTCACACTTACCTCTGTTCTATATTCATCGATCTATTTTTTTTTAAAAATGTATCTGTTTTATATTTGTCTGACCGCAATTTTTTTGCTGTTTCGCAAAAAAAAATTATCTTTCTTTTATATATTTAGAATTGTATACCTGAAATTTTACATTGTATCTTATCGAACATTGTGTTTTGCCTTCTGTTTCATCTTTACATACTTTTAAGCAATTTTATTCTAGTTTAAACAAATGTTTAGAGTAGCATATCATAATATTATTCTTCCCCATTATTCTCATCTTTCACTCAGGCTGTTGCGCCATAAAAAAACCACTGTCACTTATTCACCTTTCAATCACTCACTCGCTTTGTACGAAAAGTATCTATGTTTGGTACGAAAAGTATCTATTTTTCAATTCACTTCTTCCTACAAAGAATAACACATGGAATAACATATCCATTTAGTAAGTTTTTTCATTTCAATGTTAGAACCGGTAACTAAAGTGGTAAAAATAAAAAAAAAAATTGTAAATAAATGAAAATTACTTCAACTGCCCGCCTTAGTGTTATAATTTTTTGTTAAAATATTTGTGGATTTTATTTTATATTGGTTTTCTTTTGTGGTGAAATTAAACTCTTTTAGCTAGGAATCGGAGTAAGTAATTTTCCTTCTTGATCGAACTATAACATAAAGGTTTTTTGGGAATTTGTTTTGAGTTTGTCTCATCCTTAAAATTTTTCAAATTCGATTTCAAAACTCATTTTGGAGATTTGCGTTAAATAGCCAATGTTCTCTATTCGTATTGTATTTTTAGCACTCCATATAGTACTTAACAAGCCTTTTCAAAAAATATTTATGTATTTATAATAATACAGATGTTACACAGTATAATCATTTGTAATTATACATATATCTCTTATTTGATGGGGAAAAAAAATTCCAAATTACGAAAAATACATATAATTTCCACTTCATGTTTCTACAATGATTCATGTCCGAATTGGAAAAACTGGAGAAAGATTAGCTATTTTGAACTTGGTGAGATTTTGAAATAAAAATGCTTTGAAAATTGATAAATTTTATAAATCTTCTGATGCAAGCAGCAAAAAAAAAATCTTGGTATATTAAAATTTTTTTTCCACAATAGTTTTATGATTGAATTACCGTACTTATTAATGTAATATTTTGAAGGAATGAGTCTATAACAAAAAAATATTTATTTTCTAAAAACATTTATTAAACTTAAATTGTTTTACATCTTTCCTAAAATTTCTTTATTTTCAATATTGTAAAATTTCTTTATTTTCAATATTGTTCCTGAAAGCTTTCTTAATTTTTTTTACTAAAATAGCATTTTTATTTTTGACTTTTCGTTTACGACTTGTTCATTTTACTGGTTTCTTCACTTTTTTAAAATTTAAGTTATTCCATAAATTATAATATTTTCTTATATTTTGGTATCGTTAACCATTGAATAGCGATATTCTTCAAATTTTTGCTCGTCTAAAAGTATAAATTAAGAATGTGAATATTTTGAGGATATTATTTTTATCGTCTTGACAAAACTGCTCGCATTGTTCTAAGTGACTCATCCATAAATCTGCCTTTTCTGTTTAAGCTTTCCATCTTCCCGTCATTTTGATATCATGAACGTAATGTTAATCCTATAGAATTTTTACTTTCGTTCTCTCGTCTCTCGTGACTATTTTATCTATTCGAATGCAATAAAAGAGCATTCGAATAATGCAGGTTTCGGTGAAATTAAATTTTATCCCTAGTTTTTTAAACTATTTTAGAATATCTTTTCAAAAACCCGAAAACCTATTAATGAATTATTAAAATAGGGGTAAAAATAATTTTAAAAGTCGGAAGAAAAATATAATTGCTCAGAAATCTTTTATTTTTTTTGCTTTTTCGGATGCACCTTTTCTTATTCAAATAAATAAAATAGTAACGAATTCTAGGACGGTAGTAGACATTCCATAGAATTAACATTTCGTTCGCGAAATCAAAATAGCAGCAAGATGGGCGCCTTAAATCAAAAATCTGAAACATAAATATCTTTATGTATTCATCGGATTTCTAAAGATTCCATTGTTTAAAATTTTTAACACAAAATAATAACAATGGAAATCATAAGTTAAAAGGATTATTTCTAATCTACACCTTAATGATGATTTCATCAAATGCATATATTAAAAATACTCTCAGTTGGAACTTTTGCAGTTTCCATTTCCAATACTTGAAAAGTAATTATCCCCTCTTTAAACAGGTTCACAACATGAGCTATTAAATTCTCATTTCGCCGTTCGAAAGTCTTATCCAATTTTAATGAGATACGAACAAAATTTAGCCAAGAGCTATCGCCAAATCCAGAACTTTCGATTAATTAGTATCTCTCGCTTATATCTGGGAAAATTAAAAAGTTTCAAGTCCCTCCGGGTACGCAAATTTATCAATGGAGTGTCGAAAGGATATTCAGAGTAATGAAGGAAGACATTTTAACGAAATAAACAATATTAAGAGTTTCTCTGGATTAAGTCTTGGAATATCCTAAATATTTTATCGGTGAGAGGAACAAGCTTTGGCTTTTAAGGACTCGCTTCATTTATATCGATATTTTCGTTTCCGGATTACGATGATATTGTACTTTTCATCGATTGTCTCTTGCTTCGCTCTGAAGTATTGGTAACTGTTTTGAAACACGTGCTTTTAAACAACGAACTTCAAAATCCATGAGCTTTAGCTAAATAAAATTATTTTAATGCTTTGAAAAGTTTTGATTAATATTCTGTTCTGAAACTGTCTCTGAATCTCCTGACAGCAAAATTTTCAAGTAGTCAAGTCTTTCATAAAAGGCATAATTCATAAGAAGATAGTAGCGGTAACCTAAAGGCCATGGTCGCAGACTCGCAGTCGGTGAAATTCGTCGAGTCGTGGATTCGAGCCTTGATGCGACCCATGTGATGACAGAATAGTCCCACTGTAGCTCATGCATGTCGTGAAAGGCGACTAAAATGGGTACCCAGTCCCTGAAGTCCCCTGATATAATCCCCAGGGGCACCCTGCCCCTGGTGATTATATCAGGAGACCTCAGGAACTTGCCTCCTTTATGAAAGTATGGGTATCATGACCCCGAGACACCCTAATGATCTTTTTCTTTCCCATGGGGCTTACTGTCTTTGGTAAACACGGGTGACGCCCTCCCTGGTTACCCCAATGATCCTTCTCTATTTTCGACACTCCCTCTTGTCAGCGAATTTTTGTCTATTTTTCATACTTTTCACGTCGAGACCACAGTTAAGTCTTATTTGGCGTAGCATAGTCACATCTGGTTCTTGCGCCAATATCTTTTACATTCACTCACTCACTCACTCACTCACTCACTCACTCACACCTTGATGCCACTAAAATCGCTTCGTATACCGGGTTAATTGTGGTATGTAACAATGATTTCGGGTTCCAAGTATACCAGACACTTTTTTAAATATTTAATTATTAATTTAACAAAATAAATATTTAATTATTCAGCTTCTCAATTTTTGGGCTTCTATCTAAATACTTTATTTTGAATCTAATATTGCTTCATCACTTTCTAATTTTGACCGCATCTCATATGTATAATGATTTTTGTGCAAGTTAGGAAAGAGAGGTTCCATCTTAGGTACCGTCCTCGTCACTTGACCGAAGTTCAAAATTACGAGGTTCGTCTCCAGTAGTCTTAGCGTTGCTTCTCAGTGCGAAGTTAATAAACAGTCACAGGACTGTTTGTGCGCAGCGTGATTTGCTTGTATGCGATGTGGACATTACGATTTCACAGCTCACGTTTCTGAATATCACGTATAATTTATTCTAGTTTACTTTTTGATTCATAGAGGGCATTACTGATCCACTTAAAAAAATTTCTCATTTTTTTTTTTTTTCCCCTTTTATTCATTGGGAAAATCGATCTATTCCAGTATTTCGTATTCCAATTTAAGAAAGTTTCGTTTAGATAAGCTCCGATGAAATTTATAATAATTTCGTTACCTTATTATGAAGAATCAACAAATGAGATACCAAAATGTTTTATATAATTTGCATTCTTAAATGGTTTGTGTGAAACGAAAGTGGATCATTCTGACGATGATAGCAGCGATTGTGAAAGCTCTAACCGCATATATGAATGTTTGCTAAGCAAATACCAATTATTCGAATAAAGTCTACTTATTACTGTTGAATGAGAGAGAGGGATTGGTGGACTCACTTCCGTAGATAAAGCAGAAGCGAGAAACTTCCATCTTAAAAATTTGAAGAAGCCAGATGCGTAATTTTAGCGTTGGGACAAAAGTGAAAGAAAGAGAAACGTTTCTTGCTTAGAATTTATATGCAGGTATTTTAGTTGCAGACAGAAAGTCCATTTAGGATTATATCTACATTTCTGAATCCATAGGTAAAGCTGACATTGCTGAATAAAGAGCACGTGATCGCATAAATCAAAAGCTAAACCGGATTGGTATCAAGAAATAAGAATGAATTCTTTACAGTGATATTGAAAGAATAGGAAACAATTAGAAAATTAAATCACAAAAAAGGTAAATCATTACATATATACAAATCGCCCTTTCTTGGAAAATTAAATGTTCTATGTAAAAGATTGTTTTATAGATCTCGCGATCGTTGAGAATAGCTGTACATTCAGCCAGTTTGTAGTAGTACGATTTTAAATTTTACAACGATGACATGGTTTTGTTAAAATGTAGTCAACAATTGACAATGATCAGTTAATAGTAAAAACAAGAACAGAGGAAGACACTGTTAAAAAGGTGTCAGTCAATGAAGAAGTGACGATGTACCAAAACATGAAACAATACGCATTTTTCTCTAATTATTTTAGGCGTTCTTTTATATTTTTAAAAAAATCTTGTATCTTTTTGTGCAGGCAACTTGACTTGCATATCGTAAAAGTGGCTGCGGTAGCCTAGTGGTCATGGTTTCGGATTCATGGCCGGTGATTTTCGTTCAGTCGCGGGTTCGATCCTTGGCCGCCAAAGACCCGCCGTGTAGCCGGGGCTGATGCACTTTAAATCTGTAGGGACCCAAAGAAATCTCGTTGGCGTGGTGTGGAAGTTAGGAGAGAGGGGTGCAGACTCATGTGTCGTCCTCGTCACTTGACCGAGGTTTAAGATTACGAGGTCCGTCGCCAATAGCCCTCGTGTTGCTTCTAGTGCGACGTTAATAATAAAAAAAAAAAACTAAACTAAGTATCGTAAAAACTGCGTATATGACTTTAAAATTTATTTCCCCGAATTAACAAGTTAGTGTGTAATTTAACGCAAATGCCCGTTACGCAGAAAACTTAATCGGTGTTGGAACTTATGTTCTTGCTGAAATTGTATTAATACTTTAATTCGCGGTTCATTAAAACTGCGGTTTAGTATCCAAGGGTCCCAACTGTCGCAAGTTAATGGGATATATCTGTATTTTCCAGAATGAGAAAGAAGATAGAGGCACATATTTAATGCTGGTAAAACAAGTACATTAATCACCATTATGTAAGACGAGTTTAAAGAAGTAACCGAATTACGAGTCAAATCCTTTTGTATACATACTATTCATGGTAACAGTATGAAACTTAATGACTTGCATTTAAGACAGATACAGAAGAACTCTACGATCATTGAAGTCAGCTAATTAGGGGGGGGAGGCGAAGTCTAGTAAATTTTCTCTGCCTAGTTAAAGTGAATCAGTGGCATATACAGAAAATAATTTTTTTAGGAGGGGAGGGGATGTATATCGTCATTCCCATGACAGAAGCAATTTTTTTTTTGTTCAGAATTGCTACTTGGCAAAAAGTAAGTAATACCTATATCTATCATATTTCTCCTATTTAAAACTATTCAAGTATTGATATAAGTTTATGAAATTGTAAAAATTTAAAAAGTAAAGATCATTTAAGAAAAATAGTTAAGATACTTTGAATATAAAATTCGCATTTTTTGAGGGTGCATTTCTTAAGGATGTAAGCCCCACCTTCATCTACAAACACTGAACACAGAGGCACTATTTCACTGATAGAAAATTCTTTCTTGTTCTTTTCTCAAGAATTGGTTTATATAGAATAGTATTTTGTCTTTATAATGAAAAATTATAAAGAGAAAATACTATTCTATATAATTTATTAATTTGCTCATATAAATTGTTTCATATAATCTAATTATATTAGCCTTTTACATAGAACTTAAAAAAGCTATTTGTCTTTAATCTGAATTATAAGCCAAATTCGAAAGTTGGCGATTTTTTTTTCAATGTAGAATGAGGGATATGCTTGTGACGTATTTCCGTCATTATTTCATTCTTTCAGCACTCTAAGTCCATTTACATAGTCAATAAATTAAAAATTTCAATTGAAGATACGGAAGAGCAGGACAAAACACTTTATTAACTATTAAAGACTATATAAGGTCACTCAATCTCGTATCCCGCTTAACTCAATTACTTCTAGTTTATGTTCTAATATTAAAGTTTTAGCTTATCCCAGATAACTCGTTCCGATTCACACACTTCTTGTTTATCACAGATTCAACTCATATACTCTCTAACTAGGAGTCACTTCAATCCAAGTCATTAATTACGATGATTCACTTTAAATTATACTCTCCCCCGGGATACCCTAGCGATCCTTCTCCATTTTCAACCTTCCTTCTTGTCAACCAATATTTGTCTTTTCAATTTCTTCACATCTAGATCACAGTTATATCTTGTTTGGCGCAGCATAGCCATATCTGGCTCTTGCGCCAATGAACTTTAAATTCATTCACTCACTTCAAATTATACATCTATCAATTTGTCATTATCTTCTATATCCCATTCTCTTTCCTTTTAGTTTTATTTTGCTTATGTATTCCTATTATTAATTCAATTCACTACATTTTTTTATCTTCATCCAGTTTACCTTATGACGTGTCATTTTCGTTGGGGAGAAATTGTAATTTTATGCAATTCAATCATTTTATGAAAGAATATTAACTCAAACTATCCAAATAGGAAGTACAGAAGCTTGTGGACATTTGTGCCGATAAGTTTCAATTCCTATTTCTCCAGTACCTCCCACTGTACATCCTTCCCCCAAGTGGGATCTGGTGTCAATGTTTTTGAAGCTCGGGGCCCCGCCTTCTTTTATGTATGCTGTCACGCTGAGATATGCGTTGAAAGGCACCGATGTCACTCTAAAGACAATGCACTCTATAATGGATGGAATACAAAAGTCTGCACTTGACAGGCCTTGTTGGTGTTTGCGGAACGTTACGTCCTTAACCTTCAGATATTTCAATGACTTTCGTGGCTTATATTCAAAAACTTCAGCGAAGAAGAACTTTGCTGTTTTGTTCTAGAATGGCTTACACTTCATTTGATGAAAAAATCTTTGAAAATAAACTTTGTTGTTTTATTCTTGATTTTTAAGAGCTCTTAAATGTTTTTGGTAGAACGCTTTATAAGTGAGCGCTATGTTATGGCTATTTTTTATCTCTTGTGTAATATTAAAGAATAAAACCTTTTTAATTAGAACACTTTCTAAGATAGAAAAATTCTACAAGATTAATATGTTTTATCATCGCTATCATACCTATATTCCATTTATAGAAGCATATTCTCCCTTATTTGTGCATGATAGTCTATTTTTCTGGTATAAAATGTTTAATAATTCATCTGATATGTTTTCTTTTAAAACGTTCAAAGGGAAAAATTGCCTAATTATGGAATGTTTTCAAATTTTAGTCTCATTAAAATCAAAAGATATATATGTTACAGTATCTCCATCTGTTATGAAAATTAGATAATTTTTCTATCAGAAAATGTGTTCTGTGTTTGATAAAGTCTGTTTGACATTAAAGCGAAAACAGATTTAAATAATGTCATTCGTTGTATATTTATTGTTCGACTGTAGAATTAATTACAAGTCGCCGTTGGTGTTCTTTTACTTGTAAATACATAATTTTTATTTTCCTTTCAAGATCAACATAAATTCTTTTTATATTTGTAATTATAGGAATTTACTGTATAAACTTAATTTTAAAATTTTGGTGCATATTTCTTTAGGCTAACTGTAATTTTATGAATAAATAAATTGTTTATTCAATGAAAATATATTAAAATGTGGGGTATTAGAATGTGGGGCATATTGCAACCGGTATACTATATCCAAACCATCGTTGATTAAGCAGCACACTAGTATGGTGTGCGTACGAGTCACTTGTCGCTTACCCTGTCAATGACAAACACTTCTTAAAGGCCCAGTTTCACCCTAATAGTGATGCACATGGAATCTCGACCTACTTCACCAGCATCAGCCTTGTAACGTTCGGTTATTTCTACCAGACTCTTGTGCCATAGTATAAGTATACCTAATTCTAAAAGTCAATAACTAATCCAAGGACACGTAAATCTGTTCTAACTCAACTATTTATTTACAAATTACTATAATATAATAGTTAGTGAGTTATAGCTCTCTTAGGATTCTAAGATTACACCACTAATTTAAATATTACTGAAATGATACGCTCTTACCAAACCTTTGCAGTTGAGGGTGTTTTTATCTGCCAAATCATCTGCGATAGCAGTAGTCAGTAACTACTCTTGATATTATTGGCCTCTTGTTATAACTATACTCAGAGTTAACCATACTCTCTCTTTCCTCTAAATTTCCCCTTATTTATATATCATTATATCTGAATCACTTCACTTTATTTCCACCTGCATCTAATTAACATAACCACGTTTCATTTGGGTTGGGAAGAAATTGTTATTTCATGCAATCAATCTCAATTAAAGTCCCCAAGGTTAGTGAAGAGAAAATCGCGAATAGAGCCCAACGTCACAGCCTCACTACAATGCTGATTTTTAGTGACATCACGGCTGGAGCCGACGACTCGACGAAAACCGGCCACGACTCCGCAACTTTGAACACTAATCTATCGAGGCGATCTGGTGGGAGAATAAGAAATCTTGAACACTGCGCGCAGCCCAGGTTTTGAAACAAATATAGAGCTGACTGATTATTACAGCAGCGACACTCGTGTGCATTCAAGGAGTGTGGGAGTAGAATCCAATATCACTCCAATGCATAATTCCAGTTACAGAACCAGTATGAGGATGTTTATGGCAACAGTTAAGCAATTTCTCTCCCCGGTGTCTCCAAATTCTACGCCGACCGACGTTGTGTCCCAAGAAGTGCGATTCGTCTATAAAAACAAAGTCGATTGATTCGAATGTCCTAACTCGCAATTAAAATCACCACAGCATACGTAAACGCTATGGTCAAAGATAATAACAGCAATGGACGCCTCGTGAACTTTCTAATTCTCACCAAATGAAGTCGAATGGTTACGTGCATACACTGATTTTTGTCCAACAGATCGTATTTGTTGTGATATGGTTCTTGATGTGACAAAGGATTTATATCTATCATGAGTACAATATATCTGTTATCACGTGTAGTGCTGTGACGAGGCGGGTGCAATCTTTTACAATGGCTAACTGTTCTTACTTACAAACATCGATTATAGATCCGCATAAATTTTGCTTAATTACGTACGACACAATCAACAATTTCTCTGAAGGATAATTCTCATTCTCTTTAAGCACCGTGGTCATAATTTAGGACGCATGACCGACATTGCTTCCATCGAGTCATGAGGTTGCGGGCATGATCATGGTCGTGGGCTCACAGCTGGTGGTTTTCTTTGAGTCGCAGATTCGATCCTTGATGCCATTAGAGATACGCTGTGTAGGGGAGGGGGGCTGATGCATGTTAAATCATTCGAGATTCTAAGTCGTCACGGCCCGTGCGGTGACCGGGTATGACAGAATAGTTCCACTGTAGCTCATGCATGTCGTAAGAGGCGACTAAAATGGGTACCCAGCGTCTGGGGGTAAAGCCGGGCACACTGCCCCTGGGGATTATATCAGGGAACTCAGGGACTTGCCTTCTTTAGGTAAGTACGGGCATCATGACCTCGAGACACTCAAGAGATATTTTTATTTCTCATGGGGTTTACTGTCTTTGGTAAACACGGATGACGCACTCCTGGGATACCCTAGCGATCCTTCTCGATTTTCGACCCTTCTTCTTGTCCACGAATTCTTATCTTTTTTCAAATTTTTCCACACGTTTCGACCACAGTTACATCTTGTTTGGTGCAGCATAGCCACATCTGGCTCTTGCGCCAGTAAACTTCACATTCACACACACACGCTCCAACTCATCCCGTTGCCATGGTGTGGGAGTTAGGAGGAGGTACATCTCATTGTCGTCCTCGTCACTTGACCGAGGACCGTCACCAAACACTCTCGTGTTGCTCCTCAGTGTGATGGAGGGCCGAGGTAGCCTAGTGGTCAAGGTCGTGGACTATCGGCCGGCGGTTTTCGTTCAGTCGCGGATTCGATCCTTGGCCGCCAAAGACCCGCCGTGTAGCCGGAGCTGATGCACGTTAAATCTGTTCGGGGCCCCAAATCCTCCGTTGGCAAGGTGTGGATGTTAGGAGAGGGGGTGCCAGCTCAGGTGTCGTCCTCGTCACTTGACCATGGTTCAGAATTACGAGGTCCGTATTTTATTAGCCCTCGTGTTGCTTCAAGTACGACGTTAATAAAAACTAAACTAAACCTCAGTATGATGTTAATAGAAAATCACATTCTTTTTTGGCATCTATTCTTCCTCGGTCAAACTCAGAAGTGTGCTTGAATGACTCTTTTATTATTTCTTGAGAGGTACTGAACCTGCTCACGCAAAACAACTGCTTTAAAAGCGATTCTAGCTCTTCAAAATGGTGTTCTATTCTCCCCTTATAAAGCGCTTGTTAGTGGTTTTAAAGACACTCATGATGTGAATCTTCGCTGAAATCTTAATAATTTACGTAGATTATTGCGATATTCGCTTGGTGAAAATTTCATGCGGTTTCGGATGTTTCTTTTATGTGTTGCTCCAGTAACTGAGCGAAAAGATAAAGGATCGAATAACAATGGAAGGCATTGATTTCTTAAAGCAAAATGTTATGTATAACTGTTTCAATGAAATACGGAATATTCACGCAATTGCTACGAATGAAACTGGCGTTTGTTAGATTCCGTAAAAAGAGAAATAAATTTGAACCGATGGCCTTATAAAACATTATTGATGTAAACAGAAAATGTACTGAAATCGTTCCCAAAAGCCTATAAATATTTTATGCATTCATCCAAGAATGGCTGCATGTATAGGAGAATATTTAGACGAAATTGTATTCGGAATATATACTGATCTGTATGCATTATTCTGTTTATCTCATAATAATATGAATAACAGTTAATAACAGAAGTTTTTGAAATCGATTCGCGAAGCTCTTTTGTTGTAAACAAGATTGTTTTATGCTGTAATTCTCCGTTATAAAGTTTTTGGTAATTTACTTGCTTCCACAGTTTAAAAACAAAATTATGATTATTTTTGTGGATACCCATAGAAACAATTGATCTTAGGGAAGCGAATAATAACTAATCTGTTATTTTTTAAATCTTGTTTTAAAAAGAAAAGAATGAATTTTAATTTTTAGCTTTTAAAAATTTCAGCCACCGTGTTTTTGACGAATATACAATGGAATATGTAAATTATAAATTTGCTGCTTTTAGTCAATTGTCTTCGAGAGAACAGGGAACTTATGAAAGGAAACCTTTTTTTTTATTACATTTTATGAATTTTTTTATTTTAAGTACTGTATGACTTTTATGGCTGAAGAATGTAACAAATTATAAGTCGAAATAATTTTTACGTTCAGATAACTGACGAATTTAAAATGTTCCTAATTAGGAAAATTGAGAAGTTAGTAAAAATTTCTTTTATTTTAATTTTTCTTTATTATTGACACTGTATTATAAGAGTAGCACTTAGAAAACACATAAATTATATTATAATTTAGAATAAGAAATTTACAATTTAAATACTATTCCCATTGCATATTAATATAAATAAAATATATTAGTTATTTAATTGCAAATAATTCGTGAAAATAAAGTTGCATATAATTTTGTGTTAGTCATTATACTGCGAAACATTTGAAAATCCTTATATGGTAACTGTATCAACGAAATTTAATATGAATTGTTATTGAAAATGAATCATCCGGTTTCAAAATGCTGCCTTTTCATAAATAAACGATATAGAATAGTAAGCAATACATGAATACAAAGGAAAAAATTTTCAGTGTTTTTCACAAGTATTCGATATAATTCTCATCAGATACACATATAATGAGGCTACGGTAGCCCAGCACCAATGACCCGTGTGGTGACCGGGGGTGACAGAATAGTCTCACTGTAGTTCATGCATGTCGTAAAAGGCGACTAAAATGGATACCCAGTGTCTGGGGGTATAGCCGGGCACCCTGCCCCTGGGGATTATATCAGGGGACCTCAGGGACATGCCTTCTTCAGGTAAGTACGGGCATCATGACCCCGAGGCACCTTAGTGATCATTTTCTTTCCCATGGGGTTGGTTTACTATCTTTGGTAAACACGGGTGACGCACTCCCGGGATACCCAAGCGATCCTTCTCTATTTTCGACCCTCCTTTTTGTCAACCATTTTTACCTTTTTTTTTCAACTTCACGTCTAGACCACAGTTTAATTTTGTTTGGCGCAGCATAGCCATAACTGGCTCTTGCGCCAATAAACTTTACATTCACTCACTCACTCACAGCCCAGCACCAATGGTCGGAGGCTCGCGGGCGGCAATTTTCGTCGAGTCATGGGTTCGAGCCTTGATTCCACTGAGACCCGCATGTAGCTGGAGCTAATGTACGTTAAATCTGTCGAGGTTCAAAGTTCTCCCGTTGGCGTGGTATAGAAGTTTGGGTAATTCGGGTGGTGACCGGGTATGACAGAATAGTTTAAATGTAGCTCATGCATGTCGAAAGAGGAGACTAAAATGGGTACCCAGTGTCTATTAAGTCGCGATGAGAAACGATACGTAGACTATTGGTGATTGACCTCATAGTTTTGGGCCTCGGTCAAGTGACGAGGTTAACACCTGAGCAAGAACCTCTTCTTTCCACCCACCCCCACCACGTAAACAGGAGAACTTGGAATATCAACAGATTTAACGTGCATCAGCCTCGCTACACAGGGAGGGATCTTTCGTGACATCAAGGCTCGAACCCATGACTCACAGGCCGTGAGTTCCCGACCATGACCGTTAGGATAACGTTTGAACTATTAACATGAATAAGCTCCTTTGCACGATGAGACATTTATAGAAATAGGGTCTGACTAAATGCCTGACGGAAAAAAGTGGCCGCGGTAGCCTAGTGGTCATGCTTTCGGATTCGTAGCAGATGGTTTTCGTTCGGTCGCGGCTTCGATCCTTGGCCGCTAAAGACCCGCCATGGAGCCGGGGCTGATGCACGTTAAATCTGTCGAGGCCCAAAGTCCTCCCGTTGGCGACGGGTGTGGAAGTTAGGAGAGGGAGGTTCAAACTCGGGTGCCATCCTCGTCATATGATCGACATTCAAAATATCGAGGTCTGTCGCCAATAGCCCTCGAGTTGCTTCTAGTGCGACGTTAATAAAAACCTAACCTAACTGACGAAAAAAGTTCCGCTAACATAGCCTCTTATTTTCGAATCGGCCTCAGACGAAGAGTTCAACAACTTATACCCATGCTTTGTCAACGAGAAGACTTTGTTCGCCAACTTACTTGCATCAGACTTACCAGAAGACGAGTCTTCGGATGAATCGGGACTCGAACCCCGACTCGACGGAAACAGTGCCGAGACAACTGAAGGAAGGTCCTCGAGGAAGACACCTGAGCTACACCCCCCCTTCTACATAAGGCCTTGAATTATAAAACTGAACTTGAGTATATTTTAATCTTCGTTTGAAGCATCCTATATTTGCTTTTCTTATTCCAAAAAATTCTTGATTAATTATTTGGATTTATTTCCTTCAATATAACAACTATCATTATTGATTGCTATTACTTCTTAATGTTTTGTAAAATATTAATATAAGAACATAGATTTTGGAAAGTAATGATTTATGTGAAATAAGTTCTATCACCATTTGGCGTTAGTTATTTTCGACCCCATGGTAAAGCCGTTGTAGTCTAGTTGTCATGGTAGCAGACTCGTGGCTAGCGATATTAGTTGAGTCGAAGGTTCGAGCCTTGATGCCACAAAAGACGCGCCGTGTAGCCGGGGCAGATGCACTTTAAATCTGTCGTGTATCTAACTCCTCCCTCGGCATGGTGTGGAAGCTAGGAGAAGGAGGTTCCATGTCAGGTGTCGTCCTCGTCACTTGACTGAGATTCAAAACTACGACGTCTGTTGCTTTTTGAACGACGTTAACAAAACCAAACAAACCGACTCCGTAGTAGGGAAAGAGTCGACTTTGGTTCACAGGTGGCGTTTCGAACTCTTGACCGCTGAGTCCAAAGAAATGTTTACCGGTCGCTTTTTTGCTGTGCTTTTATCAACTTGACCAAAAGAAACATCCCGGTGGAGCTAATTATTAAGGTATTTTAATTTCTGGCGTTGTTGCTGAAGAGTGCCGCTGTAACCACTTTTGCAGAAGTCCCAGATTGTCTTACTCATCAAGACATAATTCGGAAACCTTCTCTATCACTGGTAATGATTTTAAATATTAAGACTACTCAATCCCACAAAAAACTTTAAATTAGTTATAATAAACACATATGGATTATTTATTTATAGGAAATTAGATCTAAGTTGAAAAAGAAATCGGTCCGTGAAAAAAAAGGTTATTAAAGATAGAATTCATACACATACGTATCGCTGAGCTTGGGGAATCAATAAATACAGAAATATGTATTGCGAATTACTATTTTTCCATAATTAATTTCATGACAAAGGATCTTCTGTCGTCACTTTCGCGTGCAGACGTTTTCAGATCTTACCGTAGTGTTGCTAAGCTGCAAACACGAATATAAAATATATCGATCTTTTTCAATGATAAATTAATAGTGCGCAGCAAATACAAAAGTATAAGAGGAAATACGCGTCTATTCATATTAACCCAGTTTCATATTATGGTTTTACGAAATAAAAATAACCGATTCTGAATAAATGTAAAGCAAACTATTTTAAATAACAGTTTTAAGTACATTTGAACAATGCATTATTTAATACACACCCAATATATGCAGTCTTACTTAAAAACAATACATTAATATATTTGCAAATGCATAACATACGTCCTATCTAAGAAATGATCATTTAGTTTTGCTAACTGACTAATTTTAAAATAAATTTAATACTAATACAACGCTTTAGTATACATTTCTTTTAGTAGTATTTTTGATTATTTTATTACCTAAAGACCTTTTTATAACTTTTTAATAAAGACTTTAACTGCATTTTCAAATGTGTATTACACGTCTAGTGACGTATTTTACATGACAGTGTATTATGTATTGTAATATTAATTACTCAATCGTTCTTATTTTATCTTTAAATCAAAATATAGAATAGTAAATTTACTTTCAAGACAAATTGTATCTTATGCTTAAATCATTGTTGCCATTGCGTGCTGCCATCTGTTGAAAGAAGCCGAAACAAATTTGACATTGATTCATCAGTAAGTTTTGATTTAGTAGTCATTTACCGCCAAATCAAAGTTTGATTGTTGCAACGTCGAGTTGTCACGATCGGTGAGACCTGGATTCATCATTATGCATCGGAAATCAAGCATAAAGCAAAACGTTTGGTTCCTTCCAGCGCATTATTTTTTTTAAAAGGCAAAAATTGTTTCCTCGGTTGAAAAACTTATGACGAAGAACTCTTAAGGTTCGAAAGGCGTGCTCGCGTGTCATGATCACGAATGTGAGTAATTAAGACAGACCACTATTTAGTGAGTTTTTGAGGCTTACTAAAAATATATCATTTTTGATGCTACGAACATCATCTCTTGGAATTTCTAAGGTCTTATCGTCTCTTCGGCCTTCTATTAAAATAAAATGATCGAAAAATTAAAATAAATTTCTATTCGTATTCCTTCTTTCATAAAATCAATTCTAATTTTATTGGATGAATGAATTTTTAATAATTTCTTTTTTATGAAGAAATTCGTTTTTAGATATTTTTTTTTTCTGAAAAAGGTAGATAACAGATGATGCTCATTTACTGAACCTCTTAACTAGTTTTTTTTAGCTTAACCTTGGTTAAAACTTTTAGTCCTGGTTTTTAATAATTTGCATTAAACATTTAAATTTATTTCAGCAAAAAGGCTGCATGTATTTAAATTACATATGATATTTTAAATTTAATAACATATTTGTGTCAATAGTTGATGAGCTGTAAAGAACAGAGTTATTCAAAATGATTCATCCGGTTTCAAAGCTCTATAATTTTTGAAAATAAACGACACAGAATTATACGTAATACACGAATACAAAAAAAAAAAAAAAAAAAAAACTATGGAAGTTTTATACTATAAAAAATAGAAGGCCGTCGTACGTTCTTCGTGAAGCTATTTCACGAAAGCTGTT
>BMAW01080534.1:0-13962 GCA_019974015.1 Nephila pilipes
AGTCATTTAGTCAATTTTGCTCACAATTTTTATTTTTCTGTGCCAATCTTTTAAGTCCTTTTACTTGATGAATAGTATCTGCATGGGGTCAGTGACAGTTTGTATTCTGACAAGAACGTGGCTCTTTAAGCCCTTTGATCTATAAGTCTGCCTTTGAAAATTTTAATCTTACATGATTAGGATTCTAGATAACAAAAATATTTGAAAAATTTGCTGCATAGCTCTAAAGCCGACATCAATCTAAAAAAGCGAAACAAAAAAATAATTCCCTTATTTTCAAATAATTTAAATTTAGAAATTATTTTCGTATTATTTATACTCTTCCTTTAGGATTTATTATTTTTAATGTTTTTCTTAGACTTTTAATAATTTATTTCTAAAAGTATACGAATGAGCAATTTTATTCATTATTATATAACTAGCAAATTATTTCCAGTAATATTAGAAAATAATTATGAAGAATCAAAAAAAAAAAAAAACCGCAGAACTATGAATAACGTTTCTTTCTTTTTAAATATTATTTTCCAGCTATAAGAAAGTAGAGAATTTCGGAACAAAACAATAGTAGAATTTACTTTTAGACGAAAGTGTCCTTTCTTCCTTAGATATCTGGGGGCTTATTTTTAAATATTTAAAACAATATGTAACAGCTTAGACGATTTAATATGTATGAGGGTGTGACGTTAGGCTATTTTAGATCTTCTCCCCACTAACCTCGGCACTATTATCAATTTGAATTGCATAAAATTACTTCCCAACAAAATTAAATATGATTAGGTAATTTAGAAGAAGATAGAATCGAAGGGAAGTGATTTAGAAAGAATGATTTCCAAAATCAAATGAATGGAAAATGAAGGGAGATAGAGGATGCCGACTTGCTGTCAGAGATTAGTTATTCGGATTGAAACTCTTCTGTTAGTTTTGTGGATTGGTCTCCGCCAAAAATATTAACCTTTGTTGTTGCTGTTGAAGAGTGTTGTTGAATTAAGAACAAGTGAACTGATAAAATAAGATTTCTTATTTAAATCATTAATTAAGGTTATGAGTTAGGTTGAGATTCAAGAGGGGATAACATTATATATTCTACAGTGATTATAAATAAAGATTTCTGCTTCATTCTTGCTTGTCTTTAAATGGAGTTTAGTTGTTTTGATGAATATATTAGACTGAGATGAGGCACAAGAGCTAGATAATGAAGGGAAGCTGTCACAAAAGGAGTTCATAAGTATTTAGCATTGGTTATTATGTTAATTGTATATGCATTTTAAATATGATTATGCAATAGTTAATCAAAACAGTTACATTTGTTATAAATGTGTAAAAATAATAATTTTTTCTGAGACAAATATATTCTTTGAGAATGGTCATCAAAGAGAAAAAAAAATTCTTACTAACCTACAAGGATTTCATTTTCGACCATTTGAAGAATAACACTATAATAAATGCAGCCAGTAATAGTTTTATTCTTTAAATTTTATTTTCTTCAATTAATATAAGGAAACTAAAGTGTCACGTGTTAAAATTCTCAATAGATTCGGCATTTTTTAGAATTAACTGATAATTAATAATCTACAATAAAAAATAATATTTTATGATAGTTATAATTATTCTTATGATAATTAATTTTATTGATGCAACACTAGTTGTCATTTATAAATATCTTTATTATTTTAATGAAAATGGTAATTTAAAATAATTTCAGAAAATAGCTTTTCTTTCGAGACAATGATGAAATGTTAACATCTCTAGCTCTTTTTTATGAAAATGTGTAATTTTTCTTTACATTAAACGAATGTCTTCTTCTTTACGATTTCTTTTTTACATTAAATATAAAATTGAATTGTAATGAAATAATTTTTAGATTATAAAAATATTGTAGAATCGAGGAATTGAACAGAATCGAAGTAAAAAAAAGTCCTTTACATTTGAAATTAGAATCGAAGATACATTTTCGAAAGGAACATTTCTCTTATCCAACACATTTTAGTAAATTTCTACCAACGTATGGGTAACGCTCGCCCAAATTCACTTTTTTGAAAATGAGGTAGCAGCTAATGGTACTACAAAAAACGAGAGACAGATTGCTGATGGATTTTCTATAGACAACACAATATGTTTCGTAACTAAGTGCCTTGTATATCGTATATCACTTTATGTGTAAAACTGATAAATCATATTTTGAATTCAATAAATCTTATATTTATTAGAACTGAACATCTATATTATAATAACTTACATAGAAGTATGTGGAAGAGTGTGATTGAAGGACATTATACATCATATTTGACATTAATTCTCCTTATATTACCAGAATGATATACTGATTGAATACGACCATGACTGTACCTACAAGAATTGGATCAAGTGCATACTTGATCACGAGAGTCATATATATATATATATATATATATAATTTTCTTTCATTAGTTTTTAATAAATAAACTATTATACTTTTATTTAATAAATAATATTCATTTCTTATTTAAAGATACATTTCAAATAGTTTTTATACGTTAACCTGATAAATACTTAATCAATCTATAATACTTATCAATCTATGTTTACAAAAAAAATTCTAGATTAAAATCAAATCATACTCTAAGATCTTCAAAATTTGCAAGTTTTTCTAATTTCATCAGAAATTGGGGGGGAAGCCTAAATACAGTAAAACTTCGTTAAGTAGGACCCCTTTAGTTCGGATTTTCAGAAAACTTGATTCGTCTGCAAATAAAAAAATTCGTGTTTTTTTTTTTTTAGAAGCAATCCGAGAATTTTCATTATAACATTTGTTTTTCTTTCCTTCTCATATTTTGAAAATTTACTTTCTGTACTGAAGTCTTCTAAAAACTATGAAAGTATAAAAGAAATATTAGGGAAGGGCATTTAAAAATATTTTGTTCGAACATAGGCATGGTTGCACACACATCTTACTTATCATTACTGCATCATCCGGCTTATGATGGCATATTGCCTAAAATGAAAATGTCATTATATGCAATATATATATATATATATTAACAACTTCAAGCACACTGCAATTTATCACAAAGTAGAGACATTTTTATCTTCTGTAAACATGATTCCAACTCGATACATTCAATGTACTGCTGATTTTCCATAAGTATGCTGTTCTTTATTTAAATTTTCCCATTTTCCGATTAAGCAGGATTTTCAGAGTTCTGGACTAGCTTTGGTTCTAACTAATGCGACTTAACTAGGCTTACTAATAAGAATACTAAGCCATTTAGACAGGAATATCAAACTATGTTAACGAAGAAAATGTGAATTTAAAATCAAATCAGACTTCAATATCTTCAAAATTGGCGAATTTTTTCAATTCCTCCAAGTCTACGTATTGTAAATAAAAACCTAAGTATATGTTTCCTTAGCGAATAACTAACAAAAAAAATTTTGAAGTACCGGCACAAATTATTTTTATCACAAGATGAAAGTAGAAACTTATTGGATGTAGTTGCTGGAAATACAGCATTCTCGTCTATAAGTCTCTTAATTCTCTAGAAATAATAAAAAAGAGTAATTCATTAGAGAAAATCAGATAAATCATTGATTAATAATAAAAATGATCGATAAATTAAATTATGTCCTTGACAGACTCCTAAGATATTGAAAGTCGCGAGAATTTAGGGATTCAAAATTCACATGTACTCTTCTATCAATTAAAAAAAAAGAATAAGGTCATTTAAGCAATAGCAAACAAAACTCCACATTTGAAAGTTTGTCTACAAAACACTAAAAGCAATCGAATCAACTTCTTTGACAAAGAATTGGAATAAATAAGATCCATCTGACCACTATAATTGCACACGAATAATCTATCCACAACAACAATAAAAAAAAACCATATTAGCAATCGGAAAGTCCAATTTTAACATAGTTAAATTTTCAATTAAAAAATAAATGCAAAGATTTAAAAAAAATAGAATATAATAAAAAAAAATGGATCCAAATCCATTCACATTAGAAAAACATGCTCGATGGTATGCTGATGTTGGTATACTCGGAATGCATGTTTGACAATATTCTGAGCACGTGTAGCAATTTATAAAGGGATAACTGTAGTACTCTTAGAAATATCAGGATTATATGTCTTTTAAGACATATGAAATAGTATTCGCAATGGCTTAAAGGAAAGGTTCCATGCAGTATTCCGTCGTAAATGATGAACGAGAGTTTACAATAAATATTGTTGATCAAATTCAAAATAATTATTTAATTTAAAAATCATATTAAAATAATCAGTAGCAGTCTGAGCAATAGTCTACCGTCGATTCCATTCCCTTAAAATATAAATTCTTAGACCTCTATTCCTTTTGATTTAGATAGGGAAATAATTCGAGATAATAACCAACATTTAAAGAAACAACTTTTTTATATGGTGGCAAAGTTTATTAAAAAAAATATTGAAATATTAGTTAAAACTTGTCGCAAATATTAGCGATATTTTGCCAAATGTGTTTACCCTGGTCCGCTTCTTAGACTCAACATTCAGCAAAAAAAAAATTGCCAAGTTTGGCAATGTTTGAAATCGAGCCAAATGGTTTGGCTAAACTGCATTATTTAAAAACAATTATTGAAATATTAGTTACAATTTGTTGCAAATGTCTAAATATTGCATTGTTAGGCGAGTAAGAACGATTCCCAAAGTTTCAGAGCTCTAGCTTAAAGGGAAGTTGGTAAAATTAGCGATCGAAAATTTGATGACACACTGATACACACACACACGCACCAAGTGAAATACATAAAAATGTTGTAATAATTCGAATTAAAAACCAACGATTTTAAAAACAACGTTTTTATACGGTGGCAAAGTTTATTAAAAAAATTATTAAAATGTTAGTTAAAACTGGTCGCAAATATCTAAATATTACATTGTTAGGCAAATAAGAACGGTTCCCAAAATTTCAGAGCTCTAGCGTGATGGGAAGTTGGTTAAATTAACAATAGACAATTTGATGACACACTGATACACATACATACAGACACACACCAAGTGAAATACATAACAACGTTAAAACTAACTAAAATTAATTAATCCGGTAAATTAAATGGTTGGAATACAGTTTAGTCAAACCACTCTTGGAGACAGGAATTATTTGGCAGTATTTTGCCAAATGTTGCTAAATTGGTCCGCGAAGCGGACTATTCAGCCAAAAATTGCCAAATCAAATTATTCACATTGCGCCAAGTGATTGATAAACTGCATTATTTAAAATATGAGTTAAAACTTGTCGCAAACGTCTAAATATTGCATTGTTAGGCGAGTACGAACGATTCCCAAAATTTCAAAGCTCTAGCTTGATGGGAAGTTGGTTAAATTAACGATCGAAAACTTGATGACACACACACACCAAGTGAAATTCAGAAAAACGTTGTAAAAAAGACATTATTTAATTTTATTTCATTTATTCCTTTATTTTGGATAATATAAGGGCATGGATTTCAATTTATAGATTATGTTTAATTCAATGTCATCTCGTTAAATATCTTTTTTGTAAAATTAATAAATCTCTCACGAGGCTGGTTCAATAAGTACTTGTATTTAAAGACAGATGGCATCATTAAGATAAATTGTTGTTAACATTGGATGTTGTCATCTCTTAAACGGAGCCAAAACAAATGTGACATTCATTCGTAAATTAGTTTTGATTTGGTAGTCCTTTGCTGCCAAATCAAAACTTGATTGCTGCCGTGTCGAGTTATCGACGTCATTTTGCGTCGAGTTGTCATCGTCGTTGAGATCTGGATTCAACATCATGCACCGGAAACCAAGCAAAAATCAAAACTTTAGGTTGTTTTCAGAGAATTTTTTCAAAAATAAAATTGCGAAAATGGTCTGTTTGGCTGAAAAAGTAATGGTGAAGAATTTCTGAGGTGCGAAAGACGTCATAATCGCGAATGCGAGTAATTGACACTTAAATAGTTATCTAATGCGTTATGATGCTTACTAAAAACAAAACATTTTTAATGCTACGAGCACCATCTATTGGAGTTTCTAAGTACTTATTGAACGACACACGTATATTTATTGTACTAGTAAATTAACATTGTTTCTTTATCAAAATAAAAATTAAGAGGTCCCTATTCGTTCTGCTTTGAACTGAAAAAAACCCGAAAATTATCGCTTATATAATAGCGTTAGTTTTAAATTCGGATGTATTATTTATGTTATCTTTTTTGATACCTTTCCTTGTAAAGGTAATAAAATCTTTTATATTCATTGTAGTAGTATATCGTATTGAGTTCCCTAAACTTCTTATAACATAAGATTTCAATATCATAATACTGTTTCTTTTCTTAAACCATTCCTCTCTCCCATACAGGTGTTTCACAACACTTCATCTATCGATTTACCCTGAATACTAAATAAATATTTCCTCTCGGGGATTTCGCGGAAAAAGGGTATTTTTACATTAACCAATTCTCCTACAAGAGGAGCTAAGCTTTTTGGGAAGATGAAAACATATCGCTTTCCAGGAAACTTTCTGGGCAGATTACAGACTTTCCCTTTTATTATTCTTTCCTTTCATTCTTTCTCTTTTCTGCTTCACCCCTTTGCAGCCAACTCTTACACGGGCTTTAGTGAACTCCAACCCTTAATAGAGCGGTGAAGGGTTCCTGGGGAGTAAGGCTGTTGGACAAATCCTTTCGGAAGGAGGGAGGGTGCGGCAGGACACTTATGCCTCCATTGTTGGTATGTGTCCTTAATTTGACACGGCCATTCACGAATGGCCATTATTTTCTGAATGGACACGCTACGGCACATAGTGATCGCTACAGCTGTTTGTAGAGGGAGGAAACTTGAGACAGAATCCTTGACCTTGAAAGTTTTTACAGCGATTGTACGAAAATATAATACCATTTTTAAGTTCTGATACAATTTTCATTTTCTATTCAATTGACTTTATGCAACAAGCTCATTCTCTTGCAAGGTGAATAAAAATCTATATTTGTAAAAATTATAAGTAATTTAATATTACTGAAATGGTAAAAATTAGAAATCTAAATGTTAAAGTCAAATAAAGGAAACGAAATTTTGAACATATCTTATATAGGGAAATACTGTAGGGTTCAAATAAAAATTACAGCGTTTCAATGTGTTACTCTCTGCATAAAAATGAAGGATCGCTAGATTTTTATTTATCGGTTGTTAAATTTGAATTAACTTTCATTGTTATAAAATTTTTCCATCTGAAAAGAAAAGCTATGAGTTTGAGTCACATTCTTTTAACATTAGAGGAAGATAGACCTTAAATAATTTAAGTTATCTATTAATTATTTTAGTAAAATAAACTTTTTACGAAATCCATCTATCAATAGCAGAACTTTATTAAGCTAATTTTAAATAGTTACTGTTAAGAATCGATTTTATCGAATCATATATAATGCTTTTCTCAAATATTTATTGATTCTTTGAGGAAAAAAAAAAAAAAAACTACAGCATAGTTTTCTCATATCTTTCCCCTCCTTTCAATGTGCCTGCTGTCCTTGCATTTTGCATGTACTTTCTTTGCATGTCAATGTCCTTGAGACTTACGTACCTTGAGTGTGATATAGAAAACATGAAACAGATTTTAAAAAACTCGAATTTACGAGAATTACGATGAAAAACGCTTTACACAAAACAGTTAACGTGAAAAAATGATTAAAACAAAATAATATCGTTGTCCTGACAAAAGGATATGTAATTTCACAAATATTTTACCTTTTAACACGGAACAAAAACTTCTTAACCCGAAAAGATTTCGCTTCTCGGACCAGTTGTTTGGCTTATATTTTTTCGTTCAACTAAATAAAATAAATAATTGTTACTTGATTATCGCTTGCCTTTGGGTAAGCAGAAGAACTGCCATTGTCAAAACATCTCAATCAACTGGTCAGTTTTCGACTCTAGGCGCTTGTTTGGTTCAAACTAGCTAGGTTTTATCATGCTTTCGCATCAGGACATTTATTGCTGTAAAGTGCTGATGAACTTTTAAAACAAACAGATGTTTGAGCCAGAGGCATTGCTATGTTTTTCAGCGTTGGGGAAAACTGAATATTTTGGCCCTCGCCTGTTTGCCAAAATACAATGGGGAAGGGAAAGAAAAATTTTTTAAAAGTATTTAAAATAATAATATAGTTCGAAAGAAACCATGTTTTTTTATATTTTAAATGGTTTTAATTATTTTATTTTTCAAAGCATTTTTATGCGAACATTTTTTCGAATTTTTTCAAAATTTAACGTCATAAATGGGTTTTTTTTGGGGGGAGGGGGGAGAAGTCAAGCATGTTATAATAGTGGAAAGGGAAAATTATTGTCTGTTGTATATATAACACATCGATCAATAACTCCCGAGTCTAACATTGAAAACAACATTTTTTTTTGCAAAATTTTTTTTATTCATCAACATAACACCTTTTGTTAATCACCTTTTAGGGTGATACAATCGTTCCATTTTTTTTTTTTTTTTTTTTTTTTTTTTTTTTTCCCCAAATTTTTTTTCTTTTTTTTTTTCGCAAGAAATCTTTTTTGTTGCGAGTAAATAGCGATAAACAGCTTTCTGAATCATCGACTCGTTGCTGTTTTTGTTCCATCGAAAGCAATCGTGGCACCCACTTGGAAAAAACCTTTTTCACTTCACTTCAAAAAACCTTTTTCCTGGTCCGATCGACTTAAAATTTTGACACGTTTCAAGCAAAGGTTAGTACTCTAGAAAGACCTGGTTACTGGTTTACTACGAGCGCCATCTCTGGGTTAGTCTCGGGAGTTATTGATCGATGTGTTACTACTATTAAATGCTTCGAAATCAGTAAAGAGATATCATCATACTGATGGAGTAATGAATGGATTTTTATATATTTATGTACTTAGCAGTGCATATAAAAAGGGAAAATATTTCTCTCTAAAATTTCGTAAGATCAATTTGGCGGCGCCTAGATGCTACGCTCGGGGACAGACATCACCAACAAATCTAGATTAATTTTATCGTAAAATTCAAATAGTTCAAATATAAGTAATTGATTATTTTGATAATTTAAGTAGCAGTACCTCAAGGTGTACAATTTCAATACCTACACAAAATACATTGAAAATTTTTGCTAACTAAAAAGTTATGAATATTTTCAAAGATATTTTGTGCATATGATATAAACGCACACAAAAGGTTCTTTATTCTGAGCTTCGCAAATATCCAATAAAAATGTTGACATGTTAACCCTGTAAGTCCGATGTACTTTTGAAAATTGATGAAACTTAAAATTGAAATAAATTATCAAATCTAAAAAGATGATTCTGAGTTTTTTAACTGCCGGTTATTTAAATAGGCTTTGAATTACTTTTTCTTAAGCTGAAAATTATTAAATGGCGACCAGCATTTCAAGTTATGCTCCAAAACATATAAAATAACACACCATCATATTTTAATATATGTAAATAAAATAATTAAAAACTTTTAGACTTAAAACCTTTGAGAAAATCTTATTACAAATATGTTTTTTATTTGATAAGGGTCTCTGAGTTAGGGAAATACATTATATACTATATCATATTGCTTAGTTTCCTCAAAAATACTTTTCTAATTTTCATAGAATTTTTCACGACTATCTTCATTAAACAGATAACAAATTATGACAATTCAATCCTCCCTTTCACAAATTTTTCGTGTAATGGTCATGAAAGAACCATGGAATTTGTCTTGTAAGTGAGATTTTAAAATGAAAGAATTTTTGTAATGCCTTTACAGAAATGATAATGTATCCCTCTTAAGTCATTTCATATCGATAAACAATTAGAGTACAACAGTTGGAAGATTAGGTAAAATAATTGAGTAAGATAAGTCAGTTATCGCAATCTTATCATTTTTTTTCCATACATTTTAAAACTATTTTTAAAAAAAGAATATTATGAAAGATTGTAAATATTTGTAACTTAATAAAAACGTAATTTTGTCTGTGCTTCGTTTATTCTTAAGAAATTAAGACTTTTTAGCTGTACTGTAACATGACATATTGTATATTACGTTAAGACGATAATTTATCTGCAGGGAATCCTCTTAAGAAATTAAATTAAGAGAGTTGGCTTGGTGTGGAAGTTTGAAGAGAGTCGCAAAGCTAACCAAGTGTTGTCTTTGACTCTTGATCGAGGTTCAAAATTACGAGGTGCGCTGCCAATATCCTCCCGTAGTTTTTAAGTACAACGTCAATAAAACAATTTAAAGCCTCATTAACCTGAGATACCTATTCGATTGTACAAATACTTATTCTCCGAGATAAAACTAATAAAATTTTTATGCAAACTTTTGTAAAGAGCAGATTTAGCCTCCCAAGGTGCGGTTTTCTTATAATTATTATTAAATTACTCAATTAAGTATATGAATTAAAATATACGATGAAATATCGAGAAATAGACAACAGTAAATTTTTCCCGATACTAAAATTAAAGGAAACGATAAATTATTAAGTTGAATATATTTAAGTTAAATGCAATTAAAATTGAAGCAAACGAGAAAAATTTGAAAAATGATCTGGTACACCAAAAGTGATCCAACTAAAACAATAGCCCTTTGGGTGTCTTATTATAGTGTCATTTTCATTGCTTGACCGCGGTTGAAAATTACGAGTTGTGTTGCCAAAAGCCTCGTATTGCTTCAAAGTGTGACGTCAATAAGCAATCAATCACATTTTAGAGGCTCATCATCCTGAGATAAATATATTATAATCATATGTGTGTGTGTAAGCGATTATAGATATTCGATTGTAGAAAGGATTCGTATGCAGGTTAAAACTAATAAATGCATTATTCTCCTCTGGAGATGAAAAGCTATAATACCTTTTACGTTGAATAAATAATTATTAGTAAGTACGTGTTAATCTATTAATAGAGTTTAATAAAAATAAGTAAAAACGAGTTAAGAATAGTTAATATGTATCTTCTGTACCAGCAGAAATGTTAACCTAATTCGAATGCAGCTGTTTAGGTAACAACTCAATCACCATTTGTCATTATTATGCATGCAGGTGGTATCTATCAAAAGTAGGAAAATATCCACTTAATTTATTAACATAAATAAAGTTCAGTAGGTTGAAGTGCGTAACTGATGTTATTTCTTAATTGCCATTCAACATTAACATAACTTTCATTTTTGTAGATAAAAGCTGTCAGAAAATTAAAAATAATCAGAGGGAATAAAAATAGCTGATGGAATGGTTTTTAAAATAAAAATATTATTCTAACTTAGTAACAAAAATTCTTTTTTGGATATTATTATTTTTACTTAGATATTATTCCTACTTAGATATTATTATTCTTACTTAGATATTATTATTCTTATTTAGATATTATTATTCTTACTTAGATAATATTATTCTTACTTAGTAAAAGTTTATTTGTGACAAAACATTGCATGAAGATCTCAATTTTCTAGAAGCAATAAAGAAAATTTTGAAGTCCTTTATGGAGGAATTTAACTATCGCCCATAAATCTACTCACTTCTGATTTACGAAGAATGTTTTGAATATAAGAATATGCCTTTGTACAATTTTTCGTTTGTAGAAAATGTTTTAAAAGTAACATCGCAAATTTGAGGCTTTCGACATCCATACAAACGAATTTTTTAATCAGAGAATAGAACACTTGAACGCTGGCTAAATCTATTTGTTAAGAAGTATAGAGAACAATGTTCTTTGTAATTACAGTGCTGAACTCCCATAATACTAATTTTTAAAATTTGAAATTTTTTGGATAATTTTATTTTTTTGCTCGGTCTCAAGAATTCTGCATAATAAGAATGAAAAAAAAAAAATTATGGATAATTCAAATTTTAATTTGGATAATTTGAATTTTTCTCCTGATTCCTCTTAGATTATTAAGGTAAAAAAAAAAAGTTCACGAGACTTTCTAGCTGACGTTCATTAATATTTTTACGGTATTTCTGAGGGTAAGGGACGTGAGAATATCATTTTCCATTTGCGAGATTTCCAGAACTGAGGCAAGGTCATCTTGAATGACCTTGGTCTTTGTAGAGAGCTTTGATTTCGGTTACTCCCCACCTCCCATGAAAGAGTAGTGTTGGCATGCGCTAATCTTGCCTTCCTCGCCCTACTGTATTGGCGGCATTTTACTAATCCAGTGCCTGCCTTCATTTCAGTAAAGGATAAATTTTTATTCTTTGCTGTTGATTTTATATGGTTGTACCTTTTTAGTTGCTGTGGATTTAAATGGATCATATGACTGTTAAAAAAATCGACTATTTTTTTCACTTCCTTCGAGTCTTCATATCTTTTTAAAATTTCAATGAAACGATGGTTTTCTTTTTGTGAACGAAAATTTATTGTACATTGATAAATATTCATTAAAAAGTTTAAGTAATTTATACAGTATTGCTAAATGAAAACGCCTTGTTTTCACGTTATTTAATGTCATACTGATTTGCTCTCATAATGAAAAAAAGGTTTTTGGTTCACAATACATGTTTCGTTTCATTATACCAATGAATACTGAGAAAAATAATAAAACTAAAGCATTAAATATTAATGCAGTTTTTAATTTTTTTAAGGGTTAATAAAATTTTGCACTTAAGTTCTAACAAGTAAAGTACAAAACAAGGTATAAAATACAGTAAAAACAAACCACAAAGAACCATAATTTCCTTCTTTTATTTTTCTAATATTCTAGATCTCTCTGTATATATATATATATATAGATATATAGAGAGAGAGAGAGAGAGAGAGACAGAACTTATTTTTCAATTAAAGATGCATTCATACCAATCTCATATCGGGATTTCAGATACGCTAAGACTGAAAATATTTGATTATATTGTTTATTACTGTTCAAATAATTTAAAAAAATAAATAATTCCTGCTTACAAAATGTTCCAAATGCTATTTTCTGTACTTTAGTTCTAGTTTTCTATGCTAAACTTACGCTTCTTAAATTTTAATGATAAAGTTTGTTTGATAAGTTTAAATGCAACAACCTATGCACCATATACAGATACTTAAACACATAAACGCAATAACCTACCATAAAAGCTTGTGCTAACTTTGCAACAAGTCTTGCAATTCTATACCCTGCTCATTACCAACTGTTGAAGTTAGGCTTAATTTCATACACCATATACACTAATGGTAGACATACCTTATTGAATCTGTTCTGACATGCGCGTAAATTACTTATTACTACTACACTAGTAAATTGTGCAAAAGAAAATCTGTACGGCAAAATTATGTAATTTTTAAGAATTGGAAACTTAAACTGTAAAGACTATAATACAAGTATTACCTCACAATATGGGACACACATGGAACCAGACAATTTATCCGTTAAATAGAGGTGTCTCTTATAAGAGGTACTATTGTATTTAAATTCACGAGGGAATATTACTTATATATATATATATATATATATATATATATATAATGATTTAATTTTAATTCATGTTAGTTTCTCATGATAGTTAATTTCCTAATATTTCCCATTCTCTGATTTAAAAGTAAAGCTTTCATTCTTATTTCCTGATACCATTCCTTTTTAACTTAATTTATGCAATCACACGCTCTTAAAACCTGCAATGTCATCAGATCCCACGCCTTCATACCTGTAGGGATGTCCCCTACCAGACTTTAAGTCTGCATTTAAATTCTCTCGAAATCCCTCCATTCACCCCACATGCTCTATGACGTTCACTGTGAAATATCCCTTCTATATAGCCAAAAACACAGCGAAAAGCCCTCTCTTGCTCTCAAAATCTTACTCTCTGTTCTCTTCTCTTTATCCAACGGCGGAGTTGTAACTCCAGCGGTGTGGAAATGGTCTCTCTCTCCGCAACAGTAAAATAATTAATTAAAAATTAAATTGACTTCGACTGTTTTTATAAACATAATTAAATAGTATTCATTAAAATAATTAAAAGAAAGACAATACATGATATATATATATATATACATGTATATATACATAT
>BMAW01080537.1:0-11986 GCA_019974015.1 Nephila pilipes
AGAAGCATTCATTATTTTTTGCTCTTTCAGATGCACTTTATTGCATTAAAATAGATCAAACAGTAAAGATGTGAGAACGAAAATCGGAATTTTATAGGATTAGCATTACATCCACTAAATCAAAATGGTCGGTAGATTCTAGTCTTAAGTGGATCTTAAAGTCGGCAGCAAAAGTCAACAAATAAAAAATTCCTATTGCATAATTATTCAAAAGCATAAATTTTACTATTAAACAGCACGAGCAAGAAACAAATTCAAAAATATCCTCGCGAAACTTTTATTTATTTTTCAGTAAACGGCAGAAATTCATTCATTAGTTTTCGATTATCTTTAAGAAATTTATTTAAAGCAATTTGTATGATTATTATAAAATTGCTTTGTTAATTTTATTTGGTAAACTTGACCAATATTAAGAATTTCATTTAGGAAACTTTATTTTGGGTGTTTCTTTTATATATTTTATTTCGAAATGTCCGTTGAAGACCAGAAACTGCAAGAAAACTCAGTTGAGAAAAATATATCAGCTGATATGATAATGAAACATCCTCTCCAAAACGTATGGAGTTTGTGGTTTTACAAAAATGATCGTTCTAAGAGTTGGGAAGAAAATTTGACCGAAATTGCTTCTTTTGATACCGTTGAGGATTTTTGGGCACTTTATAATCACATCGAAATTGTAGGCAAGCTTCCTCCTGGTTGTGATTATGCTTTATTTAAACAAGACATTAAACCTATGTGGGAAGATGAACGCAATAAGCGCGGAGGAAGATGGTTGATAAATCTTCAGAAATATCATAGGAATCCAGATTTAAATACTTGTTGGTTGGAAATTCTCCTGTGCATGATTGGAGAAGCTTTTGATGATTACGGTGAAAATGTTTGCGGAGCAGTAGTGCAAGTTCGAGGCAAAATTGATAGACTGGCTCTGTGGACCTCTGACGTGGAAAATAAAGGAGCTATCATGAAAATTGGAGAAATCTTGAAGGAAAGATTACATCTCCATCCAAGAAATGGAATGATAGCTTATGAACCGCATGCTAAGTAAATTTAAAAATTACTACTGTTATATGAATCCTATTTTAGTGTGCTGCTTGGCGACGCGAATTCTTTTTGACGATAAATCACCGCATTGGTAACATTTCATCTAGTTACCATTATTCTAGTAACTACCTATTTTGAAAGATTTTGATAATCTCGCCGAGCAGCACATTAAACTAGGATTTTACGTTACTTTTTTTCAAAATTGGGAAGTTTTGAAAATAAGTCTTAAGAACACGATACGGATTTATCGCCAACTTGGCGAATTTGATTTTTGTCCCTATAATGTGTGGAATTTCATTCCTATTGTGACTATTATGACCGAACAATAGAACAAAACAAAAGGTGAAACGATCGATTCTTACCATCTGACATCCATATCATATTCTCCAGACTAACAATAACTCTATAAATTATTGGCTATTGATATTAGCTCATTTTAAAACTATGTAAAAATGCTAAAAATAAATTCCTTGATTATATGCGTATGCGTGTGAATCAAACACATGAAGGGGCTTTAAAAAATTCCAAACACATTGTTCAACTGGGTCTCTGTCATCTAATTCGAAGCATAGGTGAAACTAGTAATGTATGGCTAGAAACGTTCGGTAAATCCTTTTTTTCAGCACCCGTCTTGGCGACTATACATAAAATGTCACCAAATCGCATTAAAAAAGGATTGCATCAAAGAAAGATCCAACTGAGTAACGTTACAAGTGTTACCGAATCTGCGTATTTATCGTGTCTTTAGGCTTTCTTTACTGTCGCTAAGATGTGAGCTTAAATGGAATCTATTCTACACCTTAGTGAGGTCCTTCAACACTCTATAATCAATTGTGAAAGAAAATATAGGTCAAACTAAAGAACACGATACGATGCTGATTGTAAAAAAAATATTCCCCAATAGCTTCACTTTGCTCTTGTAATCCTTCATAACGGCAAAAATCGTAATGGTTTTTTTTTCTTTCGTCAAAAATTTATGTGCGTGGCATATGGGTTATACATGGAGATTGGCATACACGATATTTGGTTTTAAAAACCTTCTCTCCAAAATAAACAAAATAGTATCGAAAAAATAGATTTGGAAAAATACTGTATCAGTTCGAATTCAATACCATCAAGTAAAATTCTATGTTCTCCCCTATTTTTCTGAAATAATTATTAAATCTTTGATCTCTTTCAAAAGTTAAATCCTATTTCAACCCACACCTTGATGACAGAAAATAAAAGGACGCCAAATTGCGTTAAAAGCAAGAATGTAGTAAAGAAGGGTCGGGAATAGGGTATCCCCTAGGTGATTGGCCACGAAACTTGGCGACTTCCTAGATAAGTCGCCAAATGTGCGCGAGTTAAGTATTGCGTATTCTTAGGGTTATCATAAAAAAATCGCCATTTTTAATTCATTATCACACCCAAAGTCGCTAATCGCCTAGGGGACACCCAATTCCCAACATAAACCAAAGGGTCTATTAGGTTTATGCTACTCGAGTTGCCAGTTCGGGGCATTTAATACGGTTTCTTTTGGTACCTTTTTGTTTTCTATCGTCAAGCTGTGGGCTGAAATAGAATGTAACCATTTCCTACTTGCCGATTTAGATGTGTCTGTGGTAGCTGAATGGTCATGGTCGCAATCTCGTGACCAGCGCTGTTTTCAACGAATCGTTGACGCGAGTCCTGAACCCACTGAAGACTTGCCGTGCGTTAGGACTGATGCCAGTTAAATCTGTCAGTGTACCATGTCCTTCCATTGGCATTTTGTGGAAGTATGAAGGGGAGCATGGAAGCAGGTGTAATCCTCGTCATTTAATTGAAGCTCGAAATCATGAGGCCCGTTGCCAATAACCACGTTGCTTCTTAATGCGACATTAATCAATTATCAATTGAATCGATCATTGTCTATTTAGTTTTGAATCGACGATATTAGACAGCTGGCAAAAATATATATAATTATCATTCTATATTAACATATACAATCAGTTATAAGGATCTTATTTTGGAAAATAGGCTAATTATTGTTGAAATAGATTTTATTCATGATTTCTCCCCCTTTAAAGCCCTATCTCTTGATGTTTCGCTTCGGCCCCAATCTATTTGTTATGTTGTATTACCTCAGCTTTACGTTCTACTAATTTGGTTTCAGCAGAAGAATGGCGCCATAAAAGCTTAGTGGTATATGTGTGTGTGTGAGTGTGAGTGCAAATAAAACAATAATTCATTATACAACACAGAGATAATCAAAAGCTAAAATTAATGTTAAGTAGTTGTAATAAATTTTGAAAGAACATAAAAATATATAAACCTTTACAAATTATTAATTACTTATTCTTAAAAGTAAAACTTGTTTAAAAATTTAAATGTAGAAAAAATAACATAAAAAATAAGAACAAAAAAAGAAGAAACAATGAAGAAAGCCAGAGATAACAAAAAAGGAAATGCTTTGAAAATAATAAACCAAATGGAAAAAAAGCTATTTAATACTGCTACTGGATTGAAAATTTGGAATCAACTTAAACATGCTTTAATGATCAAACTTTCGTAATATTATATATATATAGATATATAATATTATCTATGTAAATATTAATATTTATAAAAGTTGAATTCATATTATTTTAATGCAAAAGTTGAAAATTGGGGCCATTTCATAACTTAAAAAAACGCTTTATTTTTAAATTATACATATTAATTCTTATATGACGTTTTACTGTAAAAATTATGAGTTTTATTTTAAAAATTAACTTCATGAATCATATCTATTCGGCAACCAATATACACTCATGTCCGTAAATTAATGATAATACCATCTCTGACAAATAAAGGTTCAGAAATAAAACTAATGTGGCGTATTCAGAAAATTACTTATCAAATAAGAGATAAAGAGCGAAAAAAATGGTGTATGTATGATACCATTCACAAAAGGTACGATTTTTGCTTCCTCTAGCAATTACAAAAAATATCTCCCTTACAAAAACTTACCATTACATGGTTGGTATGATAGGTAACATTTTGTATGTCTCCCATACGAGGAAATATAGTCCGCATAATGCCTAGGCATGTTGAGTATGAAATTATTGAGCTGATCTTGGAGAAGATTATTCCACTCAGCAGGCAATGCTCCCCGAAGTTCAGGTATACATGTCGAAGATGGTTGACGGGCTGCAACTTGTCGGCCAATCATGTCCCACTCAAGCTCTATCGGGTTCATGTCAGGTGAAAACGTTGGCCAATCCATACGAGTGATATCCACATATTGAAGGCATTCGTTTATAATGTTTGATAGGTGAGGTTGGGTGTTGTCATACATAAACACAAATTCTGCGCCCATGGTACCCCTAAGCAAACGTACATGTTGTTCCAGAATGATTTCCCAATAAATTTAACCTGTCGTGGTTCCAATTTGAACATGTAGATTTGTTCTGGAGCCCAGTATAATTCCACCCCAAACGATCAATCCTGAACCACCATAACGGTCTCGTTCAATGATGTTGTCTTGGTTGTTGTGGGTACCTGGCGATCTCCATATGAAAGTCCACGTGAATCAGGCTGCAAGCTAAACCTGGATTCGTCGGCAAACATCACACAAGCCCATTGTGACGTTATCAACATTACGTGTTCTCTACTCCAGGCTAACTGCTAGCGACTGTGAGTTGTAGTGGGCGGAACACATCAGATAGGTTTGCGAGCATTTAGACCTATATGTCCCAAACGTCTGTACATGACTTGCCTTGAAACTGTCGTACTCATGGCTGAAGATAGTTGACGAGAAAGGTCTGATGCTGTGCTCTATTTGCTAAATACCGGTTTGCAGTTATTGCCAAATACCGGTCGTTATTCGGTGTTGTAACTCGGGGTGACCTATATTCTAACATCTTCTGACATTTCCATCATTTTGGAATCATTGCCAAAGCCTAGTGATGACACTTGGAACGATTCCAAGTTTCTCGAATATTTCCATCTGAGTCCTTCCACATTCCTGGCTGCCGAATAATTGTACCATGTAGAAAATCCTCCACGTGCATCCTCTGTGTCATAACTATTCGGTTGTGGCTCTGAGTGGCTTATAAATTGCTTGAGAACAATTTCACTTCTTTTCCATCATTCCTTATATACATCTCTCTTATACTCTCGTCATTGTGACGTATTACCCGCGTCATTTGATGGCTTCCTGTAATTTGCATATTATTCTTGAAGATCTATGCGATAATTCTGCAGGTGAAATTTTTACTTTAAAGTTCGATTTCTATGTGGTTCTGGAGTATTTAAAATTTATGGATGTTAGTGTACATATTCGTGAGATGTTTTATATAAGATTTAATAACAACCCAAATGTGAGTTATCCCTAATTGTTAACTTTTTGTAGGAAAAGACTGTAGCACGGATAATGTAATATTACGAAGGAATATAATCAAGAACTATATTTAATAATTTAATACTATGATTATCAGTTGTACATTCAACTGTTTCAAGAATGGGATAAAATAAGCTAAAAATCATCCAAAAATTATATGCAATAAAAGAAATTATAATCAGAAATTATTCATTAATTCTAAAAACTAATTCGTATAGAAGAAAAATTCTAAATATTAATCAAGAACAGAAGAAAAAGTATTGAGAAATTTGAAAAGTCCATACCGAATTTTGAGCTAACATGATATAAAAAGAATGGAAGAAATGGAAGAATGGTTTTATATATATATATATATATATATATATATATATAACCATTTAGTTGCGCTTAATAAATAACTTCTGACGAATAGAAAAAAATTTTTACTAACAACAAAAGAAAAAAAAGGTACTTTCCCATTTCGCTGGCGCAAGCAATAAAGTCGCCAAAAATGATACATCCGACGCCAAACGAAATATGTGTAAAAATTGTGTTGTCTTCCCAATAAAGTATGCTTTGCGAGATTTGCGCCGGCGAAATGGAAAAGTACCAAAAAAATTTTATGTCTTAAAATTTTTTTATGGAACAGAGGCTGTTTTCATTCCCGGCAGGCAATGTGTGTGTGAATGATATTGGAAATTTTCTCTTAAGAATAGTAAGAAGAGAGAGAAAGAGTAACACGATATCATTTCTACTACAGAACTTGCAGATACACTACAAAAATCGCTAATAGAGGCATAAGAAAAAAAATTCAGATTTAATATCTAGATGTATACTGCACCTGTGTCGATTTTACAAATAAAAAGAATATAAATAGAGGAACATTTATATACATTTTCTTATTGAAATCTTTCACATCACAGCTTGCCGATCTCACAATTATACCAGTTAAATTCAGAATTGATTACATCGTACCTTTGAAAAATTTATCCTAACAGACCAAACACATTTAATATTTGTTCTGATTGTTATTGATTTAATGTTTGGTTACTTTTGGCTTGGAGGCAGTATACGCCGAAACATCAAGTTCGGAGTTTTTTCCCCAACCTAATATATACGGTATTTAGACCTAGCATCACAATCGGCATGCGCGAAATTTGCCATGAAAAACTTCATCGCCAAAAAACAGGGGGGAAAAATCTGCCAATTTGGGAGTATGTCGTTTCAACTCCACCATTTTTAAAACGTTTTTATGTATTTCTCTTGGTGTGTGTGTGTGCCATCAAATTTTCGATCGTTTATTTAACCAACTTCCCATCAAGCTAGAGCTCTGAAACCTTGGAAATCGTTCTTACTCGCCTAACAATGCAATATATAGACATTTGCGACAAGTTTTAACTAATATTTTCTTTAATAATGCAGTTTAGCCCAATCACTTGGCGCAATTTCAAAAATTGGCACCAAACTTGACGATTTTTTTTGGCTGAACGTTAAGTCCGTAAAACGGACCAGGGTAGCCACATTTTGTAAAATACTGCCAAATAATTCGTGTCGCCAAGGGTGGATGGGTTAAACTGCATTCCAACCATTTAATTTACCAGATGAATTAATTAATTTTAGTTAGTTTTAACGTTTTATGTATTTCACTTGGTGTGTGTGTATCAGTGTGTCATCAAATTTTCTATTGTTAATTTAACCAACTTCTCATCAAGCTAGAGTTCTCAAATTTTGGGAACCATTCTTATTTCCCTAACAATGCCAAATTTGGATATTTGTTACCAGTTTTAACTAATATTTTAATATTTTTTTAAATAAATTTTGCCACCAGATAAAAACGTTGTTTTTCAAAGCGTTGGTTTTTATCTCGAATTATTCCCGTTATAATTTAGCAATAATAAACAAAAAATGTAAGGATTAAGAGCCCAAATCTGTTAATCAACCATCATTAACTCTTATGATTAAATAGTCCCAGCAGTTCCCCAAATGTTGTTCAGAAAAATATGTTAAAGAAGATAGCGAAAATAACTTATATAGCGTAATCCGTTATTTTCTCGCCGTCAATCAAATTTACCTAAATGCTACCAGCTTCTGTTTCCATTAGGACTCAAAGGGCTTCTTAATACAGTGCTCAATCCTCTCGTAACAAAATACAAAAATAAAAATATATTTGGATCGATTTGATCATCAGCCAATAAATACTTAAGCTTAGCAAATGCCAAGAGATTTTTTCGAAAAGATGTTATACACATTAGCAATAATAATTTCTGCTCGGAAGCAGTATAAGCTCAGACTCCCATTTCGGATTTTTTTTCGCCGTTTGGAGTTTTAGCAGTTTCGCGATGGTTCAGCATATCGCTAAGTAATATAGCCTTAATTCTGGAAACTTTTCAGAAGAAATTACCAATCTGATCACCAAGTAAAAAAGAAAAAAAACGTGGGAACCCTGGCGTATAATCCGTCTGTTCATGGCACAGCAAAGCCTAATTTGGTTTTTACGTCATAAAATCCAACAGTCACTAACTAAATAGTTTCAAGATGTTCCAGTTAAGAGCGTTAATGCCTCTATGAACCTTCATTATTTTCAAGGGGAAAATTCAATCCTTTAAATCTGTTGTGGCATCACACAAGCATGATTTTTAATGCGCGATTCCTTTTTTCCCCCAAATCAGCTTCGTTAAAGGTAAGGTTTCGTGATACATGCGCCATAGCCCTTTTTTTTATCGCTGGTCGTGATTTATAAAAAAAAAAAAAACACTTGTGTTTTTTTTGATAAATAAACTGGGGCAATTTTGAGATTAGATTACATTCAATTACGGAGCGATGTTGGGATATATTGGTATCTATCTGTTCAAATTTTGGGTCATCTCTTCGGCGGATGGTTATGAACTTTGAGCTATGATGGGGAAATTTAAACTTAGTATCTGCGGGACCAAGGAATTGCGTTATGTTTCCGCTTTGATCAGCGTTCCTTTTGATCGCTTATTCCAAAGACGTAAATAAATATAGGTTGCAGACAACTGAGTCAGAGAGGAATTCTCTTCCAAACCTAGTTATTCGGCATTTTACAACGTTTTTCTGTATTCCACTTGTTGTGTGTGTATCAGTGTGTCATCAAAATTTCGATCGTTAATTTAACCAACTTCCCATCAAGCTAGAGCTCTGCAACATTGGGAAACGTTCTTACTTGCCTAACAATGCAATATTAAGACATTTGCGACAAGTTTAAATTAATATTTCAATAATTTTTAATAAACTTTGCCACCATATAAAAATGTTGTTTTTAAAAACGTTGGTTTTTATCTCGAATTATTTCTATTTCAGATATGGTGTGAAGTACTGAGTAAAGAAGCTAACGAAAGATACGTAAAAGATAATCACAGTCCTGGTAAATACAGGTAAATATCACTTCACTTTGGAATCTAGTATTTTTATTTAATAGACCTCTAAAAATTCTATCAGAATTTAAAAAAATTATTGTAAATTTTCGGGACCTTCTTTTTTCAAATAGATCATAATTTCGGGGACACTTTTCTGCCTGTACAAAAACATACGATTTTAAATAATTCTATAGGAGGTAATCAAATATGCTTCTTAAAGTACGTTTTTAATTACCATATTTTGCTGGTATGTTGTCCCATGAATTAAATTGCTATACTTCTGATTCAAAGGAATATTCCGTTGCTTTTACAAGTTATTATACCTTGTCTTCTCATTCTAACATTTCCAGCAATCATTATGTGTATTATCGAAATGATTTGGCTCGGCAAGATAAATTTTTGATTTAGTAAATTTAGTTCAAATATTAGGGTGGGCCAAACGGTTACTTTTAAGTAATAGGTTCCATTATATCAACTCTAGTCTGTTAATAGATCCCAATATCCTATTACTTTCAGAATATATGTTCCTATATCATGTAATTTCTTAATTATATTTTATTATTCTATTAATTTAGAATATATTAAACACCTTACAAGCATAGTTTATATTCCAATAACTCGTTAATTTTGGATTATATTCCACTAATGGCAAGAAGTGGCGACTATTCCACGAAGTAGCGATGGAACTAGGAAGCTCTTCGAGGACTCCGTGAAGTAACGAGTTGACTGCGACATGAAGCATTAGCCGTGCCTCAACGAGGAGATAGTGATGGGAAAATGCAATTACAAAGTCTATAGCAAAAAAATCTATGTACATTTCTATACAAATTTCGTGATTAAAAAGAAGGAAAAGAACAAGTTGTTAAAAGAAGTGGCGATATTTATAGAGTTTGGTATGGAACGTATTACGGCCGGATTAGGCTCCAAACACGTAATATTAGTAATTATTGTCTTTCGTGAAATATCGCTTACCCCTCCCCCCCCCAGTCCGTAAGTCATACCTCTTTGTTTATCATTGAATCTATAGGATACGAAATTGACAAGAAAAAAATTGCTTTATTTCCTTATTTGAAATCAAATAGTAGTTTCTTAAAAATAGTTTAAAATCGTTGACTAACAACAGTGTGCAGAAAAAGTTATAAGTATGGTAAACAAACTAAAGCTGAAAATTCATAAATACTATTAAAAAAATTACAAATAATTAATTATTTAATATTAATGCATATCTTCAATAAATAAGATTATCACTATTACAATATGAAAAGGATTTGGATATATAGGAATTCACTTACTTATTTAATATTATAGTTTAATTGAATAAAATCTAAGATTTGTAACGAAATTCTTAAATGATAAATTTTCCATATGAAGTTTTAAATTTCCTAATATACAATCGAAAGAAAAGAATACTATAAAATTTCATTGAAAGTCTTATTTTTCAAATATGATTTTAAGAAGATCGGAAACCTATCTCATTGCGATGATACTACAAATTTTCAAGTATTTTGAATCTTATCCATTTTATTTTAAATTAATGTAAGACATTTTTTCAGTAAAAAATAATTGATCATAAGCACCTGAAACTTCAGCTTTGTCAACTTTGCCGATTATACTTCTCTGAAAAAGGTAACACAAACCAACGTGGACTAAAGATTTTCAGAACTTGCAGAGCTTTAAATGTTTTAAATGTTTAAGACAAAAATAACTATTTTTTCTATCATTCACATATATTTAACTACGTGTAGGAATGTTGAAGAATAATATCTATAATTATTAATGCTTAATACTAATTTCTTAATAAAATGGATTTCTATTTTTAATTATAATACAAATAACTGAGATGACACTTACACTTCACTAATACCTAGAATGTAATAAAACCTAGTTAAGTAGGATTAATTGAGATCAGAGGCGGTCTGGGATATTTAAAATCCGGGTTAATTGGTGGATGGGGAAAAGATGAAATAAAATAAAACACATACTTACGGAAAATCGTCTTTATATTGAATAAAACACATACTTACAGAAAATCGTCTTTATATTGAACAAATCACATATGTATATATATATGTATATGTGTGTGTGTGCGTGCGTGCGTATATATATATATATATATATATATATATATATATATATATATATATATATAACGAATCATAGAAGATAAAGATATCTACTTTGTGAATAACAGAAGAGCACTTGCACTTCATTCAGTTGTTTCATTGAATTTTCATTTGTATAATTAGCATTGGTGGTAAGAAGTGTTACTAAGATTGTACTAACATTTCACGGAATATTTGCTAAATCCCTTCCTTCCAATTTCCTTTCATACATTCATAGTTGTTAAAAGATTTCAGTAAAGAAAATAATTTTCAAAATATGTGAATGAAACAAATAAATATTGTTACGGTAATTTGCAGGTCATTTCTCAAATTAAAAAAAAAAATCGGGCAGACCTATCTAGTGACGAGGCTCTCTACTGTGCATTAAACTTCCAAGAGCATCATTTTCAGTGGAATAATTTATTAATTAATTTGAATTTTTAATAAATTACAAGTGTAATTTTATCAATATATATATTCATAACTAAAGCCCTGTGAATTTCATACAAAAACAGGAATATTTTTGAAAAACATTCCAAAATTAATAAGAAAAAACATTTGCGTAACCAAAACCAAATACAATGTATGTCTAGAAAATAATGACAATTTTTTTAAGAAAATCGTGTAATTAGACAGACAAGAAAATATACAGGTTATTCTTCACAGTATAAACCTGGAGCATGAATACAACTGGTCCAGAGGTGCTACCATTTTTCATAGCACTGTGCTAACTCAAGTTACGAAATGCTTCGAAGCTTTGTGGTCACGGTTTCTTGAGCTTTTTTTTTTTTTTTACTGTGCCGTAATTGTGTCTTTTTAACTTCACCATAAGGTTAGGAAACAAAAACAAAAAAAGTTACAGGGGGCTGAGTCCGGACTGTACGGTGGATGGGAAAGCACATGATAGTTTTGCTACCACATTTACGAAGTTTAACCCAAAACTTTATTCCTGTCGTTGTTCAATATTTCGCTGCATCATGAGCTTGATGATTCCTTCGCACAATTACTCTCTATAAGGCCACTGCGTGCCAGACCAGTCGGACCACCTGTTGACCATTGTAATATGCAATTAAAACTTCAGTTCACCTGCAGCCACCAGCTGTTTCCTTTGGCAGTGTGCCAGAAATGCGCAATAAAATTAT
>BMAW01080556.1:0-14123 GCA_019974015.1 Nephila pilipes
CCAGTAAAAATTGGCATTTTTTGGTAATGTGATTTATAAAATACAGAGTGTTCTTACTAAATATAAACATTTATTACTTCTAAAAATATTCCTTTTTTGTGTTATAGCAAACTCTTAAAATTATGGAATCCCAAAAGTTCTAACTAAAATATTTCTGCTCATGCTTTGTGTTTCGCCAGATGACAAACACGTTTAAAACTTAGTTTTCAGAATGTATAAGCACTCAAAAGAATTTTTTTTTCGAAATTAACGTCATTATTTACATAACTTTTTTGTAATCAATGCTATGTGTGTTTAATGTTTATGTTTTAAAAACTGAAAAAATATATTTTATAGAACTAAAGAACATAAATCTACATTTTTTATTAATTTTAAACCTTATAATTTCTACAACGAAGTACTTGTCCGAGAGAAATATTATACTAATATTTTAAAACAACTTCTTGCATCATTTAAAAAAAAGCTCTTTTTTGCTACTGTGGATATGGCTAGCTCTGGTAGTAGAATAAAAAGTATGTGAAACAAATTATTTTAATAGAGAAATATGAATTATTGTACATTCGTAAATTTACTTAAAATGAAAAAAACCCGCATATTTCTCGAAAAATAGTAAATATAATTGTAACATATTTGGGAGAGTTTACATATAGTATCATAGCACATAAAAATATACATGTTATAAATTAAATGATGGAATACGAATGAATATGATAATCATGTAAATTAAAACTTCAGTAATGTACAACAAAGCGATTTTGATAATGAATGCAAATTTTTGGCATAATAGAGAATAAAACTCTCTCTCTAATTTGTATAAAAATATAGTTTTATGTTCTTAATAAGTTAGATAGTTTATGCTTGCAATATTACATTCCACTGTTTGATTAATGAGGTACTGAAAGACCGCGTTATTCGAACTTTACTGCAAGTTTTAGCAAAATATGTTCGTCGTGTTTCATCTCTATCATATCTGGAGTTTTCATTGCAGTTTGTTTTTTAAATGTCTTTTCTTACAAGAATTTTATTTTAAGACTTATTAGTTATTGACACGCATTTTCATTCATAAAAAATGTCAGAACCACTTGCAATTATAAAAAGTCACGCTTAGAGTTCTAAAACTTCAAAGCAATATTTCTGGCGAATATGCAAGACTGGATTGAAAATTTAAAACATCTATACCCTTCTTTTTTTTTTTTTTGACTGCTGGTTTTCAAATTTTTTGTTTAATTCTTTATGCACTGCGTTTATTTTCATTTTTCCATATGCTGAGGACTGAATAAATTTATTACAAAAGCTATTCTTGAAATTTCCCTCAACTAACATCTCGGATTTCTTTATATTTAAATTTCACTCTTCCTTCCAACGAAACAAAACGTGATAAAGCAAATTAAGTAAACTTTAGGAGGGGAGTGAATAGATAAATCGAGTCGTATAAGAGTGACAGAAAATTGAATTGTGAGAGATAAAGGTTACAGTAACAGGAAGAATACTAGAGTGAAGTGCGCAAGAATTTTATTGTGTCTCTGCGTGATTTGCTGAGACCAACTCTACCTAGTTGATTGAATATTTGGCGGATTTACTCGCATCGTATTCCGGTAAGTGTATTCCTTGACATTAAAAGTTTTTAGTACCCGTGTCAAGGGACATGAAACTGTGGTTGAGAGCATTCTCCTTTTTAGAAAATTAACAAACTCTACTTAGAAATATAATTGACCATTTTAATTACTTCATCTGTGTTCGAACTTAAATTGAAATTTAGATTTGTGATTCGAATAACATTTAAGCAGACAGAATGAGACGGGCAATAGGATTACGTGTTTATACCACAAGGTGGCAAACAACATGGAAATGGAATTGAAACAGCCAGGCATTATTACACCCGACCCTCTTTCCTACGACTTTCACTTCTGCCCAAAAATACAAGCAAATCTTAAGGGACAACGCTTTCATTCATTTTGACTACGCTTACATTAAATGTGGTGTCGACAACAACCACACGAATTTTTCTCTTATGTATACGCGTTGGCACAAGTGTCTGGAAAAGAATGGGTTTATGTCAAAAATTGGGCAATGCATTTCATATAGCATTCTTGAAGTTTTCAAGTTCAACAAGCATTATGAAAATCATGTAGTAAACAATAAAAAGTAATATCCATAAAGACAATACTTTTCAATCAAGCTTAACAAATTATCTCAGGATCATGCTTGGAGAAGTACATCCTTCAAAAATAATTACATGCGAATAGCAGCAATGATCATCCAATATTGATTACAGCACATCGAACGTTTGGCTATCATGAGGTTCAAAGAAGCTTGTAGTTAAAGATTGAATGGAATTATCACTGAAGTGAACATAAACCCACAGTTGCAGAATGTATTTCTATGATTAACTCATTTTTGATGTTATCTGCGCCATTAATTCTAGTTTATTGCGGAATTAGATAAAAGTCTGAAACGGAATTGATAAAAAAAAACTAAAATTGTTTTTAATTATCTGGCCTAAAGAGTCTTTGAACTAATATTTTTATTAACAATTTTCATCGTTACGGAATTCATATGGTGGTTGGAAGTTATTCTTTTATAGCCATATCTACTATAACAAGCGACATCTATCGGATTTCTAAATTATTTACAAAGGTTGATGAATCTCTGTTTTGATTCATCTTACTTGCTTCAAAATTGTTACTTTGTTTACTCTCATAGTAAGCGATTAAGAGCTTTTTGTTACCAATTCCCGCCAAGAACAATCTCTTTGCATAAACTTTAGATAACCTTCCGCATTCTTGGAACATGTTCAAAGCTAACATTTTGATTTTTGTAAGATTATTGTTCTTGTTATACATTTGCTGTTTACTTCAGGGCCATTTGTATAAAAAGCTGGAAGGAAAATTAAGAAAACAGATATACGTAAATACATATGTATTTCTTTAATAAATAATGATTAGAAAAATACATTTTTTTGGCATTTCAGATATTGAGAACTTATCTTTATCAATAATAAACCACTTTTTAAAGTTTCAAAAACAAATAATCTTACTTCAAAAGTAAATATCAAGATAAATGACTATCAGGATTTTATTTCATATAATATGGAATTTGAAAATCCTTTCAAAAATTTCACAAAAACAGAAAATACAATTATTTGTAACTTTAAAAGGAAATAAAAACATTTTTATGTCCAAATTTTAAATAAAAGACTAAGAAACAATAGCTTATGCATATCATATAAAACAAAAATAATAATTAGATGTACATTTTAAATAAAAGATTAATAATTAGTTGTAAATTTTAAAAGGAAAAAAAATTCATATTTACAAAGATTCATTGTAATTATTAAGGAACATAAAATACCAAGAAAGAAGAAAGGCATTCTGAAGAAAAATAGGTCACTCAGACAAAATCTACATCAAAATTTTCAGTTACTTACGTGATCACGAAAAAGGATAAAGATAGTTAACATAGTTTTCAGTTTAAAAACTATCCTATTAGAATCACAACTTTGCATTTTCTGTCAAAAGAGAATGTTCAACTTGTACAACAAAAAATCGAACAAAATATTTCAGTAAAGAGAAAAAAAGAAAGCTAAAACTAAAAGTTAATTTTTAGAGGATGATTACAAAACATTTAAATTTAAAGTACGAAAGTATTTTAAGAATTTTATTACAAATCAATTTCCATTAGGAATATCTTATTAATAGCATTTGAATAGAAACCAATTCATCTAAGCAATAAAATAACACACTTTACTTATTTTATATATCATATATTTCCAACCATTTTATATTTTTTAACTTCTATCTAAAGGAACAAATAAAGTAATTTAAATTAAGAAAGGTTTGACATTCAACGCCTGAGAAAGTCACTACATCGGTCAAAATCGTTGAATCATACATTCTTTTTTCAATTACTAATGGAGTCATTAAATAAATTATGTAAGAATGAATTTGATCTTGGTGATAACTGTAACGGGTAATTTTTTTTGTTTCGCACGTTATAGGTCAACATAACTAGATGAGGGTTGAAAAGGAAATAACATAAACTCTTTAAATGCTCAATTTTTTTTGATTATTTATTCATTTCTTCCTGTTTCGAGATTATTCATTTCATCAATTCGTAAATTCCATATCATTTCACAAAAATCAAAACTTCATCTCAATTTGAAATTTCAATTCTATATTTAATAATCAAAACTTGATCTGTTCTAAATTTCAAATCGTTTCACTTGATTCAAAAGCAAAAGATTTGATTAATTAACTGCAAAATTAATTCTGCATCCTCGAATCGAATCGGAGTTCATTTCGAAGTCGTTCGTGTAGTAGGCCTTCTATTAAATATGTTCAAATGAAAACGAAACATTTTTTCCATGAAAATACCTTTTAATATCATAGTTTTTGTACTTAAATATTAACAAAACCTAAACTGTGATTAAGTAAAATTTTAATTTTCCGTTGAAGAGCTTTGAAAATTATTATACTTATAATCTTAACTAGTACGAAATCTGATGTAATTGTAATAACACGATAAAACTTTTATAAGGACCTAAATGACATTTTTAAATTTATTTATTAATTATTCTTCAAGGTGGTAATTTATATTTTTGATTTTTGAGTTGTGCTTTATTATTCGTCAAATTTAAAATGAATTTAAGCAAATGCAACATAATAAAATTGACAAAAAAGTCACTAAAATTCTATACAATTTCTTTACAAATTTAGAATTCTGATATTTATACACAAATAAATATACCACAACTCACTTCATTAAAATAATTCGTTAAGTTTATCAAAGTACTATTCAAAAATCTAAAAATTCTTCTCTGGCTAACTAAAATGTATATGTATTCTTACACATAATTCATAGAACAAAACAGATATTAAGCATTCTGATAAACATAACAGAACAATTGAATCATTAACTTATTTTATATTAGAATGATAGTGATAACTTCCTTCAGAACACATGAAACAAATTGTTTCTTAGAACACGCACAAAACATGGACAGTTGATGGAAAAAAAACCGCTATACAACCAAATACGCCTAACCATAGTGCTGTACAATACTTCAATTCTAAGAATAAAGAATCGTAAATACATATTAGGGTTCAAATTTTCTTCATAACGAAGTACACAGATCTTAACCGAGGCTGTAGTTGGGCGCAAGAGATTGAACCATTTTCCTTTTGCAAGGCAAGCAGCCTTCAGGGAAAAAAACCAAAGGGACAATGGTTTCTTCAGGCCTTTTAATATTCCAGTCATTTTGGTTCTTCGGTACACATGTATCAAAGGATCTGGAGGAATATCACATGGGAGGCAAGGTAACAATAACAAGAAGAAGAAAAATCATGCAGTCACCTCTCTAAGCTTCATCTTTTATAGATAAACCCTTCACATTAAATAATTAACGTACAGATATAAAGCACCCTGTGAAAAGTGACCAACAGATGTTCAAAAATGGCCTATGTTCCCATTCAAGCTCTTTTCAGTTTGACACGCCATATCTTGATCAATTTGAAAGCAAAATAAAGAGAATAGAGATGAACTTGAACAGCAACCATGATGAAGCCGTACCACCATAAACCGACTGGTATTCCCTGCCATTTTTCAATTTCCGCTTCCTGCTTCTTTTCCGCGTATTCTGCCACATCGCTGTAAAACCAGATGGCTGCAAAGAGTAGAGGACAGATGCCCAGCACCACGGTGCCAGCAGCGTAAGAATTCAGGGAGGAGAGTCTGTTGCGAGACAAAGCCCTGAGACCAATGATGGCAAAGATTATGCTGCCAGTCCACAGGTATTCGAAGGGCATGGGCTTCGGTATAAATAGCTCTTCCAATTCCAAAATGAAAATGTCCATCCGGTCGAGTATATCTTCGGATAACTTGGCTAGCATGACGAAGAAGAGGAGGAAGTGCAGGAAAATGCATGTTTTCAGACGGCTCTTGTACAATGCGCTGAAACAGATATAAATTATGTTAGCAAACGAGTAATGAGAAGAAACACTGTTCAATATTTAATTATTAATGACAGAATTAAAAAAAATGGTTTTAAATGAACAGAGGTGTACGGACAATTCAGCATAGAACAAATTCAGCACGATCAGAGGTACAAATACGAGTAGCAATTTTTTTTTTTTTTTTTTTTTTTTTTTTGGGAGACTGGATGTTTTGCGTTAAAGTAGGGAATCCCGCGGAGATGTAAGAGTGATTTTCGTGCTATTTAAGTTATATAGACTTTGTGCCTTCTGCAGAATGAATATTGTGACTGAAAATAGTTTACAGTCTACTTAAGGATTACACCAGGCAGCAATGATGAATAGCCTCCTATTCATCCGCTCCCTGATGATGCCTCCCATTCTAGCCTCCTATTCATTGAAGTGTGATAGACTGGATGTTTAGTATTAAAATTTGATTACCAGCGACAAAACCAAATTTAGCAACCATCCAGATGCCACTAGACAAATAAAGGCTCTGAGCAATCTTTGGAGGATATACATATGAGTCAATATGTGGGTATATACATATGGGTGTCTCTTAGGTATATACATATGAGTCAATAATGTGGGTATATACATATGATCCAATATGTGGGTATACTCTATAGTTATGTATGTCAGATTACTATATGTGCTAATGTGATACTGCCTCATTTAGTTGTTATGTTCAGCGATTGTGCAGACTGGAACTGATGTTATAATATAATTATGTGTGCGTGTTATTTGCTTCGGTTAGAAACAAATATGAGTATATTTGAAGAGTCTCAGAATAAATTTAGATTTATTCCGAAAGAAACTGATTAACACGGACCTTTTCCACAGTAAGCCCCATTCTACCATGACAGTCTTCAATCATATATTTGATTTGATCTTCCATCTCTTTCTCTTACACCTTCCTTTTTGTGACTGCTTACACAAAAGTCGATGCTCTACATCTGTTTGCTGTAAGTCTATCTTTTTGCTTCTTCAGCTTATATAAACTTCCCAAATTATTTACATTTCTCGCATTCACTTATGCCATCGCATCACGCTAATTTGTACATGATTATCCTAGATTCCTCGTCTCATATCTTTAGCGCTCATATGAGCACTAATCACAGACAACCTTTATTCAAACGAATTTCAGATGTCAATTATTTTATGAAGAAGGCTACTATTCACGTTATTAGCTGTTTTATTAGTCAGTTCTGTGTACTTACTCCGTAAATAGTCAAGGTCTAAAATTGTTGGCAATAGACTAGCTCCTACCATTGACTGACATTTTTCCCACCTCCCGACTCATGATGGTCACGGACAAGCTCTACAGAGGAAAAACTCATCATGATTATACTCTACTTGTGCAGAACTATTATTGATTAATTTTGTTCTTTCATTTTTGAAAATCCTTGAAACCACATTTTGTTTTAATTAAATTAATTATATACAGTCCATTTAAAAGTGGCAGAGAAATAAAATTTCAGACTCATAATGTATTTTCGTATGGTAGAAACGAAAATTGTGTAATTAGAAAGACTGTATTATTAAAGTAATGCTACTATTCAAGAATAAAATTATGCCAGATTTGCAATTTTTAGAAATAAGTAATTGAGGATTTTAAATAAACTTTATAGCTTCTTGAGTGTAGTAATTCTCTATCCTGAAAAGAAAAGATTAAATAAATTGAAATGTAAATAAGTTCTTTTTAAAATATCATCATGAATGGGTATAATTTACAAATGGAAAATATACTGAGTTAGACTTGAACTTGTTTTGTGATATTAAGCGGCCGGAATGTGTCAAAATAATCGATTTTCACAGAATGAATTTTCTCAAATTTCTCAAAAGAAAAATCTTAATAGGGTTTGTAGGTAACATTTATTTCTGTTGTTCTGCATCAATTGATTTTCGTTAAATTATGTCTCCATTTTATTCTGTTATTTATATCCTGTACAATATTTTAATGAAATTAGAATATTTCTTCAAAAATATATTTTGCAATAATTAATTTGCAATTATTATAAATTAATTAAATTAAATTATATTAAATTCAGATTAATCCAACGTTGACAAGCTATATTCCATTGTTGTAAAAGAGGCCTTACATAGACAATTCTTTGAAATCAATTTAAGTCTATCAATTTTCAGAGATATTTATATCTATATACAGCATAATATTAAATTAATTAGTCTTCAAATTCAGGATAATTAAGAAAAATTCAAAACTCAATGCATTCCAGATCACAATCCGATTTAATTTCAAAATCCATTTTAAAATGTAAGTAAAATTCAATAGTTTTCTTTTCTTTTTCAATGTTCTTCTTTTGGTTTAATAGACCATATTAGATTTTTACAGTGTATTAAATTTTGTAGTTTTATCAATATTTTCAATGATTTTAAACCTTCGGTGAAAATTTTGGAAAATTATTACTTTATTATCGCAAATTGGTACTGGTTCTTGATTCTAACTTCGTTTAACAGATATAAATACTGTCTTTAAATTGCTTTCAAGCGCGCCAAAAATTATCTTTCCTACTCCCACGTTAATGTGGTTACACATTTTATAACTACGTTATTATTTATTTATTCTTTAAATCTATTTTATATCTTTTCCCTTTCTTTGCTTTCGCACAGTCTAAAGCTAAATATTTGGGTTTTGTCGGTTTTTCTTTGAATTCGTATTGGTTTTCTTATTCCGACTTATTTCTCTTGATGTCTTGTTTTCTTCGGCTCTTTAAGAATTTAGTTTTTCAAACATTTTACAAAGTTATTACTATGCAGAAGATTTAATCATTCACTTTATGTTTAAACTCAATTGTCCTGCTCTGTAGCAGTATTAAACAGGTTTATTTATTTTATTTTGTGTAAAGGGATTTTCATTTTCAGAAGATTTTCTTATTGTCTTATTATGCCCTTTTTGTGGATTTGCTTCTATAGTTAATTTTGATTATTTATCTGTTTTGGTTTAAATATTTTATTTTAAATATTTTTGTTTAAATAGTTTCCCTGCTGTTCTTTCAATATTTGTATTCGAACTGTTATTTTAAATTTAGACTTTTAGTTCTTCTTACTTTCTTTTAATGTATGTTTTATATTTGATTTTATGCATATATAAAGAAGATTGTCAGTTCTTAATCCATACAAATCTACGGATTTGTTTCAATCTCTTAATGAAATATGATATATTTGACTTTCAAAACAAAAGAAAGGTCACTGTACATATACGTCAAAATACCTCACCCCAATAGAATAAGAAATCTCACTTTATTTGAAGTGTAGAAAGAAAAGCAGACTATATAGACATTACTCATCAACAAATTATAATAGTAAGCATATACTTTAACAACAAATTCAAAGCGTAAGAGATTAAAATATTTCATTTCTCAGAAGAAATAATTAATTGGAATATAATTTTTATTTATTTCTTTTTCTTATAGTTATTATGAAGAGTCGGCTCTTCAGCAAATTATTTTAAGCTCTGGATGGACAAACGAAAATGGCCATGCCCTTAAGGCTCCCGTCTACCCGCCATTTTGGTTCATCAAGCAATGTTATTTCTATGGAATTTCGACTTCAATTCTCCTCTTTACTATTGTTGATCAATATGAATGCAATAAGTGCAAGAAAGAGCAAAAATAATAGATGCTTGGAATTACTTTTTCCTCCGATTTTTAAAAGTTTTACCCTATTTTAATAATTCGTTTGAAATGTTCCCGGTCTTTAAAATGTAAAACATTTTAAATCGGAGAATATCTTTCAGATGGACTTATTGCATTATCAGTCAAACAAATTAAATCAATTCTCATCGCTTGAAATAATACTTCCCTGATAAAATGCAGGATTATCAAGCTTGGTAAAATTTTGCACAATTCATCTTGAAACAACTGAAAATTCACTGTCTTCTTGACATTTTCGAAGAAGCCACCACCATTCCTAAAGAAGCGTCTTCATTCTGCTGGCAAAAGCTGGACAAAGTCGAGTTCTTCAGCTGAAAATAGAAATAAAATATCAGATAAAGCATTCCTATTTCCTTGTTCATGAACGGGCTCAATTTGGGACCCATATTTTAAGAGCCCATGTCCTTATTCCACAAAATAACAATTTACTTGAAACAAGCCGCAGAAAAATTGAAATCTACTATCATTTTAGAAATCAGGATAAGCCAAGGATAACAAATCTGAATTTCTTTCTATGTAACACAACTCCGACTATGAAGTTTGGTATGCAGTTCAGGAATCTTAAATGCCAGTTATACTTTTTATTTTCAGTCCTTCCTGTTCACCTGGACTTGGGGTGAATTGAGAAGTGGGATCTTTACATGCTTATAAATATGTTTTTACGATGAAATATTACTTTCCACATATATTTTATGGTTTAAATTAAAAATATCAAATGCTCGTGACATGGGCATTTTAACAAATTTAATTCGATAACAATATCTATAAAATTGGATACTTAATTTGGGATATAGAATATCTTTCAGAACTGAAACACATTTCTCTTTGAAACTCAAAATTTGTTCTTAGAAACTGTGGTTTGATTTTCTGGTCATTTTCAAAGTTTGATCAGTATATCTTCAATCAAAAGATAAAATGCCTTGTTGCATTATATTGCAGAGCTTTCCATCTTAAAAATTAAAATATTAAAGGAATAAAATGGAAGATGTAAAATATACATTAAAATACTATAGTATTAACCTTTCTTCACAATCTTTTAAATTTTACACTTAAAGAATCATAAATTTTCAAAAATTAAACATATATTTATTTTTGAATAATCTTTGTATGAAGCCTAAAGTTTAAATAAATTAAATTATAAATTTATGTAAAATGAATGTTTAAAATCAAAGAAATATGCTCAATTTTAATAATCAGCAAAAATATGATATATTATTAGCCGATCTAAAATACAAAGTAAAACATAACTTGCAGTTTATGTTGGATTTGTATTCATTTTCAGTTTTACTGATCTTTCGTTAATAGTGTAAAATGAAACTTCAGAGTTTGACTTTCTAAGAAATTAAAATTTCACGAAAATTCTTTGCTAACACATTTTATTTTCGATTATATGTATAAAATTATCAATCACTAACCATTAATAGTACATGTAATATATTGCACTTGTCGCGCCGTAAATAAAAGTCTTATAATCCAGCTGAAACCTTTTAATATTGGACAAATTAATGTTCTTCTGTGAATCGTTGGGACTAATGTTGCACTTTTACCAATTTTCTATTACCGGTAATTTAATTGTTAAATTTTCAGAAAAACAAAACCAATGGACTAGTAGAAATTAGCATTTGTAAATGAATATAAATAACACCGGTAAAACGAGTTTTAGACATGGGTTTTCTTTCAAATTTCCACACTTTGCGTAACATAGTTTATGATTTTAGAGCCAAAGGAACATCATTGATTTATTCAAAATTAGTTTAATAACGTAATTTATTTTGACGTTTATTAAATTTATCATCTAAGATAAATACATGTAATAATTTTAAGCTGAATTAAGTAATTAAGCTAAGTGTAATTAAAGTAAAACAATCCATACACATTGTGTTGAATATTATCAGCTAGATGTAATTAAAATTAAAATGGAAATTATAAATAATTATTAAACTACAGATTCGGCATCGACTTGGAGAAACGGCGCAAGGAATTTAATTCTATAAATAATTAGTTCAAATCATTTAATTTTAATTATAATTAAATTACGTAATGTCATCAAAACAATCGTGTATGGAAAATCAGCTCAATTGAACCCTTTAAAATGTGAGAAAGCTTTAATGTTTGAACCTGACAAAATGTAGATGAAGCTCATTAGTAATTAGTTTTAATCAACTGAATTTTAATGGTACAATTAAATTAACGTATTATCGCCTACAAAACAAGTCATCTTTAGAAAATTTCCAATAGCTCATTTGAGCAAAATGTGAGAAAAACTTCAGAGTTTTAACTTGTGACAAAGTTACAATGTGGGCCCCAATGCTTAGAAAGCCATTAATAAATATTCATATATCTTATTTCATTGTACATTATGTGTGAAAATGCTCTGTTCTCAACATAAATAGATACATTCAACTCAACAATTTAGAAACAAATTATGTATAATACTGATACATGAATAATTAATAGGTTTCTTCTACTCACATTTTATGTGGGTTCCACTGAAACTTTTTCTCATTTTTAAAGCTCTCAATTGGGCTGATTCTTCCTCTCCTGGTGTTTGGATGATGTCTGATAATAAAATTAAAATATTATTTAAAATAAAATTTGCATAGGTTATCGCCAATTCTAAATTTCGTCAGGAAGGTATCGTCTTAAGCTATCTTTTGTTAATTATTATTTTGTGAAAAATAATGAAAATAAATTTTCAATTTAATTTTATTGAAAATTTTAAAACTTAAATTTTTAAAAATACATTTATATCTTTCTCTTATTTCACGCAACAATTCTTTAAGATATATGAATAAATTGCTGGCATGGTACAGAGTAAGCCTGGATTTGTCCTCTTCTTTATCAAATTTCAATTTAAAGTTTTATGTACGTGTACGATTTGGAACGAGATTAAAGAGAAGGGAAATCAGTGCCAATGGTTACTGAAAAACTTTTCAAGAAATTTAGCTTTGAAATTTAAATGGGAACTTTCCTTAGTGATTTCTTCATCTCTCACATTGTAATATGTCTGGGTGAAAACTTTAGAGCTTTCTCACATTTAGCACTCAGTGAAATTTTCCTTACATTGATTGCTTTGAACGACAATACCATAATTTAACTATAATTACTTAAAATTAAAACTAATTATTTATGGAACTAAATTTTACTCGTAAACATTCCAATTATTTACAACATGAAAAGATTGAATATGGAACCAACAAATTAAATTATCCTCCTGATAAAATTTTAAAGTTCTAAAAAAATATGTTCAGTACTCAAAGTGTAAAGTTTGAAAGAAGACTCATGTTTAAAAGACTCTTTACCCGATTATTTTCGTCAATAAACAGATATAAAAGTTAAAATATTTTTTAAAAGTTCTATGCAAAGATGAAAGAACATATTTACCACCATTGTGCTTTTTTACAAATTTCATTAAATTACTCATTTAAATATAAAATTAAAGTAAATGGCGAAATATCGAAAAATGGACAATAGTGAACTTTCTGATGAAAAATTAAAGAGAACGGAAAATTATTAAAATTGAATGTTAGCCTCAGCTACATGATAAGTAAGAAAAAAGCAAACGATAAAAAAATGAAAATGATCTGATAAGCGCAAAGGGATGGTACATGCCCAAAATGATCTGGTAAGACAATCAATGGCCTTATGGGTGGCTAAAATAAATTCAATACTGTGATCTATTTACTTGATTTTTTTTGTGAGTGCATGTACATTTGCGAGAGTGAGTTCTTACCGCGATTCATCATCAAGCAGCTGCTCATGACTACTGTCAGCGATACCATCACCTGTCATGGTTTTCAGAGCGTTAGTCAAGGCCTCTATCACGGGTAAAACAGAACTTCTCGACTCGTAAGCGTAACGCCGTGCGCTAAATGTGATGGAATCTCAGAGTTTGTAAACTTCAAAATGTTCAGAATTGTGAAAACATTTTGGTTGGAGAGTTGCACGACACTTTTCAGTGACCAAAGGTGTGATCATATGACAAACTTCAAGATTATTGAGAAAAATTAGATCTTGCCAATTAGTATTTTTCAACTATCTTTATTTTTTAAACAAAACATTTTAGCATGCATGTGTAAAGAATTCTCAGAAATTATTAATAGATTTTAGTTTAAAATAACTTCTTTATGACATATACATCAATTTTAGATAAATTGGGTAAAACAAAAGTGTATGATTTTAATTGGTTTTGTTCTTAAACTTTGATAATTATATAAAAGTGTAATTTAAAAGTATTTTTCTCTATTTTTAAAGTATGTATAATTTCATAATTGAGCATTTTCTACTAAATATCACCAGTTCTTGAAATTTTGATCGTTGTGTTTCAGAGATTCTAGTGCAGTGAAATGTGATTTTCTAGTAATCTTCAAAAGTGTCCAATTTAAATTTCTTTATAACTTTTTAAGATTTATTTAAAATTCATGACAAGTATGAGAATTAACGATATAATAATGATATACATTGTAAATGATATATCAAA
>BMAW01080556.1:14148-27848 GCA_019974015.1 Nephila pilipes
CTTGTGCTTCGTTCAGTTACATGTGCTGAAAACTCCGGCTCACATCAGTACGTTTTCTTGTCTAATTCATAATTGCACCAACTTTTTATTTAATAAAACTTGACATACATAGATTCATAAAATAATGTTGTATAACATATTTTTTTGAAATTTTCTTATGAAGTATTGTCTATTGAAAAATAATCTTGCTTCACAGATCAAAGTTACTGTTAAATGGAAAAGGTCAAATTTTATATACCTATGGCTAAGTTTAAGTTTTTTAAATGCTAAATAAACTTTTCTCTAATTTTTCTTGTTTTAAATCAAACCAATGGTATTTTTATGATTTAAAGTAAATGCTTTCCATATGAAAAATCCAATTGCTGCTTGTTCAATCCTTATATTTTTTATTTATTGTAGCCACTCAGGGGCTATTATTTTAGGTCGATCTCTTTTAGCGTACTGAGATCAATTTTTTAAAAAAAATTCTGCTTCAGTTGCTTGCTATATTCAATTTTAATAATTTATCGTTTGCTTTAATTTAATTACATTTAGAAACTAGAAACATGTTCAATTTAATAATTTATCGTTTCCTTTGCTTCGCCGTACGCCGCTACGCCACAGCCATACGCCGTACCGCTGGGCTGCCATACCTTACGCATTATGTTTTCTAAACCGTGGCAAAAGAACATTTGAACTTCAGCATAGCTTGATGTTTCGTTTCTTCAAATATAGATCGAAGAGAAAAGTTTTATGGGGCTCTTATTAAATGCAAAAAAAAAAAAAAAAAAAAAAAAAAGGAATTCCCCCTCGAGCTTATTATTAAAGGCATTTTAACTTTTGTTGACGCTGTTCAAGAAGAATACCTCCACTCCCCTTCCTTGTCATCGTGATGATCTCGAAGAGAAACATTCTGAGAGATATTTGTAGAGAGAAATTGGCTTTCTCAGTCGTTTTCTGAATTGATATACATTCTCTCGCTATTGTACTCAGTTTCGTCTTTTAACAGTAACCATTTGACGTTATCGTTTTGAATAGCGGGTCTATTTGATTGGATCTTTCATTAACGTCATATAAATTGCACGAAATTGCTGGCGACGGACTATCGTAATTTCGAACCTCGGTCAAGTGACGAGGCGACACCTGAGCTGGCACCTCTCCTAACTTCTACACCCACCAACGGCAGGTTTAAGTACGACAGATTTAGCGTGCGTGCATCAGCCCCAGCTACGGCAAGGTCTTTGGAAACTCAAGGCTCGAACCTACGACTCGATGAAAACCTCCGGCAGCGAATTCGCTACCATAACCACCAGACTACCGCGATACAGAAGTCTATTTGAGGCGTACGCCGCAGCAGTATGTCACTAGTGATTTATGTGCTCTTGTTTTTAGATACATAGAGGCAAGTTTTTCATCAGGGATAAATATAATCAGTAGTCCTATACTATGCTGCAACTAGTGTTCCAGTCCTGGGTCGCCACTTCCAGAGGAATGTTTTTTTTTCGACATCACCATTGACAGTTACCGTAAACGGTGTTCGAAAATGTATGAGCAGCGGTGTGTCTCGACCTTGCGGTCTAAAGGTCAGCAAATTCCCAAATCCACGAAAAATTCCAAATTGGCTCGATCGCTGCTGGAAAACAGAATGTACCAAATCTTTAGTGCCCGATTAAAGAGAGATTCTTGCATTGCAAATATTGATAACGTCAATTTGTATTACGAAGCCTTAAGCAACATTACAAATCTAAAACTATTAACATATTTCTTTTTTTTAAGCTTTATATCAATGTTAATTTCTCGAAATCATAAAAATTATGAAATATAAATAGAAATTTATAATGAATATTAAAGGCTAATTTTCATTAATTATTTTTAAAATCTCAAAGGCAAACTTCATACTGTATCAGAAAACATAGTAATTTTAAAAAGAAATCGTTATTAAAAACTTTACTTTTAGATATTCATCCTGTTTCAAATAAGAAAAAATTCTGTTTAAAAAACAGATCATCACATCAATGAAAATTAATTTTTTAAAAAGAGAACAAAACTATCTAAAAGCAACCTAATTATTGAATGAAGACATATAAAACAAAAGATACGGTCAATACCTGCATTTTAAAGTAATTTAATAAAATTCAAATTAAGTTTAAAAATAAAGGGATTTTATTCTTGTGAGGGATATATATTTTATGGAATATCTCCACATGAAAATCATTTTCATTTCATATAGTTATAATGGCTGTATTATCATGCTTATTTGCATTGTTAGGATTATGTTTCATAAGGAGCTAGTTTAATTTCGAGAAAAGAGTGGACTTACCACATATACACAAACAATTATCAACCATTATTGAAATATTATCTTTTTTGTTCAAACTTGTTGCGCAAACAGAAAAAAAAAAAATTAAATGATAGAATCAATACTTTACGTAGTCTTATTTTATAAATATATTTTTTAGTCAAATCTTTCGAAAAACACACATGTTCTATAGAATATGTTTACATATATTTGTTATATTTAAATTAATTTTCATATACTTGCAAACAGAAATCAATGAACAATATAACAACTATGTACTATACAAAATTTTTGCAAAAAAAACTGTTTAACGACAAAGATGCTCACTTTTTTAAAAATAATTATTCAATAATTCTGTTTAGCTTCAAATTAAAGCAATCAATAAGGAAGTATTGAAGTGGACAATAATTGTTTAGGTACTAAAATTAAAAAAAGCAAAAGATAAATTATTAAAACTGAATATATTTTAATCAGAATGTCATTAAAATTAAAGAAAACGATAATTTTTAAGATATGTTTATTTTCAACCAATTGAAAAATTTGGGAGAAATGTGTTATATTTTTGAAAATCAAGTTCATATTATTACTGTTGAGAAAGCAGGCATCAAAATTACACGCAAAGCTTTTACAGAAAAAATTTTTGATAAGTGGTCAGTTACATTATGGTTATTAACACAATAGTCCTTTGGTGTCCTAACCGGCAGAATTGGATTGATTGGTTTTTTTTTTATTAACGGCGCACGACGCGAGGAGCTAATGACGACGGGCCTCTTAATTTTGAATCTCGGTCAAGTGAAGCGGGAATGATTCCTGAACTGGCACTTCTTCTACACCGCCAGCTTGGAAGTTTTCCGAGTCTCAACGATTTAAAGTGCCTCAGTCCCGGCTATACGGCATATTCTTTGTGGCATCAAAGCTCGTCTAAATCCACCGGCAGCGAGTCGGCGACCATGATCAATGACTACGCGGCAGCAAAATACATTGGAAAAAGTAGAAATGATTAAGAATGATCATTTTTATTTCAACCTATCATTGGTATAAACGATAAATAACTATTAAATCTGAAGATCATATTTGCAGTAACTTTGATTTTGAAAAGAACATATTTTATATAATTCTATCAACATGCCGAAAATACTGCACGAAAATCTTCACTTAAGTTACAAATTATTGTCATCTTGGTGAATTTTAAGCATATCCAGCAGGATTACCATGGTGGTAGCTTACAACGAAACAAATAGATAAATTGATATTTTATATTAGATTTTTTTTAAGAAAAACCATTAACGATAAAGATTTATTGAAATACCTTTCAAACAATGAAGATTTATGATATAGTTGCATCATTTTTTAGTTTTCGAAAGTATTTAAAAAATTTATGAAACACATTTCAGCAGAGATTATTTCATTTTTTAGGCCTGGTACACATTATTTGATTGCCTTTTACGTCTTTATTATTATTAAATCCGATTGGAGTAGCTGAAACTCGAAATGCTTAAATTTGATCTACGTGATTTTGCGTTAAAGAAATGGGACATCACCTTTGATTTTCATAGAAATGTATTATGTAGGAGAATTTGATAAATAGTATGTTTGAAAATTATATTCCTAGTTAACAAACATATATACAATGAAAGAAAAAAAAGAATGCACAACTATCTGCGTTTTTCACAGAAAATGTGTTTTATTAGAGTTCTAGAACACTTCCTTTAACATCTACACCATCCATAATCAACATAATGTTCTCTTTATGAAATTAGGCTATTTCTTACACAGTGAACTTAATTTTCCTAATAAACACTCCTGATTTTAGATATTGAACAATGACATAAAAGATGGAAGATTAAAATTTCGAAACAAAGTTTTAAAAAAAATAATTTTTAATTTTAACTTTGAAACTATATCAAAAACTGTCATTAAATGTCCAAAGTTTTTACGGAGGATTTTGGCTAAAATATATCTAAAGGTAAATAAATGACTTACAGATGTAAAAGTTGTTGATTATTAAATGCTCAAACACAATTATAATGCATATAAATATGATTTTCTTTTGCTTCAACAGATATATAATTATTCGATATCTTAGATATATGACTTCATTGTTTTTTAATTTAAAAGAATTAGGATTATTTAAACTTATAACTGCATAGTTTTCCTTGCCGTAAGCGTCCCGATTTACCTTAAAATAAAAGTTAAATGACGATTTAAATTCAAATCTAGATATATTTAATTCTTTATGCCATAATGTAAGTGACTTGTTAATACTCTCCTCCATTTTATCTCACAACATACTTTCTCGTTACAGTTCACTGAATAGTATAACGCCGTTTGTTTCAGAATACAGAATAATAAATGTGGATCACATTATGTAAGCTGCGGTATTTTTATCGTCCTAGAATATGAATAGGCCGCAGCAGACCTGCACCAGATGTTTGTCATCCTCTTTTCTGCTGTCTGCGCTTCAAAAAGGCGATCCAAAACGCAGGTGTTTACAAACAACTCATGATTCATGGAACATCTTTCAGCATTTCAGCAACTTCCATTCATTCTGACAAACAATACCGTTAAGATATAAATTGGAACATGTTTAACTTATTAAGCGACAGCTTTCTCAGCGGCAATGGCGACAATTCAGAATTGAGAATAAATGCTTAAGTTTAACAAATATTTACAAGTAATTTGCTAAATATCAAAACGCATATTTTAAATGACACAGGAGTAGAAAATGTAAAGAGTTGTATTATATTTCTGTAAATTAAGTAATACATTTAGTTTAATTTTATTAAAACATTATTTTGACAAAAAAAAAAAAAAAGAGCTTTTATGCAGACATATTTTGTCTCCTGCCTTAAAATAGTCATGTTTAAAGAACAATACTAATTCCCAGGACACCATTGATATTAATTTATTTCTCTTCGTAGTAAATCGTTATAAAAGAACTGAAAGTATATTTAATATTGAGATTTCTGCTTCCTCGTATGAAAAAGTACCGTTTCGTCTCTCAAAGTGACTATAAATTCTTGCTTAGTATCTTTTTTATAAAAACTATTTTAAATTACAGAACAAGTGTTGTCTGTTGGTGGAAAAATTATTTCTCTTGCAGTTACTCACAGAACACTCTATCTATATATAACTCTTTAACAATTATTAGGTCAAAAAAAAGAATTGACACCAGTAAACCATATGTCGTACTCATAAATATGTGTATTTACAATTTGCAACAAAAAGGGCTTTGACTGAATTTGAAAACGTATAAAGTCGAATAAAAAGTGCTGTTAATTTAATAAAACAAAATTCTTGTGATAAGAATCAGAACCATATATCTTAAAATAATTCTTCTAATTTTAAATGCTTTGCACGTTTTAACGTAGATTCCATCGCGTTTCCCCCTTTAAGTAACACTTTTTGACTTTTATGTGGTGGTGTTGGAATTGTACATCTCTCCCAATAAGTGAAAGGTGACTCATGTATATTATATTAGAATTATTGAAGTGTAATGAATGGAATTGAAGAAATGTATATATAAACAGTGAAATGTTTGATACAGAGTTATTGGATTTAATTAGAAACGATAGGGCTCTAATACATATACATGATGACCATTAAAATAGCAACACCATGAAAGAAAGCATATAAAAAAATTATTGTACGTAAACATGAAGATAAAATGATTAAATTTGCAAGAAGTTTGGGGTTTTACAGGGTTCTGGGTGGTAGAAACAGCTGCCACCCCTGGCAGCTAAAACTATAACTACCGGTCAGGAAGGAGTCAGAACCAGACTTGTCACAGAAACGACAACATTGTGCCACTCCTGTATCAGCTCTGTCATTCAGCTTACCAGACCACGACGCGTCTCTCTATACTGCATTGTCAGGGAAATGAAGTAATGGTCGCAAATGCTGACAGTCCATGCTACTGCAAGCGTCGTTCACGCACCGCACGAGCGGATACTGGGCGTGCTGCAAACATGCCAATTTCCAAACCCAATGGTCTAAAGTAATTGTGGTTGTACGTTTTGCAGGGCTGGCCTCATAATGTCTCTGTCCTCTCAGGCGTGGGAGATCACATGCCGTTCAGTATGACCCTCAGTAACCCATTGATTCCATATTCACGCGGCAATTGTGGTTGGATATCGACCTGTGCAACGCGATATTACGGAACTTATAATCACACTCTCCGATACAACGATCCTGCCTCTGTGAATTCCGACACTTGCTTGGTAAGTATTTCTTCTTATTCAAAGGTATGAATTGATATTCTGAACCAACTCAAAACCTTACAAAGCGCTTTCCAAATGAGATATCCTCTACACACATATTTTTTTATGTGTAGTGCTTCAGATGTCGTTTCTCTCTCACTGCGTCGTCTAAAGGCGCGTCGAAATATAATCATTTGCATATTCTAATCTTCTCCCTTTCATGATTTGACGTTCATCAAATCAATTTCCTTCTAATTGTTGCAATTTTGATGGCCAACAATTGTGTGTCTACACACATATATAAATAGTTATGAATGGGTATTTAATTATTAATAACTATATTTACATTAGTTAGAATCCAAGTACTTACCTTTATTACATGCATAAAAAGGATTGCAGAGTATTTGTAGCTTTGAGAAAATTTGCTGCATAATTATAAAATGGAAGTCTTTTTTTTCACTAAACATAATTATCATTTTCAAAAAATTAATACTACAAAAAAAATTTTTAATTTAAAATTCTGTGATTCAAATTTCATCAAATTTTATACAACATTGCGCAAAACTTAAAATTTATTGTTCGTTTGATAGAAAAAACTATGTTCATTGTATAAGAAAAATAACCTCATTTATAACCACGAAAATATCAATATTATGGATAAGTATATTTTTTGTATTAAGTTTATCAGAATCCACCCCATCAAGCCTCATTTTGTCTAAAACGCAAATACAGACATTTTATATAAGCAATGACCACGTGTGTTTTGAAAAACAAAACTCAATTTTCAATGTTCTATTTAGGTCTCATAAATAATACATCGACTGAGTCAGAGGAAGCGTCCTCTGTTATCAACAGCAAAATATATTTTTTTAAAAAAAAGTGTAAAATTAGAAACATTTTAGTGTTTTAGTTAAGGCCTTTGACATTTTTGAGTATTGTATAGAATAGGTGTTGATTAAAATTGCATAAAATGAATCAGGCGGTTATGAATCGATTCAAATTCTGCTCTCAGAGTAGTATACAATAACATAGATTACAGGTTACTCTCATATAACTGACGTTTTCAACGGGACGTATAAATAATGGCTATGTTTGTGTTAAGTGGTCATGGTTTTGCTAAATATATTACTTTCTAAAGAGATTTTCATTGTAAAGACTTTGTCCACATTTTTTTACGTGCAATTTAAAATTTTGTCCGCATGCTTTTTTCTGTGTCCTAGACACATAATTCACAAACATTTTTGCGTTCTAAAAGTTTCTCGTTTACATATTGCTCAAATCCAACAGATATGCAATCACAATGGGCAAAGAAATGCAACTAAAATATGAGTTAATATTTCAGTAAATTGGCATTTTTTTTGAGAAATGTGATTTATAAAATACAAGTGTTCTTACTAAATATAAACATTTATTAGCCTAAAAATATTCCTTTTTTTGTGTTATAATAGACTCTTAAAATTATGGAATCCCCAAAGAGTTCTAACTAAAATATTTCTGCTCATGCTTTGTGTTTCATGAATGACAAACACGTTTAAAACTGGTTTTCAGGAATGTATAATTTCCAAAGCTTTTACGCTCCTTACACCTTTGCCTTCAGCGGCTGCCGCGCCTTTTGCGCCTGCTTTGCAACTTTAAAGCGCCATCGCTTACCTGGCTACACAGCGCATAAAAGCCTTTTGCCGCTGCACGCCGCTACGCCGTACCTTTGCCGCAAACGCGCCGCTGCCGCTGCCAGCCGCAAAGGCGCACTTCCGCGCCGCTTGCCGGCCGCTTGGCAAGGCACGGCAAACCTTAGCCGCGCGGCTAAGCACAGCGCGCACGTACGCGCAGCAAAGCGCTGCTAATTTGTATAAAAATATAGTTTATGTTCTTAATAAGTTAGTGGTTGTAGCACGCAATATTACATTCCACTGTTTGATTAATGAGGTACTGAAAGACCGCATTATTCGAACTTTACTGGATTTTAGCAAAATATGTTTCGTCATTAACCATCTCTATCATATCTGGAGTTTTTCATTTGCAGTTTGTTTTTTAAATGTCTTTTCTTACAGAACATTTTGAACATTGATTGTGTACGCATTTTCATTCATAAAAATGTCAGAACCACTTTTAATTATAAAAGGGTACATAGGTTCTAAAACTTCAAAGCAATATTTCTGGCGAATATGCAAGACTGGATTGAAATTTAAACATCTACCTTCTTTTTTTTTTTTTTTGACTGCTGGTTTTCAAATTTTTGTTTAATTCTTTATGCACTGCGTTTATTTTCATTTTCCATGCTTTGAGGATTTGGAATTTGTACAAAAGTATTCTTGAAATTTCCTCAACTATAGCATCTCAGATTTCTTTATAGTATTTAAATTTCTCTTCCTTCCAACGAAACAAAACATTGATAAAGTAAAATTAAGTAAACTTTGGGAGGGAGTGAATAGATAAATCGAGTCGTAAGAGTGACAGAAAATTGAATTGTGAGAGATAAAGGTTACAGTAACAGGAAGAATACTAGAGTGAAGTGCGCAAGAGGAATTTTATTGTGTCTCTGCGTGATTTGCTGAGACCAACTCTACTAGATTGATTGAATATTTGGCGGATTTACTCGCATCGTATTCCGTGAAAGTGTATTCATGACAGGTAAAAGTTTTAGTACCCGTGGTCAAGGGACATGAAACTGTGGTTGAGAGCATTCTCCTTTTTTAGAAAATTAACAAACTCTACTTAGAAATATAATTTGACCATTTTAAATTACTTCATGTGTTCGAACTTAAATTGAAATTTAGATTTGTGATTCGAATAACATTTAAACGAACAGAATGAGACGGGCAATAGGATTACGTGTTTATACACAAGGTGGTAGCAAACAACATGAAATAGGTGAAACAGCCAGGCATTATTACACCCACGACCCTCTTTCTACGACTTTTCACTTCTGCCCAAAAAGCTACAAGCAAATCTTAGGGACAACCTTTCATTCATTTTGACTACGCTTACATTAAATGTGTAGTGTCGACAACCACACGAATTTTTCCTACTTATGTATACGCGTTGGCAAGTGTCTCAGAAAGAATGGGTTTATGTCAAAGAATTGGGCAATGCATTTCATATGCACATTCTTGAAGTTTTCAAGTTCAACAAAAGCATTATGAAAATCATATAGTAAACAATAAAAAATGAAAAATATCCATAAAGACAATACTTTTCGAAATCAAGCAACAAATTATCTCAGGATCATGCTTGGAAGTACATCCTTCAAAAATAATTACATGCGAATAGCAGCAATGATCATCAATAATGATTACAGCATCAGACGTTTGGCTATCATGAAAGGGTTCAAAAGAAGACGAAGTTAAAGATTGAATAGATTATCACTGGAAGTGAACATAAAACCCACGGTTGCAGAATGTATTTCATGATTAACTCATTTTTTGATGTTATCTGCGCCATTAATTCTAGTTTTATTGCGAATTAGATAAAAGTCTGAAACAAGATTGATAAAAAAGCAAAAATTGTTTTAATTATCTGGCCTAAAGAGTCTTTGAACCTAATATTTTTTATTAACAAATTTTTCATCGTTACAGGAATTCATATGGTGGTTGGAAGTTATTCTTTTATAGCCATATCTATATAACAAGCGACATCTATCGGATTTCAATTATTTACAAAGGTTGATGAATCTCTGTTTTTTGAGCCATCTTACTTCCTTCAGAATTATTGCTGTTTACTCTCATAGTAAGCGATTAAGAGCTTTTGGTACAATTCCCGCCAGAACAATCTCTTTGCATAAACTTTGAATAACCTTCCGCATTCTTGGAACATGTTCAAAGCTAACATTTGATTTTGTAAAGATTATTGTTCTTGTTATACATTTGCACTGTTTACTTCAGGGCCATTTGTATAAAAAGCTGGAAAGGAAAAACTAAAACAGATATACGTAAATACATATGTATTTCTTTAATAAATAATGATTAGAAAAAATACATTTTTTGGCATTTCAGATATTGAGTAAGGAACTTATCTTTATCAATAATAAACCCGCAAGTTTCAAAAGCAAATATCTTACTTCGCAAATATCCAAGATAAATGACTATCCAGAGTTTTATTTCATATAATATGGAATTTGAAAATCCTTTCAAAATTTCACAAAACAGAAATACAATTGGCTAGCAACTTTAAAATAAAACATTTTATGTCAAATTTTAAAATAAAAGACTAGAAACAATAGTTTACCACATATCATATAAAACAAAAAAATAATAATTAGATGTACATTTTAAATAGAAGATTAATAATTAGCTGTAAATTTTAAAGGAAAAAAAATTCATATTTACAAAGATTCATTGTAATTATTAAGGAACTATAAATACCAAGAAGAAGAAAGGCATTCCTGAAGAAAAGCCGTCCACTCAGACAAAATCTATATCCAAAATTTTCAGTTACTTACGTGTCACGAAAACGGTAAAGATAGTTAACATAGTTTCAGTTTAAAGAAACCATCCTAATAGGAGGAATCACAACTTTGCATTTCTGGCAATAAAAGGTATTTCAACTTTACAACAAAATCAATTAAAATATTTCAGTAAAGAGAAAGAAAAAAAGAAAATGAAACTAAAGGTTAATTTTTTAGAGGATGATTACAAAACATTTAAATTTAAAAGTACGAAAGTATTTTAAAAGAATTTCATTACAAAATCAATTTCCATTAAGATATCTTATTAATAGCATTTGAATGAAATCAATTCAACTCTAAACAATAAAATAACACACTTTACTTATTTTATATATCATATATTTCCAACCATTTTTATATTTTTAGCTTCTATCTAAAAGAAACAAATAAAGTAATTTAAATTAAGAAAGGTTTGACATTCAGCGCCTGAAGGAATCACTACATCGGTCAAATCGTTGAATCATACATTCTTTTTTCAATTTACTAATGGAATCATTAAATAAATTATGTAAGAATGATTTGATCTTGGTAGATAGCTAGCAACAGGTAATTTTTTTTGTTTCTTTTATTATAGATGTATAACTAGATGAAGTTGAGAAAAAGGAAATAACATAAACTCTTTAAATACTCCAATTTTTTGATTATTTATTCATTTCTTCCTCATTTTCGAGATTATTCTATTTCATCAATTCCGTAGAATTCCATATCATTCTGAAAATCAAAACTTCTACATTCAATTTGGAAATTTCAATTCTATATTCTTATTAATCAAAGAACTTGAATCTGTTCTAAATTTCAAATCGTTAGCAGTTCAACTTGAATTTGATTGAATCTGCAGAGTCAATTCTGCATCCTCAGATCGAATCGGAGTTCATTTCAAGTCGTTCGTGTAGTAGGCCTTCTATAAAATATGTTCAAATGAAAACGAACATTTTTCCACAAAAATACCTTTTAATATCATAGTTTTGTACTTAAATGTGTAACAAACCTAAACTGTGATTAAGTACAATTTTAATTTTCCGTTGAAGAGCTTTGAAGTTATTATACTTATAATCTTAACTAGTACAGAAATCAGTGTAATTTGTTAGCAGAACACGATATTTTTTTTTATAAGGACCTAGAAGCTGACATTTTTAAATTTATTTATTAATTATTCTTCAAATTTAAAATAGATTTAGCAATACAACATAATAAAATTGACAAAAAAGTCCACAAAATTCTATACAGAGATTTCTTTACAAATTTGAAATTCTGATATTTATGCACAAATAAATATACCTGACTCACTTCATTAAAAATAATTCGTTAAGTTTATCAAAGTATTATTCAAAAATCTAAAAAATTCTTATCTGGCTAACAAAATGTATATGTATTCTTACATAATTCATAGAACAAAACAGATATTAAGCATTCTGATAAACATAACAAGAACAATAGAATCATTAACTTATTTATATTAGAATGATGTTAATACTTCCTTGGAACATAAGAACAGGTGTTTCTTAGAACACGCCTAAAACATGGACAGTTGATGGAAAAAAAACTAGCTATACAACCAAATGCGCCCAACCATAGTGTTGTACAAATACTTCAATTCTAAGAGACAAAAGAATCATGAAATACATAAGTAAGGTTCAAATTTTCTTCGTAACAGAAGTACACAGATCTTAACAAAAGTGTAGTTGGGCGCAAAGAGATGAATATTTTCCTTTTTACCCAGAACAGCCTTCAGGGAAAAAAACCAAAGGGACAATGGTTTCTTCAGGCCTTTTAATATTCCAGTCATTTTGGTTCTTCGGTACATGCTTATCAAAGGATCTGGAGACGCCATACACCGTACGCTGGCTACCGCGTATTGCACCGCGCTGCCGTAAGCCGCTGCAAAGGCAAGCCACGCTGCGCGCCGTACGCGCAAACAGCACAAAACGCGCAGCCAGCCTTTAAAGCGCTTCATGCCGCTACGCTGCTGGCCAGCGCCGCCCAGCCATCCGGTCGAGTATCTTTGGATAACCAGCTAGCACTTGAGACGAAGAAGGAGGAGAGGTGCAGGAAAATACATGTTTTCAGACAGCTCTTGTACAATGCTGAAACAGATATAAATTATGTTAGCAAACGAGTAATGAGAAGAAACACTGCTCAGTATTTGTTATTAATAGTAGAATTAAAAAAAAATGGTTTTAATGAACAGTGTACGGACAATTCAGCATAGAACAAATTCCAGCGATCGGAGAATTTAAAATACAGTGGCAAATTTTTTTGTTTTGTTTTTTTTTTTTTTTTTTTTTTTTTTTTTAGTATATACTTGACAGCGAGAATAATAACTTTTGAAACTTTTTTTTGAGACTGGATGTTTTTAATATTGCATATGCCCCTGGAACAATATAACTTGCTTCACTTGGAATTAAAAATGTTGAGGAATCCCGCGGAGATATGAAGAGTGATTTTCGTACTGTTAAGTTGAAAATATGAACTTTATTGCCTTCCTGCAGAATGAATATTGTGACTGAAAAATAGTTTTACAGTCAAATTGAGATTACGCAAGGCAGCAATGATGAATAGCCTCCTATTCATCCGCTCCTATCATTGATGCCTCCTATTCTAGCCTCCTATTCATTGATGCTGATGATAGACTGGATGTTTGGTAAATTTGATTACCAAATAAAACCAAATTTGGCAACAAATCCAGATGCCACTAGACAAAAATAAAAGGCTCTAGAGCAATCTTTGGAGGATATATACATATGAGTCAATATGTGGGTATATACATATGAGTCAATAT